>CM055872.1:1296978-1717508 GCA_029582165.1 Portulaca oleracea
TTCCATGGTTTTGATAAAGGGAATCAGGATGTATAATCTATACATCCTGCAGAGATCTACAGTGATAGAAATTGCAGCAACAGCTTCTAAGCTTGATGAGGTTGACAACATAAAATTGTGACATGTGTGATTGGGCCACTTGAGAGAGAAGAGAATGTTATACTGAGGAAGAAAGGTTGTCTTGGGGGGGGGGGCGTAGATTGGCAAGCTGGAGTTTGTGATCACTCTGTCTGTGGGAGACAAACGATGATCAGTTTCTCTAGGGCTATGCATATAATTGCAGAAATCCTTGACTACATTCATTCAGATTTATGGGGTTCTGCTAGAGTGTCATCTTTGGGTGGTAAGCGCTACATGTTGACATTCGTGGATGATTTCTCGAGGAAGATTTGGGTTTACTTCCTGCGGCATAAGAATGAGACGTTTTCATACTTCAAGAAGTTCAACTTTTGTGTAGAACCAAACATGCATGAAGATTAAGAAACTCAGGACGGATAACGGGTTGAAGTTTGTTAATTCCAAGTTTATTAAGTTTTGCGAAGAGCATGGGATTGTTAGACATCGAACACTGGTGGGTAAACCCCAACAAAATGGTGTAGCTGAAAGGATCAACACGATACTCTTGGAGAAAACACGCCATTGCTATTGCATGTTATCTCTTAAACCTGTCAATGTATAAAGGTCACATTCCTAAACTACTACCCTAAATTGGAACCCAGAACCTATCAATTAGAATTAAGTTTCAAGTATTGTCACTGAATTTGAAAATTCCAACACATAATTAGACCATTTCTAATGATGAATTTAAATTTAACTTACTGTTAACATGGCAAGCAAAGAACGAGATGAGACCGTATACGACATTACAGTCTAATTTTTCATTTTAAATTGCAAAATGATGAAATTTGTTTTTGTTTGAGCAAAAGTTGAAAATGGAACTGCTGACAAGAAAAAACAAAAGCAAATGAGAAGGAAAAGAAAATTAGAAAAATAGAAAACCCCGTCCGTCCCTCTTTATAAAACAACTCGTCATAATATTCCATCGAAGTGTGGGCAAAGTAGAAGAACAGCCTCCTCCCCCCATCCTCCATTTCACCCTCCCCACACATTCAATTTGCACCGCCGTCGCCTCTTCTCCACCGCCGCCGCCGCCGCCACCACCATAGCCTCATTCATGTGGGGTTCATGGGTCAAATCCCCAGCCCGAATCCACCACCACCACCACCATAGCCGAGCACCCTCCTTCTCCTCCGCCGGTGACTCCGCCCTTCCACCGCCGTCGCCTCTTCTCCACCGCCACCACTCCGCCTCCTTCAAAGACGTCGAAACTCTCTTCAACAACAACCAGCACCCCCCTCTCAGCCCTCTCCACAAGCATTCCCTCTCCTTCAAACCCACCCCTGACCCGGACCCGACCCCGGCCCGACCCGGACGACCCGTCTCCTTCAAAGACATCCAGGCCCTCCTCTCAGCCGAATCCGCCACCAGAAAACCCTCCATCTTCCACCGCGTCCGGGCATGGGCAGCCCGCAACCAGCACCCTCCGCCGCCGCCGGACGCCCAGAATCGGGTGGTGGTCTACTACACCAGCCTCCGCGTGGTCCGTAAAACCTTCTACGACTGCCGAGCCGTCAGATCCATACTCAAGGCCTACAAGGTCAAGATCGACGAACGAGATGTGTCCATGGACGCCGGTTTCCTGGACGAGCTTCACCGGATAATTGGGAATAATGGGAAGAGAGATAGAGATGTGGGCCCACTTCCGAAGGTGTTCGTCAATGGCGTCTGTCTCGGCGGGGCGGAGGAGATCCGACGGTTGCACGAGAATGGCGATCTGAGAAGACTGATCCAGGGGCTGCCGGCGGCGGAAGGTGGTGTGTGCGGCGGTTGTGGCGGTTTCCGGTTTGTTTTGTGTGACGAGTGCGATGGAAGCCGCCGGGTGTACAGCGAAAAGGTGGGATTTAAGAGTTGTTCGAGATGTAATCAGAACGGTCTGATCAAGTGCACCTCATGTACTTCCGTGCTCTTCTGATGCACCCGATTATTGCCCCCCTTAACTCAAAGATTATAGATATTAATCAGATAGAGTGATGGCTAATTTTCTCCTTTTTTTTTTGGTGGGATTTTGATGAGCTGGAAATGGAAATGTAACAGCAATGCAAGTAAAATATGAGATATGAAGATAGGAAAAGTTTTACTCATCTTTTTTTGTTTTTTGCTTTTCTGTAATTCTTAGGTATTGTCAATTGTGAATGTAAATGGGAAAATATTAGCGATTCCTTTAGGAATTTTGAGCCTCTAATGAAGTTCAGGTTGTTTTTTCTTAGTGCAAAATTTAGGAAAATCATAATATTAGGCTGATTGTTTTTTTTATTTTTTATTGCAAGGCTTTCTAATTTCCTATAGTGTCATGATTATAAAGTGGTACTATTTAAGAAAGTTTGATATTTTTTTTGAACTTGACTGAATTTATCTAAAGTGTTTTTATATCTCATTATAGTTATGTGTGATGAGAGAAAATCAAAATCCCAAATTAATATAAGGAATATTATTTAAGAATGCAGATAAATGAAATAAAATATAGTAATTAGGATAAAACCATCGTTCTACTGCAAAAAGTAGGACCCTTTTCTAAAGTCGATATCATAAATTTCAAAAATATTATATATACTTATAATTTTTTACATGCCTTATCTTAGCCTATAGTATTACCTTACCAATATAAAGAATTTGTATTGTAATTTTTGTTAAGGATACATGTAATGTAAATTAATGAAATGAAAGCGGCAAAACTTAAGCAAAGTGGGCCTCATGTCATGATAAAAAGGGTCTACTTCACGTGTGATTTGGTGTCATTTTGACAAAGCTGATCATTAAAGTGACAGTAGATATTGAAAGCCAACGTAACGGCTTTAACAATCCAAACTCTAAGGTTTTGGTTGGAAGCTAGTAGTACAAAGAGGGTAAGATAATAAGCTTCTGTTTTTTTGTGTGGCAACGCAACTAACTGCAACGCAAATAATCGCAATCTACCTCAATTTACAACAATATATCGTAAATTACTATTATCTTTTTATTATTTTTGTTGCAACTTACCGCAACACAACGTAACGTAATGCAAACGCAATGCACAAAAGAACGATGTCAAATTGTTTTAGAAGATCATGAGGTTTTCTCTTTAAAATAGGAGGGACGAACTTAAATGAGGTAATAGGATAATTGTACAGTATATTTATGAATAATGATATTATTTATTTGTAGATAGTTGATAACTTTATCCGTAAATCCTAATACAATTTATAAATGAATATTGTATATTAAATCTATAAATATATACTAGTATATTGGTAGATTTTGTAGGCTTAACAATTTCTTAATGAGCTCTCAATGTCTTGAAGCCATCGTCATTGGGAGACAATTCACTTGGAAGTAGACCTGGGCAATGGGCTGGGGACCCACCCGGCCCGAAAAATTGCGGGTCAAGGCCGCGTTTTTTGAAGGTGACCCGACCCGGCCCGAAAAGATCGGGGCCCCGAAGAATGGGCCGGGCTCGCCAAGGGTCGCGGACTGCCGCCACGGCCACACCCGCTAAAAGAAACGAAAAAGAAATCGAATTGGGTCGGCTCGACCGATGACCCGCGCGACCCGATCCGGTCAATACGTAGGCCTAAAATGCATAGAAAATGCAATAAAAAATCTAAGTTGCACAATTTCTGGCCCGCTGACCCGGCCCGCTGGGTCAGGGCTCGGGCCGACACTACTTGGCCCAAAGGCCGTGCCGGGCTCGGGTCGGGGGTCACAAATTTTCGGCCCGCTCAATGCCCAGATCTACTTGGAAGAAATCCTGTAAAAACTATTTAATATATGAGAAGTCTAACAGGGTAATTATCTTTCCCACTTGCGGAGACGCTTTGTGCATCGGGCTGCCCTTTTTTTACCAATGGTCCATTTACAATCTTAGATACTCCTTTGTCCTCTTAGAAACATATTACAGAGATCCCATTAAGAAAGGTTTCAATTTCATATTCCAACATCGCTGGAGTTCTCATGGTGAAACTCTCAACATTGTCAAGAAATGCTGGGCCACGCGTCACACGGGCACACCTATGTTCCGTCTTTCAAAAAAGTTGCAGTATACTAAGTTTGCTTTGAACTTTGAAGACATGGTCAAAATCCACTTATGGCAACTATAGAAATAAATTCCAAAGAAACACATATTTACTACAATCCATTGAAGAAAGACCAATCGTCAACCCAAATAACATCAGGCTCGATAACTGATTTTCTCATCTTATTAAACAAAGAGAGCTCTTACACCTCTTTAATAAGAAATGTTGGGGTCCTTTGCACCGAAAGGACTGGTTCTTAAATGGTGGCAAATAGGGCTGTTCATCGGTTCAAAACCGAACCAAACCGGTCCGAACCGAATAAACGAAAACCGAATAAGTGGTAAAGTCCAAACCGAACCGAATAAACCGGTTCGATTTCGGTTTTCGGTTTATCCGGTTCAAAACCGAATAATGCACACTTTTATACGAGACTTTCACCGGAAGGAGTTAAACCGAATAAACCGAAAACCGAATAAGGGCTAAAGTGTAAACCAAAAACCGAACCGAACAAAAAACGATTCGGTCTAACACGGTTCGAACCGGTTCGGTTCTCGATTTATTCGGTTCAGAACCGAATAATGCACACCCCCCTCTTCCACTTGTCAATAAAAGCTAGGAAAGCCAAAATCAGAATCACTCACACCAAAAATGATCTCGGTAGTTGGACCTCTGATATTAAGGAAATCAAAATTATTTTTGTTAATGTTTTCTCTAATAAATTTAAGTCCGAGGCTGACCCAATGCGTAATCTAGGCCTAGACATTTCTCCTTGCATCTCAAATGCAGACAACGCATTGTTAACCAACAACGTTTTCAATGATGAAATAGAGAAATTTATCTTCCAATATTACAAATACAAAGCCCTTGATGATCCCGATGGGTTTGGCGTAGTCTTCTACCAATCGTATTGGAATGTTGTAAAACATAACATCGGCGAAGCGCTAAGATATTTTTTCAAAGATGGTAAACTCCTAAAAAAGATTAATCATACTCTAATCACTCTGATTCCTATGGTATAGTATGAAATGATTATAGTAAGGGTAAAAAAGTGTGATAAGTAAACTGTACAAGAGAATTGAGCCTAATTTGATGTTAAAAAGATTTTTTTTTTTTGGGGAAGGGGGTGGGGGGTTGTTTCTTTGCTTGAGGATCATTGGAGAAGAGTAACAATGACTGTTTGGTAGGGGATTATTTCTTACCAAATCCAATTTGACTTAAAATTTTGGGGAATGAAAAATCTGTATTAGGTAGCCAAATTTCTTTTTGTTTTTTTTCTTTGACGAAGGACAATGTAATTATTCAATTATAATTTATGGACTAGTTTTGCGGCGGGGGGGGGGGGGGGGGATAGCTCTTTGATATTCTCATTTTTGTACGCAAAATATCAACTTTTTACTATTTTGATATCATAATATATGCATAATATTTGAATTGTCTCTCTCAAATACAAGGTGAATATTTGACAAAACTTTCTCTAGATTTATAAACTTAAAATGCTTTAACAGAAATTAGCAAACTCAAAAATTACTGCCTTCCTTTTTAATATCTGATTTTTTTAGCTTTTATCATCTAATATCATTCGTTACTTTATAATTTCAATGATATAGTAATCACGACCTTCTTTATTTACTCAAAAACTTCATTGAATAAACATAAAAAAGAAATTTAATAAAAAAATATTTGGACAATTATCTTATTAATCACTCCATAAAATTTTGTAATATTAACTTTCCCTTATCATGCCAAAAATCAGTAAAAAATGAACAGATGGAGTACCAAATAGAAGTACTACGTTTTTTTTTGATAAGTAGTCGGCATTTCAGCCAAATTTTATTCAACCAAAATTCAGTGCCAAAGAGTACAACATGTTGGATATATTTCAAGAGTATAAGACAATTATATAGCCTAAAGAATAAAGTATATCAAGTATAAGGATCATATATAAGTGAAACAACAAGAATATGATCAACACGGGTGAAACAGGAAGCAACACGGGTCGTGTTGTCTTCCAGAGAGCAAGGAAACAATTCCTGCGCTCAACACGGGTCGTGTTGAAGGCCAGGATTGTATTAATTGCTAACAGCTATATGATTTTGTGTAATTAGTGTTTGATATCGTCATTATTAATTTACTATCTTTGAGATTGCAACAACTATATGACTTGACTTGGTCAAGGTCATATTAAGGACATAATCTCATCATTAAGGCTCTTGATTACCCTTTGACTAGGGTATCCTAAAGTGGGTGGTAATCTCCTCTAAATAGGAGACATCCTAGGCTATTTGAGACATACCATTCTAAGCTAATCACAACCTCATTCTTGTCTAGACTACACCTATACTAGAGTGATTCAAGTGAGAATCTATTTCTTGAGTGTTACAAGTGCTAAGTTTTATCCCTTTGAACATTTACGGTATAGTAAATAGTTCTTAAGGAAAGAAAGTGATCTTAGTAGCATTTCTTAGCGTTATCCAAGCGAGTTTCCATTGTTCTATATACCGTTTACTCCCTTTCCACCAACACAACAACCAAACAAGTCCATCCCCAAAAGGGGGCAAACCCCATTACCACCAACGTACTACGTTTGTCACAAAATATTGGTCCCTTTTAGAATTTTAACAACTGTCATTTCTTTTTTTTTTATCTATAATTAATAAATTTATTTATCACTTTTTACAATTTTAAGAAGTACTATGGACCTGTTCTTTTATAGTTTTATGCGGTATGACGTGGTATGACGCGGTATGGTGTGGTGAAATTGTGGCGGGTTGTGGTATAATTGTGACGGGTTATTGGTATGTTGTGGTGAGTTTTTTGTATATATATATATAAATATTGTATTGGTAATTGTGAAAAAGTAGTTTGTGGTGGGTTGTAGTGAATTGTGGTAGAATGATATTTTGTGGCGGGTTGTGGCAAACTGCGGTAGGCTGTGACACCGCAGTTTGACAACCGCAGAAAAGAACAGGACCTATATTCAATTAAAGTATGAATAATTTGGGTAAATTGTAAACTTTTTACTTCAATTTTTAATATATATTAATCTTCTCAAATTAATAAATAGACAAATATAATGAGACAGAAGTAGCATATATCTGTGTTGAGCTGGGTTTTGCCTCTCTCTTTGATACTGAGTGATTAATGCGACTCAATTAATTTAATGGGAAAAGCAGAAAATAAGGCACTAATCACGTGAGTTGAGAATGCTAGCTTGTCCCAACTTAATTAGCTCACGAGTTAACTGACCCGAGTTTAGACAAATAATGCATTTGGTTTTGTTGAAAACTATACTTTATGTATCAAAATGAGTTTGTAGTACAAGCACTACTATTTTAATGTTTGCAAAATTTAAAGTTGGAATTCCAAATCAATGAGCAAAACCAAAACATGACAGCCCATTGTTTGTAAGAGGAAACTCTGGTAATTGCCAAAAAGCCAAAAACCAACACTATCAACTTTCAGAGATATCCCTTCTTCTAAATTTAAGTAATTTGTTTGAGAATTCTCTATTTTTTTATTATTGAAAGTCAAAAGGCGGTAAGGTTCATAAAATACAACAAATCGAAAACAAACAGCAAACAACCATCACCAAAAAAAAACTTACAATCAAGCTGCTAAATAAAATAATACAGAAAGGACTTTCGCGTACACCACAGCCAAACGAAACTATTATAAATCAGCTTGACGGGTCATCGAGTACTCACGCTAACCACGAACCATTACATATTATCATACCGTACCATACTTTACCACAACAACCACAATTTTTTTCTCATTACTTTTCACTGTTCTTTCTCTTCATCTACTACATCAATTATTCTCACCATAAATTTTATCATAATTTATCATACTACCCCATATCATATCTCACATTATCCACATTTTTAATATACCATATCATACCACATTTTACCCACCGCAAAAAAGAACGTGGCCTAACTGTTATAGAACTTAACTGAACTCTTACTTTTCTTTTAATTAATTTTTAATATACCATATCATACCACATTTTACTCACCGCAAAAAAGACTAACTGTTATAGAACTTAACTGAACCCTTACTTTTCTTTTAATTAATTTATTTTGGAAAAAGAAATGTTAAAAAGAGAACAAACGTAAACATGAAACCAAATTAAAAGTGATGGATTGGGGGCCCATGGTATATGTCAATTATCAAGACTCAAGAGCAATAATACTAGATTGCTTTAAACCACAAGTACTTATTTGACATGGATTGGGCCTATGGCTCCGTAGTCTATATCAAGACTCAGTAAGGCTTTTTTCCTCTTGATAGCTTTATCTTCAGAATGTTGAAATTCTCAGAACTTCGCAGTTTTATGTAGGTACATCCTCAAAACAGGTAAGAGAGAAATACTCCCCAGGATTTGAACTCTGAAGGGTAAGGGTAGAAGGTGGACCTCTTGTCTAGACCTGTCAATTCGGTCGGCGGGCGATTTCGGGTTGATCGTATTTCGAGTTCGGGTAAATACGGGTCGGATGTATTTCGGGTTCAGGAAAATACGGGCGGTGTATTTCGGTTTAGGGTCAAAGCAAAGCCCAACACATGCCACCAGTTGACAATATTGTCAAGGATAATGCAACAGATCAACCACATAGTGTGCAAGAGGAAAGTAATATAAAGGAGGATAGTATGACTGACATAGCTCTTCCAGGATTCCCAGATGTTGTCAAAGATTGCAATATTACTCACAGGTTAAAGAGGACTCCTGATTTAGACCCATCAGCTACATAATGGGATGTTTTGCTTACCTGCAAGCAAGGTTATTAGAATCGGGATCCTAACTCGGATCCATGTGGCAGTTAGGATCGAAACTAACCCACGTAGGTTGTAGGATCGTGGATTGCAACGTAAATAGTAGAATTGCATCAAGGATTTTGGATCATAAAATCGTGGATTATAAAATCGTAAAATCGTAGATCAGGATCGAGATTTTAATAACTATGTCCGCGAGAGAGCGTAGGAGTGGAAGCTCTCCCCTTTCAGGTAAGAACATTATTTATTGGGTTCGAGTCTATGCGGGTTCAGACAATTTGGATAAAATCTCTGAACCCGAATTACATTTTTTATGTCCGAACCTAAACCCGAATCGTTCGAACCCGAATAAGTCCAAACATGTCTAAACTTAAGTTTATACTACATCTAGACACAATTTCAATATTTTCTCCGAATTTCAGGGTTCGAACGATGTCCAATTTATTTGAATTTGCCCGATCCTGAATTTGACTCAACATTCAGGCAACTTGAATTTCTTACGCCAAGCTCGAATCGAGACCCATTTTAGAATCGAACATGACAGAATTGGCGAATTTAAAATTCGGACAAGAAATTGATGATCAAATCCAGTTTAGTTCAGCTCGGACAAATTCGGGTATTCGGGTCAGACGAATTTTTGCATGTGCTAAGAAAGATTATCAAACACAAAAGATTTGTAAAAGGGTCAATACTCCTTCAAATGCAAGTAGCAAGATGCAGAAAGAGGAAGCTCACTTTGATGACAGTGGCCAAGTACCATCTTCATAATAGGAAGAAGTTCAAAGCAACAACGAGTTGTGGTTTGGATAACAATGAAGACAAGTCGGGTCAACACATGAGTTTATCAGGCGGACCACAAAGAGCGTAGCAGGCGTTGTTTTCATTCTTACTTTTCCACTTTGTTTCAAGTCCTGTTCTGTTATGCGGTTGACAAACTGCGGTGCCACAGCCTACCGCACTTTGCCACAACCCGCCACATTTTACCGTAAATCATTATTTTTCTCTCTCCTCACTTTTATCATCTACTTTTTACATCCTCTCTCCGCACCTACCCCACATATCAATAACCCACCACAATTCCACCATACCCGATACAATTCCACCACATCTCACCACACCATTCCGCAAAATACCGCATACAAGAACAAGGTCTTAGTCTTACGATGTTATGTATTTATGCATTGTTGGTATTTCCTCCGTAAAATAATAAAAATAAAAAAAAAGTACACAATAATAATTTCTGGAAAATAGTAGCCACCCTAAAATTATATTTTAAAGCTTTGTGAGATCGAGCAATAGTAACGGGCTATAATCACATTTATCGGTAGGCTATGTTTTTTTTGTTAGTAAGATTTACTTACATTTTATCTGTATGACCTATTTTTACTTATATTATATACACTACCTAAAATATCTCAAATTTAATTATATTACCTAACATATATTTATATATTTTTACATTACCTTACCAATATATATTTGATCTTACTTACCCTATTCCCACTTACCAACAAAAAGAATAGGGTAATCAATTAAATATGAGTTTCTTAAAAGAAAAGTTAATACTTTTCAAAATAATTTAATTGACAACTTTATTCTTGTAAAAAAAAAGAACAGAATTAGTGGAATGTCATTTTCATAAGAGCCAGTCAATGTTCTGATGAACGACTTCCGTTTACCAAGTCATCGTGAGTACGTTTACATCACTAACCTCCTTTTAATTAGGTCTAATAATTTTCTAGGGTTTTAAAATGTTGCTAATTTGGCAAAACTACCAAATTTTCAAACATATATTCAGCTTCCAATCAAACTCTCTTACCCTTTACCACTTTTATTTCTTTTTACCTATCACACAATTACTAGTCTACATCCAACTTAGCATTAATTAGCCAAAGATTAGGTGAACACAAACAAGCTCAATAGCTAAATATTGTTGATAGCACTCCAAATGGGTCCGTTTGGTTGGTCAAAATTCCCGGGTAAATGGTCAATTTTTCCAGGTTGACTTATTTTTTCCGTGTTTGGATATAGCTTGACCTTGAAAAAACTTCACGGGGTCCAATGGGAAATTTTTCCCTATGAAAAGTTTCCCTGGGTTCCTACAAGACGTTCCCTAAAAATGAGTATTTTCGAACTTCGTGTGATTTGAGAGGGATGACGTTTTAATAATTTGAAAAGGGAAAACTAAAATGAGTTAATTTTTTATAGATTATAAAATTAAATATACCAATTAATTTTTAAGATTTTGTATGGATCAATATTGACCTCAAAATTTGATTAATAGTCCCTTTATTAAATCATCAAATAAAAAATAAATGAAAATTAATCTATATTTGATGACAACTGTTGAGATTTTATTTATGGTTATCACTTACAATCCACTTCATTAGTAATAAATCAATATATCTAATTGCTGAACTATACACTCAAACTTCTTGTTTAATTGAATCTTTCACGAAATCTTTGATAACAAACTGTTCTCTATGATTGTTTTCCTCATCCAAAAAAGTCAGCTTCATATATTCAAAAGTCTTTGCCTATCCCTATATCTACTCAATCAAGGCCTAAAAAATACTCACAGAATCTTAGATGGGAAAAAAACATTCTCTACTATTTCATTATCCCCAAACACACCCTTAATTAATCACTCTTTTTTTTAATGGTATCCTTTGTGGTTTCAGTGACCTTCTCAAGTCATACTGAATACTCTGAACTCTTCTTATGCAACTCTGTTCAACCCCACCATTTTTTTAAAATTTTATTTCTGGGTTGTAAATTGTAATATTGTAGGTGTTGTGGAATTGGTGGAGATTCAGGAACAACTGGGTCAAACCCAGTTGTTTTAATGACATTTTGAGTGGATTTTTGTTTCTGGGTATGTTTGATGTTTGAAGAGGAGAAAGAAAACAGAGAATGAATGGCTTTGGATCTTCCTTATGGATGATGTTGGTGTTGATCATTGCATTTTTTCAGCTAAATTTCTTGTTTTCTTCCTCCCTTAATGATGAAGGTAATGTTATATATCAATGTTTTTCTTCTTTTGGTGTCTATTCATGTAAATTTCATCTGGGTCTCTTAGAACCGACGTCTCTTACAGTAAGACTGCCTATTTTTGAATCTGATTACGTAAATTTTATGTCAGAAATCGGCACGATTATAGGAAAATGCATATTGATATGGTAGAACTTGTGTTGTTTTTCTATGTGGGTGGAATTCAGGAATAGCTCTTTTGAAGTTTAGAGAAAGAGTGGTGAATGACCCGTTTCGAGTTTTATCAAATTGGAATGAGGGTGACAGAGAAAACAAACCATGTTCATGGTTTGGAATTGAGTGTGTTGATGGACATGTGGTTTCCCTGTGAGTAATTTTATCTCTTCTTCCTTAATTTTCAGTCTAATCATCATCAATATAACTTTCATACACATTATCAATGATTATTGACATGTTTTAGTGTGAAGGGGCATTGTTTTTTGGGGTAAATGTGAAGAGTTGTTGGGTTCCCTAAACCGAAATCTGAAACTTGCAGGGACTTGAGAAATTCTTGTTTAGAGGGAACTTTAGCACCTGAACTTGGGCATATGTTGCATCTGAAATCCATGTAAGAATAATGCTAATATAGAACTTCTCTTCGTACCTCTATACCATCGATCACTTTGGTTTTGTTTTCTGTTCATCTTCGGATTGTTGTCATTCAAAAGTCATTTGCAGCGTACTGCGAAACAACTCTTTCTCCGGTGCAATTCCTGAGGAAATCAGAGACCTGAAAGAACTGAAGCTGCTGGACTTGGGTTACAATAAGTTTACATGGCCTCTCCTGGATGAATTTGAACACTTCACAATCGTGTAAGTTTACGGTGGTCTAGTTCACCCGTTTTCATCCAAAATCTATGGTTAATTTTCAGCAAGTCTTCTTGGTATGAAGCCATTTCGCTCGCTTTGCATACTTTGCAGCTTATTGGACAATAATGGGTTGTTTTCTGAGCCATGTATTCCTCAAGGAGAACATATCATGCTTTCTGAAGCTCAAAT
Source organism: Portulaca oleracea (assembly GCA_029582165.1). Taxonomy (NCBI): domain Eukaryota; kingdom Viridiplantae; phylum Streptophyta; class Magnoliopsida; order Caryophyllales; family Portulacaceae; genus Portulaca; species Portulaca oleracea. The sequence continues at coordinate 1,309,890 of CM055872.1, forward strand.
TGATGACCACCTGGTCCACCTCCACCCTTGTGCTATGCAATCATCACAGTATACCAGGTAAATTACTCCATTCCAAGCTTCAAGTAAGGTCTCCTTGAAACCTAATGACACCAGTCTAAGATGAAGTCTGAAATAAAACTGACATAAGGTTAGCAAAGGCAGAAGATGAAAAAAGTGACAATGATGCTTTGTATCACATAGGCATAGTGGTCAGGGGGAAAATGCAGTCCCTGTGAGAATGCTGCTGGAAGTTCAAAATGAACACGTGATCGGAATTGGAGGTGGGAATTCAGGAGACGGCGTAGTAGGGTCTACCATTGATAAACCGTCAACTCCACCACTTCCACCACCACCACCACCACCACGGATCTCAGCGCCTTTTTCTGGAATCTTCCCACCATCACTAACGCCTCCGGAGTCTACCACCCCATCACCAACTCCCGATGCCTTGTCTCCTCCTCCTCGTCCTCCTCATCCTCCTGTACCACCACCTGCCAAAAAAGGCGATAAAAAGAAGCCAATTATAGCAGCAGTAGGGGCAGTAGGTGGCCTTATTGCTTTGGCTTTGGTTGTTGGTGCAATACTCGTATGGAGAAGTAAGAAGCAAACCAAGATCTCATCTGGATCCAACGGCCAACAACAATGGGCATTCATACCCGGTAATGCCTCGTCTCCATTCACTTTCTTTGATAGCTCATCATTCAATTCTAGAGACTCATGGCTATGTACTTTTGAGCATGTTTTTAGGTAATGGTAGATCAGATGGGTCGCATGGTACTAAGCCGAGCTTTATACAAGGTCAGAATGTTAGCTTCTTTTTCTGGTTCTTTTTTACCCTCCATGTTCATGGCCATGATCAATTGGGATCTGCATTTCAGGGATATTAAATCTGACGAGGTCTGAGCTGGAAACTGCCTGTGAAGACTTCAGCAATGTCATTGGCTCTTCGTCTATGGGCACCGTATACAAAGGCACACTTTCAAGTGGAATCGAAATAGCTGTTGTATCGTTCCCTGTCACATCCTCCAAGGAATGGTCTCACCAACTGCAGACGCAGTTTAGGAAGAAGGTAAGTAAATCCATCCCCTCTTCATTCAAACAGTGAACATGTTCTGAGTAGATCATTCCTTTGTTTATTTGATTACTCATTCATTTTGGTTTAATTACTGTGTAATGTGCTCTCAGATTGAGACTTTATCCAAGGTAAATCACAAAAACTTTGTCAAGCTCATGGGTTACTGTGAAGAAGAGAATCCTTTCACGAGAATGATGGTTTTCGAATATCCTCCAAATGGCACGCTCTTTGAGCATTTACACGGTGAGACTCTCAACTTCATCAAGCTTTGTCTTTCAGAATAACTTCAGGAAAACAAGTTCAGAACATGTCTCACAAATAATTACAGAACAAGTCACATAATAAGTTTACGGTCAAAATAAGTTGAAAAGAACAGACCCTTTAAGATTCAATCAAAGTTGCATTTCTAATATAATCTTTTGTGGATCCTTACAGTACAAGAAGCGGAGCACTTGGACTGGGGAATGCGGCTGAAGGTCACAATGGGGATCGCGTACTGCCTTGAGCATATGCACCAGCTGGTCCCGCCTATAACTCATCCCAACTTCAACCCATCAGCAGTGAGCCTTGCTGAAGATTACGCCGCCAAAATATCTGATTTCTCATTATGGAACCAAGTATCTGCCGCCCAACTGCAGCCCTCCATCACAACTATCCTAACCTCATCGTCAGCCACCCTGCACAGTAATGTCTACAGCTTTGGGTTAGTGCTAATCGAAATCATGACAGGCCGAGTTCCTCTATCTTCTGAGAATAACAGCATACTTGAGGACTGGGTTTCCGACTATTTGAGAGGCGATCGTCCCCTCCAAGAATGGGTTGACCCGATGCTCAGATTCTTCAACCCGGGTCAGCTTGAAAAGATCAGTGAAGTGATAAGAAAGTGTCTCGAAATCGACCTACAAAGGAGACTGACGATGAGGGATGTTGCTGCTAAACTGAGTGAAATAACAGGCATTGATCGGGATAAAGCGGCTCCAAGGTTGTCTCCCCTTTGGTGGGAAGAGGTTGATGCAATGTCTTTAGCTTGAGGGTAGAAAATATAGTTGGGTTTTTTTGGGGTGTATCATATGATTTGAATTTACTCAGCCATTTGTAAGTAATGAGGGGGGGAAATGTTTTCGATGTTTTTAACTTGGCATCTTCTACTTTTTGCCTGTAAAGATCGTCTGAGATATAATGCAGACTATGCAGCCATACAAGTACTGGTTTACTTGTTTTCGTGCCAAGTTCGGGGTTGTAAAAACTTCAGCTGATGCTTATTTTGTTTCTGATTCTATAATTTCTCATTGTACTCCGCCTAAATTGATATTTTCTTTTGGCATCGAAATTAAGATTCTGCAATTTCCACAGGCAGGTGCTTTTCTTTTCTAATTGCAGTCAGGTTTTTGGATTCGGGTGTTTTGTTATAAGATTTTCTGGGATAACCTTATAATGTTCTTATTTAGAGTGCTTAGCTTAGAAATTACAATATCGATTACTCAGGTTTCCCTACCAGGAACCGACTGTATTCAATTTTCTAGCCGAAAATTAAAGTCAAAATAAAGAAAAAGAAACCCGGCATACAGGTCCCTGAGAGGGTGACGAATTCAACCTTGTTCTTCTGCCAAGATTACAACTTAAAGAGTACTAACTTTAGCGTGTTCGCTAGCCAACTAGAATCTTACAGTTTGTAATAGTCTTCCTTTGTTCTGTTAAGATTATGTAATGCCTGGAAGATGGTAAGAGAGTAGCTTAGATTCAACCCATATCTTTGTTGACTTTACATCCAATTTTCAGAGACCATCCCTACACATGTTTTTAGTTTCTGCTCTGAATCCAGATATTAAACTTGAATTGAGCAGAGTTACAGATTCTAAGGAGATTAGACTTGGTAAACTTCTGTAAATTAGATCCTTTGCAGATAATGGTGTTTCAGAAACAACTGCGGATTATTGCAAATGGAAAAATCTGTTCCTAGTTTGCTGCTCTTGTTTATGAAAAAGGGTTTCTACAGCCAGCCGAGAATCACAAAACCAAAATCATAGATTGGTTGTATGCTGCTCTTTGTCCATATGATCCTTATCATTGATTCCCATTAGATCAGGTTACAAAAAAGGAACACATTACCCGAAAATAGCTTTGCCTGTTCTTGGAAAAACCGTCTCAATCCCAGAACAGGCATCCACGAATCCCCTAAGCAATGTCAAAAACTTAGCAACTTTGAGATAAATTTACCTCTTGAAGATGCATCTGAATCGAGCTATTCAGACCGCACAGATAACAATGCTACCAATTTTGTGTTTATGCCTCAGTCTTATCGCGCCTTAAGTACATAGATAGAACCTGTGCAGAGAGAGGAAAACATACAGTTTGAGATTAGTCAATGGTGCTAATAAAGGGCAGCAGGGATGATTAAAGAATTATTAGAATACCATTAGTCAATGTGCTAATTCACAAGTTGTGGTCCTCACGTCAACCACCTCTATTTTGGTTCACTCTTTTTTTCAGCATCCGACGTTATGGCATGCATGTCTTGCACAATTCCTGCATTTATTAACAGAACCGACCTTCAGCTTAGTAGCAACCACGTCGATCAAAGCGCTTCAGGGTATAAATAAACACCCCTTCTTCTAATCTCTTAAATCCCCAAAAACAAAACACATTTTTGTCTCTGAGAAACCCAAAAACCAAAAAAAGAAAACCAAAAAGAAATGGCAAGAACACGTAACCTGTTCATGATATTACCAATTCTGCTTCTGGGATTGACCTTACCTTATGCAAGCGCGAATGCATACGAAAAGCAAAGCAAGCCATCTTCAGGAGCATATGCACCAGCACCAAAACCTTATGCAGCAGCCCAAAAGGAGACAGACGTAGTAGTAGAAGGGATTGTCTACTGTCAGAGCTGCAAGTACTCGGGGACATGGTCACTGAACGAGGCTGAGCCGATTGTTGGGGCTGTGGTCAGTGTCATATGCAGGAACTACAAGCAGCGAATCAGCTACTACAACACGTTTAAGACCACCGAAGGAGGTTACTTCTACGCCAAGTTACAGAGCTACTCGATGAGGCACCCGCTTTTGGACCATCCCCTGCAAGCCTGTGCTGTCAAGCTGGTTTCTTCCCCGGATGATACCTGCGATGTTTTCACCAATGTCAACTATGGCATCAATGGCGCCCCACTCAGGTATGAGAAGAAGAAGATAGCTTCGAAGAATTACGAGGCTGTGATTTACTCAGCTGGTCCGTTGGCTTTCCGTCCTGATCACTGTGTTCCCAAGCAGTACTGATCCCCCTGAAAAGTGAAAGAAAATTCGTTTTCCCAAATCGGATCTTTTGTTTTCTGTTTTTCTTTTTTGTGTATTTGTGTCTGTAATTTGTGGGTTCTTGCCTGAATAACAAGAGCAACTGTCCAATTCCTGAATGAACGGTTTATCTTTTGTGCCCCCTCCCCCCTCCAAATGGGATGATACAGTTATGAGTAACAAACGTCTGATGATTCTGATCTGACATTACAAACTGGTTGGTGAAGAATCACAAAGCTGTTGCCTTTTCTTACAAATTGAGGGTAAATTAACAAGATGGCATTCATGACTAAACGACCCATGTTCGAGAAAATTGTTAGAAATCAACATAATAGATTCATTGATTTCAAAATGGCGAAAAGGATCTTCTACAATGGCAACAGATACAACATCAATAACAAAACAGCCGACAAAATAATTACCAATTCTCTAAAAATCAAGAGGCATTCGGAAAAGATCATTTATGTCATCCATGGCCTCCTTTGTGAACATGGTTGGCTCAAATAAGTCTCCATTCTCTTTGCGTGACGAACTAGGTACATGCTGTTGATCCACTTGGATATTCAATTCATCATCTGGAAGTATTGAGAAGCCACCGAAATCATTTCTCCCAGAGGCAGCTGCTTTCTCTTGCCTTTTCCTTCGGGTTGTCCTTACAAAATCTATTGGCTTCCCGAACATGCTGTTGATATCTTCCATAGCCTCTTTAAGATTAACAGTTGGGTCCACCAAACCATGATGGCAGATGTTTTCCACCTCCGGCTCATCCAAAATGGCAGAACCAACAAACCTACACACAACTGTATCCTCCCTAAATCTGGTCCTGGTGGTTGGCTCGGTCTTCGTATCATTGGAAGACTCTGATTTGTGATCATTGGGTCTTATAAACACAAACGCATCAGCTCCTGACGAAGATGATGGGGAACCTTCTGATGAAGTTTGTAACTCATTTGGTTCTGGGTCATTGCCCAGCTCATCATCAACGAAGATTTTCAGTGGCTCTTGGACAGGTTGCTGCATTTTTGGTTGCGGGGCCAACAGTTGGCTGTCGTCCTTGTAAGACGATCCAACGTTGCTATCTGGATTTTCATCAACAAACACCTCAAATCCGTTACTTGTATTCTGATCAACCTTGTTTTGACCCCTTTGGGATCTTTGGAAAACATGTGCAGGTTCAATGGGCTCCCGAAACATGCTGTTTATGGCATTCATAGCCTCTTTTGTGTTTATTGTCGGTTCTACCAAACCATGGTGACAAGCATCCTCTGCTACAGATCTTCCAACAATGGCGGAATCAACAAACTTCACCACAACAGAATCATCCCTGTATAACTTGCTTTCTTCACCTGATTTTCGTTCGTTTAGTGGCACCTCATTCTGCGAGCATTCTTTTAATACATCCGTAGAATCAGTTGTGACATGATTGGTTTTTCTTTGAGGGGAAAGTTCCTTAAGCAAAGATCCTTCTGCACTTCCACCTACATTTTCATTCTCCTTAGAATTGCATTGGAGGTGGGTGGTAGTTCGATAGGATAGAGGCTTTTTAGCAATTCTCCCAACCTGGTGCCATACAAATTGTAATAGTTAATCCCAGTACTGCTATCGCTATAAGTCCAGAAATGCTACGACCTAGAGATGGAGAAAATACCGTGATAAGTAATTTATACCTTCTTGTTTTTGTGCCGCTCCACACGTTGAATGAACTGCTCATATGATTTCTGCAATTCCTCCATAGGTTCTGCAAGGCTTTACAGAAGTTGACAGAACATAAATACAAGTTTGGTTCAGCTCAATAAGTGTAACAATTTCACATAGCAAAAAGGTCATGCATATTCGTTTATATAACCCAAGCACAGTCATCAGTCACCACCATGGCACCATATCAAGCATTGATGAGTATTTTCACACTAGGTCCAGAAAACAACAATCCCCACCCCACAAAAAACAAACATCAGAATAACTCAGGGAAGTCGACACGTCTCACGATTGTGGCTTCTGTCACCGAGCCATGTGTGAACTGTGAACATCATAAGCAAACAGACACCACCAACTTATTGGTGCAAGCATCAACCAAATTTTCCAATTTCTCATTGAAACGATACGCAATTAAATGAAAGCAACTTTAAGTCCTAAGAATCTTGGTCCTTCATGACAATCACACTTCACAAAAAACTGTTGCTACCCATTTCACTTGCAAAGACTTGAAATTACTTAGCAAAGGTTTCTCCTTAGATTGTATTGTCGACAACACAAATCTTATGCTATGTCTAGTAGAATACAGTGCAATACGACGAATATATTACATTGACAAACAACAGAAAAGATTCTACTAGTGATTACACTTCTCTGCACCTTGCCCATCACAACATTTTAGAACTCCAAATGAAGTTGTAAGATAAGGTCTATAGCCCAGGCAAACACCCAAGACCGACGGGTGACAGAAACCCTCGATTTCTGAGCACCACTACCTTCCAATAGACGCAAACACACAACCATTGAAGCCAATTGTTCGGGTTTAATCTTAGATACTCGCATTCTCACGAAGCCAAAGTCCACATTGACCCGAAAAACGAACAGCCAGTAAACCCACATTGTACATCAAAGACCTACATCAAAGGCACCCACCCTGGCCATCCACCAATAGACTACCAGTCTTAACCTACCAATGGCAAAACATTGTATGTAGTATACCACAGTTTTGAAAACCAATCACTTGCACAGCACTTTGCACATAATTATAGTTTTGAGCTATAAATCGGCATAACAATTGTATATATAATATTTGAAATTCCTACCAATGGTAAAGTGATTGGTTTTCAAAACTATGGTAAATTATAGTTAAGCATTTGAGCTATAAATCAATGGTGAAGTTGCCATTTTCAAGCTCAAATCAGACCCAAAAGCAACAGACAGCAAAACTTACTTCTGAACACCTAATCGGTACATTTTATCAGCATCTTCAAACTTCTTCATCTTCTCATAGTAAAGCGCATATGCCTGGTAAAACAATGACCGCTTGGTCCCAATCCGCTTCATCTCCATAGCCTTCAAAAGCGTTTTAGGATCGTCAACATAATCCATCTGCTCCCAATAAACCCTAAATCAGTACGTTGAACAACAGCATGAACTAATGAAGCATACAAATGCGGAAAGATAATCACCAATTGAAGCCAAATGCGGATGAATCGGAGGTCGTTGCGGTATCTGCGATCAGAATCGAATGTCTGGACGCATTTCTGGAGGAATCGAGGGAGCTTCTGGTTGAGAAGTTGGGGTGGTAAGCTGTCCCTCATCTTTCGGATTCCACTGCCATTATCAATCGCAAGCAATTAACAAAAAGAGTGATACAAGCAAACCTAAAAAAAGTGAGGAAAGAGAGAATACCGAAGCCATGGAAGAAGAGGATCGTTTCCGGTGTAAGATTTGATGTCGGAGATGACAGAGGAGAAGAGATCGTTGTCAAGTGTGGTCGCCATTGTTGAATTCTCACGGACCAGAGTGGAGCCAGAAAATGGTGGAGTTTTTTTGCTAAAAATTTGAATTTTGATGACCGGGGACTACTGGGCTTGGTGTTGCCCTGAAGGCCCAATTTTTGCTTTGATTGGACATCACCCGGCCCAAAACGGCATTACCAAAATTATGTTAACTTCACTTTTTTTTTTTTTTTTGGATAACAACTTCACTTTTTAAATTCAATTGATCATAGAGTTAAACTTTACGTTTTAAATTCAATTATATTAGACTTTGTGGTTTTTCAATGGGATTTCTGAGTTAATTACAAGCAGAATTCAATTATATATTATTCCTCTAAGTCAAATTGAAATATTTATAATAATTGATCATCACAAGATGAGAATCCTATATTTCGTATATAGAACAAATTAGAGTATTTAGAAGTCGGGGTTATAACCTGTTAGGTTGATCCGAAATTGAAATACAATGCTCATATTTACCGAACCCCAAATACACCCTATCAATATTCACCCATGTTCGATATGCCGAACTCTTATTTAAGAGGTCTGCCTGACCAAATTCATAGGGGTAGTCATCATATTAAGTCCCTCGTACCTGCTGATTGATGCACCAAGACCCATTTCTTTTAACTCTGGTTAAAGTCATTATATTGACTGGATTAATACTCATTGTACAGCATCGTATCGTATGTGACTTCTTTCTAATACCTCCGTCGCTAAATCATTGTCAAATTTTCTAACTATCTTGTCCCTTTTTATTTGTCAATTTTACAATTTCAATAATTAAAATACCCATATTACCCTTAATTAATACTAGTATACAATATATTTTATTTTTTCTTTCCCATTTTTCTATGTGGTGTAAGGGTATATATGTCAAACTGTAAATTTTTTACACAAGTTTCTAAATACCTTGAACTTATAAAAGTATTTTTTTGACAATTAGGGACGGAGTTAGTAAATAATTAAACTGATTTTGCAACAAAGAAGTCATCTGCATAGGAGTTACTCATCACTAAGCACCGTGGCATACAAGCAAAGGCCAAAGGCCATAAAGCATGACTGAAAGAAGCATTAACAAGTTTAGTTGATCATCATTAGTACTGTACATGATCACAGAAACCTCACAATATGGAAGCACCAAGTATATTCTCATTCCATGAACAAAATTAGGAGTGATCAGTCAGTCAAAAAGGGTCTCGGGTTTAGGGTTTCTTCGAAAGAAGCATATCAGTTACTCTTCAAATCTGCGATAAGCTGCATCACCTCCTGACGGAATGTCATCTCGACAGAAGCGTCGACATGCCCTTGAACAGCAGACAGCCAGTCACCATCTTTGCCACTCTTCTTCCCTCGGGAATAACACTCACAGATCGTCTTAGCAATGGCCATGACATATATGCCGCAGTCGTACCCGTTGGTCTGCTGGGGTGCATTAGCCTCCTTGAACAAAGGTTCGACTGTCACTGGTTCGGGTTTGGTACATTGTTTGGCGACGTCCTTTTTCTTCTTGTTCTTGCTCTTTACCGAAGAGGGTGATGGCGAAGGAGTTTTACCCATGAATTCTTTGACAGCATTGTAGAGCTTAAGCGCGTGATCATGATTCACCCCTTCCATTGTATCAAGATGAAGGAAGGAATTGAGACTTCTGTCGTAGACGAGTATGCTCCAGTGTGTTCCACTCTCAACCCCACCAAGATCGACATTGTCATTCACAGTAAACAGAATTAGTTTCTTGCTCGGGAAATCGAGAGGTTCTACGGTGTCTTTGAGGATTTCAGCGTCGCAGTTTGCCAACCAAAAGGATACAGAAGGCGGTACGAGCAGAACATCATTCCGATTGCACAAAGATGACAGATAGCAAAAGTAGAATCCAATTATTTGATCATTCAGAAAGCAGGGACCTTCCAAGATATCCAAATCTGAACTTCTAAGCACAATGTCCTTATATCTCAAAACTTCTTTGTCTCCCATCAGATTCTGTACATTTGCAGATCCAAGATTCAGACGCATAGAATTTTGAAATTTAGCAAAATAGCACCACACAGCAAAATAGTCCCAAGAATTGCACACACAAACAACAAAGGATTACCAAGAATCAAAGTGAAGCTTGCTAAAACAACAAAGGTGGGCAGAACCGCAGAACATACTCAATAGCATACTCTATGGAGGTTAGCACTTGAATGACACGTCAAACACTTACATTCATTCAAGTAAAGATGAAGTAGCATCAACATACAGTGATACTACCGATAATCACACCCAACACAGCACCAAGAATCAACCCAAGCTTGATAGGCCACCAATTAATGAATAACAACCCGAACAACGTCCAAGAAAGGCAATGTAATATTAGGGCAGCATCAAATTCACACCAAATTTGTGCAATTCTGATCAAACAACACTTAATTAGCACCACAACACACCATTCAAACCCCAACAAATTACTGCAATCATAGGGAGGGAACAATGGAGAACTGAAATCGATGAGAAACTCACCAAAACAAACCTGCAGATTTTGAAGTGAAACTGAGATTGGAGTAATATGGGGCGTCGAATCTGGTGGTGGTCGCGCGGTGGGTGTTCGGGGCGTGCGAAGGGTAGTGCGAGGGTGTTGCTGGGCGTCCGTTGCGGCGGCTTCTGGGCAGTACGAAGGTGTGCGCGAGTGGGTCTGGTGATTAGGGTTTGCGAAGGCAGGGTGTGGCGGAATGGTATTCGCGGTGGTTAGGGTTTGCGAAGGCAGGGTGTGGCAGAAGGGTGTTCGCGGTGGCCGCGCGAACAGGTGGTGGTGGTGGCTGGGGCGAGTAGGGTGGCGGAAGGTGGTGTATGATGGCGGCTGGTTTGTCGACGGCGAGTGGATGCAAGGTGGTAAGGGTTTAAGAGGGATTGAGATTGACAAAGAGGGTGATTGGGTGTCATTTCAGTTGGACGGTTGGAACAATGGCACAGCCAGTGTTTAGGGTGTGCTAACAGGGGTGCTGTTTTATTTCCTTTGGTGCAATATTTTGGGCCTCAAAAACACGGCAAATTAACATCAAAATACTAACTCCGTCCCATAATATTTGTCACCATAACTAACTACTTTGTCCCAATTTGTTTATCACTTTTACAATTTCAATAACTATCATTTCTATTTTGCCCCTAATAAATAAATTTATTTATCACCTATTACAATTCCACTAACTATTCTTTTCAACTAATGCAAAGGCAATGTTGACAAGTCCCAAAATTTTCATCCCAATTTCAAGAAGCATTTGACTCCGTAAATTAGTTAAATTGACAATCAAATTGGGACGGAGGTAGTAATTTGTAACAACCCCTCAATCATCTCTCAAATTCATTTGAAATGAATCTCTAAACCCATTCTTAATCAAACAACTCGTTTCACCCATTTTTTTCATCATTTTTTTTTCCATTCCCACCCCTCAACAAGACATACATCATCTTCACTCTCTTTTTTTTCTTTTCTTTTTCTTGGAAATCAAAACACTCCATAACACAAATAAATGAAAGGAAAAACAATAAAAACTTAACAACTTGGGTTGCCTCCCAAGAAACGCTAATTTAAGGTCCTTATCAAACACTTGCGAATACAGTTAAGACGAATATAAATAAGAAAACACTTGTAAAAATGAGGATATAATAGCGAGTATTCTCTTAACATTGTCTAACGAGAGTCGTGAACAAAAATAAGAACTTGGGAACGATTTAAGGAGATCATGGAATACAAACACATCTTGCAAAAGACTAGGTGGCGCATCCACTGTACATGACTCCCCTAAAGAAGTCTCTCAAAACTATAACCCTCAACAAAAGCATTCTCTGACTCATTGGAAGAATTATCATCATGAGAACACTGGGTTTAGTAAAGGAATAGTCAATCTCTTCCTCTAGTCTGAACTAGGGGTGTGCATTATTCGGTTTTGAACCGAATAAACCGAGAACCGAACTGAATTAAATCGGTCCAAACCGAACCGATTTTTATTCGGTTCGGTTTTCGGTTTGGGCTTTATGCCTTATTCGTTTTCGGTTTATTCGATTCCGGTGAAAAACCATAAAAAAATGTGCATTATTCGGTTCAAAACCGAACCGCTTTTATTCGGTTCGGTTTTCGGTTTGGACTTTGCCCCTTAATCGGTTTTCGGTTTATTCGGTTCGGCCCGGTTTGGTTTGGTTTTGAACCGATGAACACCCCTAGTCCGAACTTTAAAGGAATGAAAGACTCATCATCATTACACAAACAAACCTTACCTATATCGGTATATGAAATATGGCTAATTTCATGCAACAATTCAAGTTCCCTTGTATGATTTTCAAGCTTAACACGTTGCTCATTTATGATCCCTATCAAGTTTGTTATTCTAGTATAACCTTCAGCAAAAATATCATATGGACATGAATTACTAAAATGGTCAGAAGAATTACCAAGTGTACACACATGAGGGGTATCATGAGGTATGCAAAGGGCAGAGTTGTATGCACAATTAATCTCAGATTCATGAGTATCCCAAACAAACCACTCAAGTAAATTCCAAGCTTCATCGACATTCATAGTCCCAATACTCCAAAAGAGCTCGGGTTTCAGAATTCACACTCATGTAGAGAACATCTAAGATTTCCCATTTCTCCAAGCAATAACCACATTAAGCAAGAAAAGCATGTAATCTATTGAAATAATTGCAGAACAATTCATGCTCGAACTGAGGGAAATGGAAAGAAGACATCTTTTTTCAATTTTTAAATTTTTTTAATTTTTAATTTTTATTTTTTATTTTTTTAGAAACCTAAGCAAGAATCCTCAAGCAAGCTTGAAGGCCGGAAAGCAACAACTCCCACCGCCAAAATTGTTGTCGTACTTTTGGGAGTACGGTTGTCGTATCCACATGGAGTTGTGTTCTAGGTAAACAAAACTTACTCAAGTGTTTCAGGCTAGGTAAATAAACCAGGATTGATGGTGGTGACGATCAAATTACAAACTAAGGAAACAATAAAACATGTTCAAGTTGCAATATAAATATTCTACAACTGATTAATTTGAACAGCCTAACCCATCAATTTTAAACAAGTAATCAATAGGGGTCGATTGCAACAAATTAAATGTCAAAACCCTCTCTCGAGGGTCAGAGACTCGCCAAAGCGCTCTCTCGAGGGTCAGAGGTTAACTTAATTCAATGACTCGCCCAAGCCCTCTCTCGAGGGTCAGAAACTGACTTAACTATTCTAACTACCTATTCTCATAGAGTTAGCATAATTAAAATATAGAATTAGCAACCTAGACCTAGTCAGAATTCAACACTCTCGTGTTTAAACCCTAACCATTTTCTCTACCTACACTAGCAAATTAACATCACCTCTCAGCATAAATCAATTGCTTAAGAAATACACATGAACACTCTCCCGAGCATTTCATTGAACATGTTGTGGGCAAAAAAAAACCTCACATTACAAGCATGAATTTGGTAGATTAAACCTACACAAATTAATCTGTCATCAAATACATCAATCACAACCCAAACAACACTAAATTATCAACAAATTAACATACTACATCAATTAAAAGGAACGAAAGCAAACAAGAAAAATAAATAAGCATGAATTTAAAGAGTGAGAGAAAGAAAACTTAGTCTTGAAATTAGATGCGAATTCCGAAGTGCGACCCATGAACAAGAGACGAATTAAACCTAAATCTGCCCTAAAAGCCTCTAGAGAGGCTTGAGAGAAAACTCCCTCAAAGTCTAGATAAAAGGTATAATGAATAGAAACCCTAGAATTATGAATTAATATGAGGGGAAAAAACGAAACTGCTAGCAGCACACCCTGTGCTGACTTTGGCACAACCTGTGCTGACTTGAAAAATCAACATAAATGATTTCCAGGCAATATCACTAACTTTGCACAGCCTTGCCAAACCCTATGTCTCTCTTTTCTTCAACAAAACTTGTGCTAGGGGTTGTACTAGTTGGTCTTCTCTTGGTTTCTTCGTTCTTCCACCTTTCATTGCTTCTTGCCCTCGTCCTTACTGTCATAACAGCGTCGATCTTTAATTATAAGGGGCAAAAACACCTAAATACAAGGAAATTCGCACACTTTAATTATAAATGAAGGAAGGAAGTGATTCTAACCTAGAAATTAGGGAAAAAGAGCTTGAAAGGTGAAAACTAACTGTAACCACAAATTTTCGAGTCTAAAATAAATTAAAGACAAGAAAGTAATGGACAAATATAATTTTTGTATTTATATTCAAAGAATGGGTACAATCTCTATATTTTTGTTACAACGCAACAAAAAGAATGAACTCCTCTGATTCGATCTCCAAATGTTTGACTTGGTGAGAGACAGGAACAACTTCAATCTTCACCGACTCTTGTGAATTTGATCTCTAGAGCAACGACACTTTGATGTCTTTGTTGTTGGAATCTAGAGAGAGTGTGTTTTTAATGATTAACTTTTCCACCTTTTTAATGAAGGAGTACCTCTATATTTATAGAGAATAGTCTCTTGTAGTTGGGCCTTTGACTTGTTAGTCTTCTTGGGCCGTTGACCGGGCCTGCAATTAAAGTTGACTTGGTAGTCCATTTGAATTGGTAAATTTGACGGTTGACTTGAGAGTCCATTTGCCGGGTTTTGATTTGGGCAGTTGACTTGCTAGTCACTTGGGTCCAATAAATTTAATTAATTAATCGGGTTAACCCAATTAATTAAATTAAATTAATATTATTGGTTTCGGCACATTGTTTATTTTTATCATTTATTTTTTTAGTGCCTACAAATTGCCCCCTCGAGACAAAGTCGGGTGCACTATCAAGTGCTTGAATGCAACTGATGTCTCGACACATTTTTTTTTTTTTTTTTACACCCGTACATGCGCAACATTGGTTTCCATTGACCAAGCAAGGGAAACATTGCCTTCCAATTTGTACAATATATGATATCAGAAGATATTTCATCTTCCATAATAGTTGATGATACAATTATCAAAGATCTTGTGATATATTATACCCTTACACTCTTTTCCATAATTTGATCCACCTCCACTATTTTATGTCAAATCTTTTCATGGTATCACACGTCTGAGCAGTCATCCAATTTGACGGGTTGCGTTCAAGCCGACGTTGTAAAACTTTAGTGCATGGTAATTTCAATTTCTTACATTAATTTTCTTGGGTCTTGTTATGTTTATCTCCTTGCACTGTAGTTGACATGATTACTATCTAGTTGTACTGTGCTCCACAAATAAGTCACATTCATCATCATTTTTTTCGTAGCATTGAATGATGCATGACAAAATTTGATGATGGATGTACATACACTCACAATCACAACTCCAGAGCACTTGCCCAAGTATTTTATATATATACATACATATTTGATGATGGATATACATACACTCATAATCACAACTCCAAAATTTAATGATGGATCTTTGTGATATATACATATTTTCTGACATGGGCAATCATGAGCATCTACCATGATTTAATCAATCACATATTATTTCATAACCCAATGCAGACAAATACATAGGCAATTGGCCTTTTACTTTTCTAAAATATAGCCTGTATCGCAAGTTTACAGTATTTCTCTAGATACGATCAAGCTTTGTAAATTGGTTAATTACCAATTTTCTTCTACTGCATGAACCTCTCCACTTATCTGACTGTGCACATTTTCTTTCTTCTTAACTGGCCGTGCACCCTTTTTTTTTTTGGCAGCTAGACCAGCTCGTATTTAACCTTGGCGACGTCGAATGCTTGTCCCAAATCATCGGTGCTAACTATTTTGTTTGGTAATTCATCTTGCACTTTATCTTTGAAACCTTTGAATGAGCGACTCCCCTTTTTTTTTCTTTTTTTTTCTTTTTGTCTTAATTATTTTGTAGGTATCGAAGACCGAATACCGCCAAAGACCAGGATAACGGGCTCCGCTTTTGCGTGAGGAGTTTATCCTTGTTGGAGGTGTTGAGTCGGATATCTTTTTGGAAGACCGAGTACCGCCAAAGACAAGGATAACGGGCTCCGCTTTTGCGTGAGGAGTTTATCCTTGTTGGAGGTGTGGAGTCGGATACCTTTTTGGAAGACCGAGTACCGCCAAAGACAAGGATAACGGGCTCCGCTTTTGCGCGAGGAGTTTATCCTTGTTGGAGGTGTGGAGTCGGATACCTTTTTGGAAGACCGGGTACCGCCAAAGACAAGGATAATGGGCTCCGCTTCGGACCGTTCTTGGTTGACATGTCGCGCCCTCCATTTCAACATGACATTTATATGCATGATCAATTATTTATTTAACAAGTTTTTTTTATTATTATGTTCAAGACTTTCACCCAATTATATTTTATCCTGTTGCAGGAACCATGGGTTACTTCAAGGAACATCGTGTGCGAGACACTGTCTATCTTTCAATCGTTGACAAGAAGGAGACTGAGGCGAAGCTTGGTACCCACATTCCTGTTTGCTCCTCCTTATTTCGTCCTAGGGTGGAGAAAATTCCTATTGCTCCCGTGCCTTGTCTTACATCGCCTCTGGTAGTTAAACTTCCCAATGAGGCCCCTGATGGTTCAACAGCTTATGCTCTCCGCAGCGCCAGCCATGATGGACAATGTGATATCAACACCAAATTTCCTCTTCTTGGACGCAAAATCCTTTCTGGTGAATCACAATGGGGAACCAATGTAAGAATCTTCGGCGAATTCTCTTTCATACCCAAGTATTGCGAGTGGACTGAACACATCCTTTCCTGTTTCGAGTCTCAGTTGAAACGCTGCTCAATTTTTGACGTGGTGCATGCTTCGTTATACACTTATGAACGCGAGTCCAATGTCTTTAGCGCCTTTTGCGAAGCTTGGTGCCCTGAGACCAACACTTTACACACCATGTCGGGGGAGATGTCTATTTCCTTATGGGACTTGTACAAACTCGGTGGCCTCCCTATTTACGGAGCAATTTACGATGAAGCAGTGCCCGGCTCATCCGTCTTACTTGGGCAAAACAAGCATAAGGAGAGGTTGATTCCGCCCGCCTGCCAATACTTGTTTTTTGCATATAGCATATTGGAGAACAGAGAAGATGGAGGTGTGACCTTTGAGCGTTGGATTAGTTTTTGGTGCAAAAAACCCAAGCGTTATGACCCTGTACCAAGGCGAAGAACTCGAAGCGTGACGCGTACCGCCCGCCCTGCCAGGACTCATAACCCCCCAGGTCACATCCAACCTGAGACTTTAAAATGGACTCCAGAGGAACTAGAAGTGTTTGACACTTTCGAGATCCCAGAGCATCGGAGAGGGGTCACCTATCTATCAGCCTTCATATCTTGTTGGTTGTATGTCTTTGTGCTTCCCGAAGACAATCACAAATTTATTCGTCCAGGGACATTTGAAGTGGCGTCCAAGATGGCGGCTGGACGAACCTTTAGTCTTGCCATTCCTGTGTTGGCGAGCATATATCGAGGGTTGAATGACATTTCTAAGGCGATCAAACCTTCACAATCCAAGTCCTATTTCCCAACCCACTACTTACAGTGTTGGATTGCCAGTTACTTCAAAACACATTTTGGGTTCGAACAGTCCCCACCTGGACCCTCTATGGTAGAACACTCGTGGTTCGGCGGAGCAAGATACATTGAAGACGCCCGTGAACTCCTTCATGAGGGCACGCTCATGATCTAGGCCGCATAATGCTCAACAAAAACAGAAATGAGACTTTTGAGGATGTCAAGGGTTTGGACCCAGAGAGGTTTGGCTATGTCATTGCTCTCCGCTCGGGCTTCTTGCCTCTCCGACGTGGTCGCTTATTTTACATCGAGCCTTACAATCCCCACCGTTTCGGATTGTATCAAGGAGTTCCTGGTGTCCTTAAACGCGATCCCCGTACTCGCACTGTGTCATCCACTGATGCTCTGAGTTATTGGACTGCGTTGATGTCTAGAGGAACTCACCCATCAATCACTTTACCTAGTCGCTCCTTACATCTTCGTGATTTTGTCACTAGGGAATACAACGATTGGTGGCACCAGGTGACGGTGCATGACCTCAGGACCAACGCTGATCGCCTCAAACCTAATAGAAAGAAGGTGAATGCCGCTGATGTAGGTCCTGAAGTGGAGCAGGCTGGTGAGCCCATGGATGCTAATCTTGATATCCAAGACGAGAGTGTACCGAATGATGATGATAGTGACCCAGACTCTGAGCAAAACTTTAAACGTCGAGGATACAAGAAACGCAAGATCAACACTGCGCGGCTCCCGAGGCCGTCTCTTGACGGAGACTTTTTTAACGACGTGCAAAGTTGTTCAAGCGCAGGAAATCTCGACGAGGTAATCATGCTCATTTACACAACTCTTTTTTTTTTTATAAAATATATATATCTATCTTCATGGTCCCACTCCTAATCTTTTTTTTTTTTTAACAGATTGGCACTTTTGACTTAGCTGACCATCCTATTGCCGTGGTAGACGAACAGTTGCTTGAGGCTGTTAATGTTGCCCCCAAATTGCCTGCCCCCAATGCTGATTCTCGCCCTGGCAAGGATATTGAGACAGTGAGGAGGGCGGCGTCATCATCCACAGCTGACCCACCTGTGGACAATGGTGAGACTTTGCCCGATTCTTCTACATGTAGTGAGCATTCGGTTGAGGGGCCAACTTCCCTTGTGTTAGCGGCGAGGAATATAGCTCCTGATGTGGGGAAGGTCGTGACTAGTGGGCCCGGCGATCGAGCTCTTGTTGCCGCTACCACACGTCTGTTTCTTCTGGCCGTGGCCTCATTCTCAGAATGTCTTCCTGGAGGGCATAAGAGCCATGGGAGCTCAATTACTAGCCAACCTGAAAAACGCAACACTCGAAGATGTACCTAAGGTATATGAAGGGGCCCTGGTTGTATATCAAGCTATTAAGGTGCTCAAAGGTGATCCTGGTCCTTTAAAGAAGAAGGCAGGTGGTTATGTGAGCAATGTGACCGCCTTCTTAGCCTTACAGCGAGCGGTTTCCACTCGGCGTCACCCTGACGATTTTAATAGGGAAAGATCTGCTCGCGTCGCGCAAGTTGAGCAGGCGCAGTCCGACCTCCTTAAAGCAAAGGGAGAGATTGATGCTTTGAGGGAGGAGCTTAGTGATGCCACTAGCTGGGTGTAGGGCCCGCGGCCCCTGAGGGCACGGTCCCCCGCGGAGTGTCGAGTCGACGCAGGGTTGCTTAGGGTACAAATTTTAACGCGTTTTTATCGAATCGGGATCGGGCCGACTCATCGATCAGAAATCCACGCCGATTTCACACCGACTGTAAATCGCGCGATTTCGACAAGATTCCGTGCCATCGACCAGAAATCCACGCGGATTTACGAGCGCTCGTTGATCGACGTAAATCCACGCGATTTCTCGACAAGATTCCAGCACCGACCGTAAATCCATGCGATTTCGTAATGTGTTTTGAGCCCAAAAACGCATTCGCATAAAAATAAAAGGAGTCGCCGCTAATTTTTAATAAAAATTAACAAAAAAATGACTCGGTCTCAAACCAAAATTCGATCCGGTAAAGGTATCGATGTAGGGGTGCCCTTGCATCGTCACGTGCCGCCCTTACTAGGTCGGGTTTAAAGAAACTAAAAAAAAACAAAGTTGTCACGACAAAATTAAAGAAAACGCATGCATAAAACTTAAACTAAGTTTAAACAAGTACGAAAATAAAAAAGTACAGCGGGCGGGGATTATCAATCTACATTGTTACAATCGAAAGGAAAAACTGAAATAATTAAGGTTGAAACCTACCAAATCCGCGCGGATTTGGTAAGCTCCGAGGACACAGTCGAAAACTTCTCCCAGTAATCGTTTTCCGGAACCGTGGAAATATCACCCGGAAATCCGCGTAGATTTTCCTCGGCTTGCTCTCTAAGGTGTTTTCCTCTCTTTTTCAGATTTCTCTCCGTATATTTTTTCTCTTTTTCCGTCGTCTTTTTTCTGTCCCATTCACAGGATCTGCGCGGATCCTTTTATAGGCAGTAGTAGGGTTAGGTCAAGGAAATCCGCGCAGCTCTTCCCGTTTCCCAGTACTAGGGCCGGCCGTTCTCATGTTTGGCCCAGAAATTACAAAAATCCGCGTGAGTCTGACCCGGGACCAAAGAATGAAATCCGCGCGGATTTCATGATATGTCGGGTCTGGGTATATTCCGGGTCTGGTTAGTAAATCCGCGCGGATCCCATCTGAAATTGGGCCGAAAATCCGCGCTATCCCGTCTGAATATTGGGCTCCAAAAATCCGCGTGACTTTAACCCGGGACCAAAAATGAAATCCGCGCGGATTTCATGATATTTTGGGTCAAGTTATCAAATCCGCGCGGATCCCATCCGAACTGGGGCTTGGATCCACGTGAGGCTTGTGCTGGATTCAGACCCGGATCCGCCAAAATCCGAGTGAGCCCAGCTGAAGTTGGGGCGAAAATCCGCGCGACTCTCTTGGCTTGAAATGGGCTCGTTCTGCATTTTGTGCTGAGTGAATTCTGCTGGGCCCATATCTGCTAAATGAGCTCGCCATCGTGCCGCTATTCTCGCCGATCAATTTTGTGTCTACAGTTAGCCCCCACTTTGACTAAGTCTGGATAAGACGAAAGTCAAAGTATACATCTTGAAAAGTGTTGCAGTTAACTGGAGATAGTCCGAATGTTAACTTTAATTGCTGGATATTGTCCAGGCTTGAACGATCCAAGGGTAGCTTGGATTTCTTGACCGGAGGTAGTCCGATGCTGGTTAAATTGCTGGATGTTGTCCAGGCTTCAGCTTCCAAGGGTAGCTTGAAAGATATCCGGAATTGTTTTGTAGCTAGCTTGACTGTTGGATGTTGTCCAGGCTTGGTATGTTTTTTCCTGAAAAGGACAAACTTGTAAGTGTCTGATCTGTAACAGAATAAAGTAAAAAATGAAAAATAAAATAAAATAAAATAAAATAAAATAAGAAAAGAAAAAAAAATAAAATAAAATAAGGTGAAATAAAAAGAAAGAAAGTAAAAGATTAAAAAAAAAAAGGAAGAGTATGGATGGGCTAGGATAAGGTACTCCCCTCCACTCCATTTCCGCTAATCATGTGATTAAAATCGCGTGACTCTAGCTCACACCGCGCAGAGACTCTGTTGTTCTTGTTGTCCAAGCTTTGAAAGAAATCTGCGCGGAGCTCGAGCCCAAACCTCGTTCGGGTAAGTTTTTGCTTCATTTTCCTCATGAGCCCACCAGTGGTATGCAAATTTGACAAATTTCTAAGGGAAATCCGCGTGGCTCCATGTGGATTCACTTTGAGCTAGAACCCATGCACATGATATCACTAAGTCTTGAACTTAAACCTAATAAGGCTAAGTTTTGGACATATTAAAAAAAATGACCCCGAAGTATCTGGTCGTGCTCATTTTGTGGCTGAAGTCCACGTGGATCCCAGTGGCATTTTGAGCAGTTTCGCTTTATTTGTTGTCAAATCAGCGGGGAACTTGACAGTCTTGGTACAAAATGTGTAGGCTTTGATTTTTCTTCATTTTGTCTCCGACTTATTTTCTTACTTTGCTCGAGCATTTGAAAAGTTTACGCCTGAGTTGAGTCTTGCTTGCAGTTATGCCTTCCTCAAAATATATAGACTTCCTCCTGGGCGGCTGATGGGTGGAACTATTTCATTGGGCAAGACCCTGCTCCTCTACCGGGCCGATGCTTTGGTTTCTCAAGCCCAGAATATATAGACTTGGTTTCTGATGGAGAAGATGACGATTGAGTAACTTTCCATGTATAATGCTTAGACAATTAATACTTTGCTTTATATTTGACTTACGAGCTATCTTAAATGCAGACGCTAATGCAAATGTTGATGAAAGCCCCCTTTTTTTTAGACGGGCTAATGACTATATGCGACGCAAAACAAAACAAGAGATAAGACATTGAGCTGTGGTCGTAAGAAGGAATTCCATAAATATTGTCAGAAGCAAATAAATTTTGATTGCACCAAAATTTACATAACGAGCTTCCTTGCAAGTAAATGGCTCAGGCCTTTAATCAACAAATCTGCGAGGGTTAGCACAGGCTTTACTTCGACCCAAACTGTACGGTGACCCGGGAATCCGTGTGGACCTATGTCCGACTGGCCCAAAATCTGCCAAGTCTGCGTGGAACCGCGCTAGGCCCAAAACTGCAAAGTCCGCATGCATCTGGAAAATCCGCGTGGATCCCAATACTGGGCTCAAAACTGCAAAATCCGCGAGCCGTGTTTGGCCCAAAATCGTAAATCCGCCGACTCGCCATCTCGTGGCTTGGTCAATTCCCAAAATCCGCGTGAGACCCACTTTACTCCCCAAAAAAACATATCGTTCTATAAAGAATTAGATCAATGGATGCTCTCCTTCCGTATCTTTGATAAAGAAGAATTGAAGAGATACAATCTTCACACCCTAATCATCCTAAGGCAAGTAAGAATCGTGTGGGACTTCCTTAGGGCTGCTGCTGAATTCTGGGACCCTGAACTTCACTTGTTTAGGTTTGGGGAAAAGGAATTGTGTCCTCTCCCGGAAGAATTCGGGGCAATTCTAGGTTTCAAATTTACTTCCATGCCAGTCATCCCGACTTCATCCAAAAATCACGCCTAGGTACACCTCCCTTCTTGGCCTAGGAAGAAACGACCTAAAAAATATCTTAGAGGGTGAAAGAGTAAACTTTCTGTCCTTGATTTCCTTATTCAGAAGAAGCAAACACATTGAGAGAAAAGTTAGGGCCTTAGTCCTATGCTTATTAGGTGGGTTCTGTTTTTACCATGGTGGCACCAACAGTGGTCCGGCTTCGTTAATCAACATCAGTGAGAGCCTCCGCGGTGATCAAAATCTAGCACCAATGATAGTAGCTGAAACTATCATGGGCTTGGATCGAATTTGTGAAGAGTCAGAAAGCGAATTTTCAGGAAGCCCCCTGCTGCTTCAGGTAAAATTTTCTTCAATTCTCTCGAAATCCGCGCGGATTTCGCACCTACCTAGCTTACTGTTCTCAGATCCGCGTGGACTTCCATCCCCGAAAATCCGCGTGGACCTGATTTTTTCTTTGGAATTTAACCTTCCTTTTCTTCTCTTGTAGATACGGTTGATGGAGCATACCCGCTTCTTGGCGCCTCCTAAGAACGAAACCACATTTCGGATGACCCAATTTTGCCAACGTGCCCGAATACACAAGGAGCGTTCAACGGACAGGTGGTTGAAATGGTTCATCGAAGAGATGGTAGTCAAGTGGCACATCACTTGGTGGAGAATAAGAGAAGTGGTCACTGTCGATCACCGACACCCTTTCGTGAGACTTGTGGGTCTGGCATATACCACCTACTACGAGCGGACGCCAAATCGGGAGAAAACAATGTCCCTTCACCGGATCGCATTCCACCTAAACCTAAGCTCATCACCAACGACGCTGCCAAGGTTCGATCCTGGCAAGACTATTGGATGAATAGGCCCACTCACACCGTTCCTATAATGGGTGGAAGCACTTATGTATCTATGGCCTATCGCCGATGGATAACAGAAAGGGACCCTGCTATTAGGAAGCAACTAAAAGAACAAGAAGAAAGAGAATTAAACCTATTACCCACTGGATCTCGCCTCCTAGTACAACACGTCTCGGGAAAGATCTATGGCAATCGTGGCACCTAGACTGACGAGTTCCACCTGCATGCACTCTAAAAACAACTGGGAAAGGCAAAGAGGAAGCCTCCAGTGATTCAACCATTAAGAAGAGACCACGGAGAGCATCTTCACGGGGCGAAGGATCTGAACCTAGCATTGCTCCTGAAACTGGGAAGAAACTCAAACAAGACTGATAACTGATGCTGCTTTGCCCCTCCTTTTTTTTATTATTTTTAGTTTTTTTTTTTTGATGCTGATGAACGCTCGAGTAGCAAATTGTAAATTTGCATGCTCTTTCTTTCTTTTAGATAATAAAATCACATTTTATGATATTCCAGCATTTTCCATATGTGGAATCCCATGGACTTCTGCACATAGAAAATTTATTTCCAAGAAATGCAAAATTCGTGATGATTTTTGCATCAAGAAAGCAACCCACAATGGTTAGACCTAGGAAAATACAAAATCTGCGTGGATCTGACCAGAACTGCTCCGACAAGATCAAGTGAGTATCCGGGTCGTTAAGTAGATCCGCGTAGATTTTCAGAACCGAATGGGCCTAGAAAGCAAGGGATCCGCGCGGATCTGCCCAGAATTGCTCCGAAAATATCGTGAGTATTTTGGGCCGGATTGATAACCAAATCCGCGTGGATCTTGAAGTGTTGGGTCCTAAAAGATCTGCGCGGATTTGCCCAAAACTGCTCTGAAAATATCATGAGTATTTTGGGCTAAAGGTTTGAAGAAATCCGCGTAGATCTAATGGGTCGAATATGGTCTGAAATCCGCGCGGATTCGTCCCAAAACTGCTCCGAAAATTTCGTGAGTATTTCGGGCTAAAGGTTCGTAAAATCCGCGTGGATTCATCGAGGGAACTGGGCCGAGCAAGGTCTGAAATCCGCGTGGATTTGCCCCAAAACTGCTCCGAAAATTTCGTGAGTATTTCGGGCTGAAAGTTCGTAAAATCCGCGTGGATTCACCTAAGCCCGGATAATATTTAAAGCCCTATAAAGGTCTTTAAGTTGCATGAATCGCGAAGAGCTCATGTTGCTTCAAGGGCTAAAATACAGATAACCAAAATAAATTGTCGGGAAATTTTTATTTATTTGGGCCGGACTTTAGAAAAAGCTTCCTACGTATCCATATCATATGGAATCAGACCATCGTAGTTCAACTGATAGTGTAAGTATTTAGTTGCTGATTTAAATAAGTCAGTGGCTAATATCTTTGAGGGTAGTTGCTGGTTTCAGTCACCAGTTTCTATGTCCACTTTTACCCTTATGCATAAAACTTCTTTAGCTGATCCAAATTAGTCAGCTGAGCATATTCTCCACCCTCCAGATCAACTAACTTCACAGCCCCTCCTGAAAGGATCTCTTTTATGATGTATGGACCCATCCAATTGGGCCTAAACTTTCCTCTCGGGTCCTGGATAGGTGCCCTTACCTCCTTCAGAACCATGTCACCCTCTCCAAGGTCTTTAGGTCTGACCTTCCTGTTAAATGCCCTGGACACACGATTCTGGTATATCTGGACATTGTGCATGGCCCTGAGTCTCCTTTCGTCGATGTTAACCAGTTCCTCATACCTAGCTTTAGCCCAATCCGCTTCTGGAATCTGACTTTCCACTACAATTCGCAGTGAAGGTATTGCCACCTCTACTGGCAACACCGCTTCTACTCCGTATACCAAAGAGTAAGGAGTTGCTCCGGTGGATGTACGAATAGAAGTTCGATAGCCCCACAAGGCGAAAGGTAACTTATCTGGCCAATCCTTATAAGTCGTGGCCATTTTCTCTATTATCCTGGTAATGTTCTTGTTAGCTGCCTCAACCGCTCCATTGGTCTGAGGTCTATATACCGAAGATCTGTGATGCTGGATCTTGTACTTTGCTAACAATTCTGCTGTCTCCTTTTTAAAGTGAACTCCATTATCACTTATCAACTCATGTGGAACTCCATAACGACATATTATGTTTCTAAGTATGAACTTAGTGACGTGCTTAGAAGTCAATTTTGCATAAGATGCCGCTTCCACCCATTTTGTGAAGTAGTCAATGGCTACAAGCACATATTCATGTCCTCCTTTTCCTTTAGGAGTGATCTTCCCTATGATATCGATGCCCCATACCGAAAATGGCCAAGGCGAGGTTAAAGTCGTCAAGAATGAAGGGGGTTGGTGTTGCAAGTTCGCATAAATTTGACACTTGTAGCACCTCTTCACGTAATCGTGACAATCACCATAGTTGACCAAGAGTACCCCATTCTTTGAATCTTCTTGGACAACATCCGCCCATTCATATGCGGACCACATTCTCCTCCATGAACTTCTCCCATCAAGTTCGGGCCTCATCTTGTCCTGTGCAAAGCAAATTGATGCCCATGTCGGTTTTCTTATCAGATTGACCTTGAATCAGCAATACCGTGAAGCCAAGAGTCTAATTGCTCTTTGTGACCTCGTAGTAGAACCTCCGTGGTAAGCCCTTCGTGAGGTAATCGTATATATCATAATACCAACAGTCGAGTCCACCTCACAAACCTCCAAAGATTACACATAAGCGGTTGATCCTTCTGCTCTACGCATATAGGCATAGACACGCCTCCTCGGGATATTAAGCAAGGATGATAGCTTGGCCAAAGCGCCCGCTAATTCATTATGCTCCCGAGGCAAATAAGTGAACGCTATCCGATCGAAGTGTTCTCGCTAGATCTCTCACATAAGCTTGGTAAGGTGCCAAAGCTTCATTCTTCACTTTCCATTTATCGAAACTTGATTTATTATGAGACTTGAATCACCGAATATTCTTATGCTCTTTATGCCCATCTCTACCGCAGCTTGCATACCAATGATGCATCCTTCATATTCAGCCACATTGTTGGTGGCTTCAAAATCCAATTTCACCGAAATCGGAGTATGTGCTCCTTCGGGTGAAATCAAAATGATCCCTACTCCATATCCACTTTGATTAGAGGCGCCATCAAAATACATTTCCCAAGTTTCTTTCTGCGTTTGAAATATTTCCTCATCAGGAAATTCGAGTTCTTCCTCACAAGCTTCCTCTACGGGTAGTTCAGCCAGAAAATCCGCCACCACTCTTCCTTTTATGGCCTTCTGTGGAACAAACTGTAAATGACCATCCATCGAGCTACCCTGCTATTGACCAATGGTTGCTCCCTCAAATACTTGAGAGGGTTCATGAAAGCAGTCACATGCACTGTATGAGCAAGCATGTAGTGACGTAGTTTCCTCGTTGCCCAAACAAGAGCTAAGGACAACCTCTCAATGTTGGAGTACCGAGTCTCATATTCCAAGAACTTCTTACTTAAATAGTAGATTGCTCGTTCTTCACCTTCGTATCTTTGAGCTAACATAGCCCCCATTGCTGCCTCTGTGATAGTTAAATATAACAATAAGGGTCTTCCAGGCATGGGAGGCATTAAAACGGGTGGATTGGCCAAGTATTCTTTGATCCTGTCAAAGGCTGCTTGGCATTTTTCATCCCACTCGGGCTTGACTCCTCTCTTCAGCTTCTTAAATATGGGGTCACAGATCATGGTCAATTTTGCTATGAACCGGCTTATGTACTGTAGCCGGCCTAGGAAACCTCTTATCTCCTTTTCTGTCTTAGGCGGTGGCATTTCCTGTATCGCCTTGATTTTTGCAGGATCGACTTCGATACCCCTGGAACTTACGACAAAACCTAACAGCTTACCCGACGTCACCCCGAAGGCACATTTCTGTGGATTTAATCTCATTCCGTACTTACGGAGCCTAAGGAAAAACTTTCTAAGGCTATCTAAATGTGTTTCGCGATCAACGGATTTAATAATCATATCATCCACGTAAACCTCTGCTTCCCTATGCATCATATCATGCAACAATGTGGTGGCAGTCCTTTGATAGGTCATACCGCATTCTTTAACCCAAATGGCATCACTACGAGCGTAATGTACCCCAATGAGTGATGAATGTTGTCTTCTCCATATCCTCCTCGGACATCTTGACTTGATTATAACCGAGTACCCCATGAATGAAAGAAGGGCGTGGCCACAAGTATTATCTACTAAGATATCAATGTGGGGTAAAGGAAAGTCATCTTTCGGACTTGCTTTGTTCAAATCCCTAAAATCTACACACAATCGAACTCTCCCATCCTTCATTGGAACTGGAACTACATTTGCTACCCATTGTGGATATTCCGACACCCAAATGAACCCTGCACCTAAATGCTTCTCAACCTCATCCTTGATCTTCAAGGCCCACTGCGTTTCATTCTCCAAGCTTCGTTTGATGGTTTAGCATCGTGGTAAAGTGGTATTTTATGCTCACTATTTCCCTGTCTATGCCTGGCATATCTTGGTACGACCAGGCAAAGACATCCACAAATTCTCGTAAGAGTAGAGTGAATCGCTCTTGCTCTTTGAGAGTTAAAGATTTCCCGATTTTGGTTATCTTAGGTTCCTCCGGGGTACGTAGATTTACAGTTATGGTTTCTTCAATTACAGAAATTCGATTCTCGTGCTCCTCTACAGCCTTTAAAAGATCTTTAGGAATTTCGGATTCGTTTACAGCATCATCATTATTTTCTTTTGAGGCAAAGCAGTTCAGGGATAGGGGATGAGAAGAGTCGTAAGCGAAAGAGTTCATTTCATTGAATTGAGAAACAAGAACATCAACAGATGACTCAACAGACCCTCCAGAAGTGGATGCAACAGACTTAGTGGGCTTAAGGCCCGACTCTAAGACAGACTCTGAAAGTGGAACAGAAACAGAATGAGGATTAGACCCAGATCTATGCACAGACTCTCCTATAGCTAGAGTGAACTCCTTATCTCCATCAGCTGATATCCAGGTGATTTGTTTGTTCTCCTGGCCCCATGTTGCAATGAGCTCAGTAGGATCGAAATCCATGCTTGATAGGGCGAGGGAAAGTGCTTCCACAGATTTCTCTTCTCTCCGCGCCTCCTGACCGAACAAAATCCCAAAGATGTTGCTCCCGGCTAGATGAGTCCAATCTAGTGGGGTCTTGCTCTCCCGTGCTGGTGTGACGAGTTCTTCTTCAAGCAGATGCGACACCGAAAATTTCGATCCCGAACCAAAATCCTCGCTTTTCAAGTAGTATGGCTCGAAAGCCAAAGTAAGGGAAACAATCTCCTTCTTTATAAATCGACCATTAAGCGTGAGTGGATACGGCTTTACATTATAAAGCGGTATTGGCTCACCTCTCTCGACCTCACAACCTTCTCGCCAACCATTGTTCCTCCTCGGTTGGGACGCACTCCCAATCCAAAGTGATGATTTCCTTCGAGTCGAGGAAAGGATGGGCCCTCGCGCTCTCCTTCCTAATGGTAAACCAGGAAAATACCCGTGTTTCCTGAGAATTGCGTTGACTTTCCTATTGGAATATGGATCAAAGTCCAGAGGTGCATCGTCCTTTTCCAAAGTTGCGATGATGTCGAAATGGTGAAACTCTTCGTCCTTTGAGTTATGTTCTACCTCCAACCTAGGTTTCTTAGAAGTAATAATCATGATAACTCCTCTCCTCGATAGTTACCACCGACTGACCGACAACTTCACCTTCCGATGCAAGGTAGACGACACCGCCGTTGTTCATGCAACCAAGGGCGCCCTAGTAAAAGGTTGAAGGATGCCGGGATATCCGATCAAGAACTCAACGTTGCTAGAAATCGTATCCATGGTGACAGGCAAGAGGATTGACCCCAAAACTCGCCTAGGAGTATTGTCATAAGCCCTAAGCTGAATAGCTTGTTGAGTAAGCTGATGAGATTGAACACCCAACTTTTGAGCTGTCCTCCATGGGCAAATATTTACAGCAGATCCATTGTCAACCAATACCAATGGTATCACCTTATTAGAACAACCCACAGTTAAGTATAAGGCCTTGTTGTGTGCAAAGCCTTCTTTGGGCAAATCCTCATCACTAAAGGTTATAGTACTTTGGCTTGAAGTGACAAAAGATACTACTTCCTCGGGTGTGGTTTCAGGCGATACTTCAAGTTTACTTAAAGCCTCAATTAAAGCCTGTCTATGCTTTTGCGAAGCCGCCAACAGTTGCCAAACCGTCACATCCATCTTCAATTTCTTTAATTGCTTCAGCACTAGATCTTCCTCAGGAGTAAAAACCTCCGTCTCCCCTACTTTCTCCTTCCCTTTGTCTTGAGGTTGGACTTGGGAGGGACCTCCTGGATGATTATGGCGTCCAGACCGCGTTAGGAAAGTGACATCCGGGGTTTTGGTTTCCCCAGATTCTGCTGTTCCCCAAAAGTCGTCATCACCATCAGAACCCCAGAAATTATCAGTGACATCCTTAGCATGAGGTTCGCCATAGACGTCTTCTTCATCACTAACCCATAAACCGTTGACCTCATAGTCCTCCGTAAAGTAACATGTGATGTAAGTTGGTTTCTTCGCATCTGTAACGAACCGGGATCCCATTCACATTCTTCAAATACAGTGTGTATGAAGCGAGCCTAGTGGATTGGTGTTGCTAGGCTTTTGTGCCGCCTTTGGTAGAGGTAGCCGCTTGGACCTAAACATCTCCTCCATTCTGTTCTTCAAGGTGAAACATTGCTCAGTATCATGTCCTCGAGCCCTGTGATACTTGCAAAATTTACCAGCATCCCAACCCCGTGGCTTCTCCTTCTCGGGTTTTAAGTCGGGAAGGGTAATCATTCCTCGCTTAATAGGCGCCCAAGGCTTGAGCATATGAAGTGTCTATCGGGTATACTCGGTGTAGCGTTGTAAAGCATTCACCTCGTTCCTCCCTGGCCGATACACGGATGGGCGGTGACTTCTTATTGGTGTAGGTGTTCTTCCAAATTTCAGTAGCCCCTTTAGCGAACTCACTCAATCTTTGTTCGCCAATCTTAATGAAACAAAGTCTTTCAGAGGTTGGAACCTTAAATGAGTGTTGTGCAGAGGTCAGAACTACGGATGAGCATGTCAACTTGATGCTCTTCCGATGGTCGGCCTACCATCCGAAATGCCTTTGATCTCCACCGAGAAAAGTAATTCGAGAAAGACTCTTTCTTCTTGCTTTATCACCCATGTCCTCAAAGTGACAGCATGTCGACATTGTAGGAATATTGGTGTAAAAACTCCTGCAAAGCATGCTCCATTGTGAAGTTTTAGCAGGATCGAGAGTATTATACCATTTCATAACATCCGGGCCTGAGTCCAAGGAAAGATGATGTGATAAATGTCCTCTTCAACCCCTTCATGTCATTGCCCCTAAAATTCCGTATATGTTGATGCGGATTCTCGACACCATAGAATTTGATGTCTGGCATGTTGAATTTAGGGGGAAGTCTTCCCCGGGGAACAGGTGTGAAACCTACATCATCCATGAATTGATTGTTAAAGAGTGTGGACTCTTTCAACATTTGCTCGATGCGATCAAGTCTCGAGTTTGAGATCTCGTGGACTGATCCATCCTTCTCTCTTCCAGATTGTTCTACTTCACTCGTAGGAGGATTCTTCACATTCGAGTTTTTCACCTCCTCCATGGCGTGAATGACGGCGTCGATTCTTTGATTTTGTGCCTCCAGTTGAGCATTCATAGAGACTTGCATATTCAGAATTATGTTGGTCAATTGCTCCATGTCGTTACGTGGAGGTGGTGGAGGAGGCACCGGCTCTTCTCCATGGTCACTAGGCGGATGATCTTCAGGATGATCATCATTGGGATCTGACATTATCTCAGATGGGTCAATTACAAAAGATTCAACACCTTCCTCAGATGCTTCTTCGTCTGTTGCTCCTGAATTAGTTGCCTCAGATGATACCCGATCTTCGTTACTGTCGTAGTGGACGTCAAAAGTTTCCAACCGACCTGTCTCGCCCCGCTGATAAACCCGAAACCAACCTATCTTGCCCCTGAAAGGTGGATGAACTCGAAGACTCAGCTCAACGTCGCTCTAAAACTTCATGCATGCAATGGATGAAGAATTCTATTTGGTCCCCGAATGATCGAACTAAAGCTCAAAATCATATGCGAAGCCCAAATAAAGCTCTTATGCAAAATGCAGACTCTGGCCTGGAATGACATATTTAGACCTTATCGGGCCGAGCTTGAAAACGAACTCAGGCCTCACATAAAGGCTAAACATACCGTTTCTAGCCGACTAGACAGACCGAAGAGCCCATTTGGATCACATAGGGGTGGGCCTACTCACAAAATCCGCGAGGACTCATGAGGCCCAACAACCCTGTGCCACCCAAATGTTCTGCCGACGCAAAACAAACTCAAACTCATGCAAGCTAACGACCCTAAAGACACCTAAATTTAGGCCCGGCAGTGACCGAGCTCACCAGGATCCGCGCGGATTTCATGGGCTCGGGCCCAGTGGGATCTGCGCGGATTTCCTGGGCTCAGGCTCACTATTGAGCCTAAATCCAGGTCAGACCAAGAGACGAAGGAAAGAAAACCACAAGAATTTGAACCGTACATGGCCCACCGCCCCGAATCCGCGGATTCTCCGATTCAACCGCACATGGCCCACCGCCCCGAATCCGCGGATTCTCTGGATTTGAACAATGTATGGGCCAAATTTCAAAAGCGACACGAAACAGAAAAACCGACTTGGACCATACGGGTTCAGCTCTGACTGAGATCCGCGCGGATTTCAGGAGCTTAAACTCCATATGGGCCAAGTCAGCCTCCACAACCCGACACAAAAAACCTAGCAGACACTTTGGCTTAGGCGCGGTAGAGCCCGAGCACACAAAAATCCGCGCGGATTTCGGGCTCAAAAAGCGCTACAAAGCCCAAGCCGAGACTGACGACTGAAAGCCTGACCATTAATTTGGGCTATACAAGGCCGACCGATCATGGGATCCGCGCGGATTTGTTGGGTAGCCTAAACTCCGAATCCGCGTAAACCTCCCGGGTCCGAACTTATGTAGACCAAAGTAATTATCTTGGCCCACCGACACTAAAAAAAACGACTCTACTTGTTTTTTTTTTATTTTTTTTCGTCTAAGCATTACTGCATGACTCCAGGTTTGAGAAGCTACATAAAGCACATAGCACACAAGTGAGCTCCAACCTAACCAAGGGTCTAAGTTTATGGGTTCAAGGTTGGTTCATCCTAACCTCTAGCTCGTGTCCCGAGTATTTGATCTTCCATGGGGTGCATGGCAAGATTAACACATTTGGGTTGCTCCCTTTTATCATATGGATTAGGGAGTGGTGCACGAGTGGGAAAGCATCCACCGGCTCGGTGAAGGTCTAAGTGGACCCACCTGAGTTGAATGGTTAATGCTTTCCCGAAATGGTAAACATAGGGACGACCTAAACGGTGCCTTGTGTGCCCAACAAAGGGGAAGGCCCGTGAATGCAATTATGCCTAAAAAAAAGAAAAAAGTGACAACCTTTTTTTTTAAAAAAAAAAACTAACCCGACTTTTCAAGTCTTACCCACTAATAAGTCCCCAGTGGAGTCGCCACTGTAGGGCCCGCGGCCCCTGAGGGCACGGTCCCCCGCGGAGTGTCGAGTCGACGCAGGGTTGCTTAGGGTACAAATTTTAACTTTTTTATCGTATCGATCGGCGGACTCGACTCCGAGAAATCCACGCGGATTTCGAGCGTCTACTGGACTTGATCGGCGAATCGATTCCAAAGCCACCGACCGTAAATCCACGCCGATTTCTCAACAAAGGTTCTGGCCATGACCGTAAATCCACGCGATTTCTCGACAGATTCCAGAACCACCGTAAATCCATATGCATTTCGCAATGTTGTTTTGAGCCTGAAAAAACGTTAATTCGCATAAAAAAAAATAAAAGGAGTCGCCAGTTAATTTTTAATAAAAAATTAACAAAAAAAAAATGACTCCGGTCTCAAACCAAAATTCGGATCCGGGGGTAAAGGTATCGATGTAGGGGGGTGCCCTTGCATCGTCCGCCGAAGCGGCCCTTACTAGGTCGGGTTTAAAGAAACTAAAAAAAAAACAAAGTTGTCACGACAAAATTAAAGAAAACGCATGTATAAAACTTAAACTAAGTTTAAACAAGTACGAAAATAAAAAAGTACAGCGGGCGGGGATTATCAATCTACATTGTTACAATCGAAAGGAAAAACTGAAATAATTAAGGTTGAAACCTACCAAATCCGCGCGGATTTGGTAAGCTCCGAGGACACAGTCGAAAACTTCTCCCAGTAATCGTTTTCCGGAACCGTGGAAATATCACCCGGAAATCCGCGTAGATTTTCCTCGGCTTGCTCTCTAAGGTGTTTTCCTCTCTTTTTCAGATTTCTCTCCGTATATTTTTTCTCTTTTTCCGTCGTCTTTTTTCTGTCCCATTCACAGGATCTGCGCGGATCCTTTTATAGGCAGTAGTAGGGTTAGGTCAAGGAAATCCGCGCAGCTCTTCCCGCTTCTCATGTTTGGCCCGTAAATTACAAAATCCGGCGTGAGTCGACCGGGACCAAAGAATGAAATCCGCGCGGATTTCATGATATGTCGGGTCTGGGTATATTCCGGGTCTGGTTAGTAAATCCGCGCGGATCCCATCTGAAATTGGGCCGAAAATCCGCGCTATCCCGTCTGAATATTGGGCTCCAAAAATCCGCGTGACTTTAACCCGGGACCAAAAATGAAATCCGCGCGGATTTCATGATATTTTGGGTCAAGTTATCAAATCCGCGCGGATCCCATCCGAACTGGGGCTTGGATCCACGTGAGGCTTGTGCTGGATTCAGACCCGGATCCGCCAAAATCCGCGTGAGCCCAGCTGAAGTTGGGGCGAAAATCCGCGCGACTCTCTTGGCTTGAAATGGGCTCGTTCTGCATTTTGTGCTGAGTGAATTCTGCTGGGCCCATATCTGCTAAATGAGCTCGGACTACTGGTGCTGTCTATTCTGCTCGACTGAATTTTGTGTCTACACCGGGCCACCGACCTAGAAGAGCAATTTCGTCTTGCTTGTGAGAAGGTAAAACGGGTCCGTGAGAATCTTGAAACCAAGTCAGCCTTTGTGACTATTATTGAAGTACAGGTTGCTGAGAGGGAGCAAACCCTTGCGGAACTTGATGTTGTGCCTGTCTTGTCACGAGAGGAAGTTGACGAGCTAGCAAGACACGAGCGAACCGTGATAGAGGAGCGCTCTTTGCTCAACCCCGATGACTGGATGCTTGATGGTTGAGTGGGCTATATCTGATTGAGCAACATTGTTGTTTATTTAGTTCTTCAGCACTTTGTATTAACAACTTTTGAACGTTGTTCATTTAACAATAAGATTGCCTTTACTTTTCTTTTGGCTTGTCATTTCCTTATCGATTTAATTGTGCTTAATCATCATGTTCATCAAGTCGCATGAAAACTATAACAAGCAAATCAAATCATAATGTGTCTTAACAAACAAACAAACAATTGTTCATTTATTTATTTAGCCGTTCACAGTTTATACTCTTGCGGGCCAGGAGTATTACATTTTTTTTATTTTATTTATTTATTTATTTATTTATTTATTTTTTCTTTTTGGCGAGTAGTTTAGGCTCTTGCTCAGGAGCTAACAAACACAACTTTTTCATGGGTAGTAGGGCTTCAAGAACTTGGCATTGATTGGCCCCACCAAAACTCCTTCGTCGTCCACTATCTTGTACGCGCCGTTTGTGTAAACTTCACGAACAATATATGGACCATCCCAGTTGGATACAAACTTGCTCTTGCTTTTGTGCGTCATGATGATTGGTCTTCGCACCGCCATTACCAAGTCCCCTACTTGAAATGATCGCGGCTTAACCTTTTTGTTAAATGCGCGAGACAGACGTGCATGGTAGCACTCTAACTTCTGTTGCGCCAACAATCTCTTCTCATCCAAAGCCTCTAACTCGTTCAGTCGGAGTCTGTGGTTTTCGTCCTCAGTTAACCTTCTTGTACAGCGAGGCGCAAAGAAGGTATTTCAATTTCTAAGGGTAGGACGGCTTCTACTCCATACACCAAGGCATAGGGCGTCGATTGAGTGGGTGTCTTGTAGGTGGTGCGGTAAGCCCACAAAGCTTCTCCAAGTTTTTCATGCCAATCCCTTTTGGACTTTGTCACCATCTTTTTCAACAGCTTGCACAATGTCTTGTTGAACGCCTCCGCCAAACCATTTGCAGGCGCATTGTACATCGAGGATTTGTGCTGAGTGAATTTAAACTTTTCACATAGATCGGTCATCAGCTTGTTATAGAACGGCTTTCCGTTATCAGTGATGACATATCGAGGCACGCCATATCGATAGATGATATGTGTCCGGATGAAGTCAACCACGTTCTCTTTTTTCACCTCCTTTAGTGCAACTGCTTCTGCCCACTTAGAGAAATAGTCAGTAGCGGCTAGGATGTACAAGTGTCCTGCGGAAGACTTTGGAGTCAAGGGTCCTACGACGTCAAGTCCCCATGCTTCAAAGGGCCAAGACGTGACTGTAGGGTGCAACGGTTCTGAAGTTGGTGCATTAAGTTTGCATGAAACTGACACGCCTCACACCTCTTTGCGTGATCAATGCAGTCTTGCACCATGGTTGGCCAGTAGTAGCCCATCCTTTTGACTCGGTCATGTAGCTTAGGTCCTGACTGGTGCGCGCCGCACACACCCGAGTGTGCTTCCTTCATGACTTGGTTTGCTTCTTCTTCGTCTAGACATCGTAGCCAAAGGCCAAGAAATGAGCGTCGATATAACGTCCCTTTGTAATAA
The DNA here is from genome assembly GCA_029582165.1 of Portulaca oleracea. Taxonomy (NCBI): domain Eukaryota; kingdom Viridiplantae; phylum Streptophyta; class Magnoliopsida; order Caryophyllales; family Portulacaceae; genus Portulaca; species Portulaca oleracea. The sequence continues at coordinate 1,346,033 of CM055872.1, forward strand.
AGAAAACGCGATGCTCTTCTTTGGATCCCGGTCCTATGCCTCGCGTCATTCGGTAGCTTCCCATGCTCCAAGTAGTCAATCAATGGTTGGCGCCAATCTTCTTTTTCTACTTCAAACACAGAAACTGTATTTATCTCTTCCACAAGCTCCCTTTCTGATGGTGTGACCACCCATTTGCCGCATACTGGAATTGTGACACCTTCCTCTGCCCCCAGTGCCAAAGTGGTTGCAAGACCTGCGAGCGTGTCAGCCATCTTGTTGGCACTCCTAGGGATGTGTTGCAACTCGACTGAGTTTAACTTATTTAGGATTTGTAAAGCATACTTGTGGTATGGGATCAAATCCTCCTTTTTGACCTCATACTCATTGAGAAGTTGGTTGATAACCAACTTGGAGTCGCCATACACATCAAGATTCTTGACTCCCACTTCTATGGCCATTTGAAGTCCTAGTATGAGTGCTTGGTATTCAGCCATATTGTTGGAGCATAATTGGGTAAGAACAAATGAGTATGGGAGAATATGTCTCTCGGGGGAGACAAGAACCACTCCTGCTCGTAACTGGGTGTGGTGCGCAAGACCGTCGAAATACATTTCCCATGGCGGCATCATGCCTACAAAGAACACTTCCTCCCCAGGTAGTTCGTCATCCAACTCCCAATCATCGGGAATCGGGTGATCAGCTAGAAAGTCTGCCAGCGCTTGTCCCTTGACGACCTTTTGTGGTACATACACAATATCATATTGTTCTAAAATGACGGCCCACTTTGCTAGTCGTCCACTAAGCACTGGCCTTGACAGGATGTACTTGATCGGGTCAACTTTGGATATCAATCGAACCGTATGTGCTTGCATATAGTGCCTTAACTTTTGAACAGCAAACATGAGGGCCATGCACATCTTTTCAATTGGGGAATAGTTCAACTCAGCCCCAACCAAGGTCCGACTCAGGTAGTAGAGAGCCCTTTCCTTACCATCTTCATTCTCTTGAGCACACAATGCACCCAACGACTTTTCTTGCGCGGCAATATACAAGATTAGAGGTTTGCCTGGGATTGGTGCTCCTAAAACGGGCGGACTTGACAGATATTTCTTGATACTCTCGAACGCCTTTCGACAAGATTCATCACATTCAAATGGTACACCCTTCTTCATCAAGTGACTGAATGGGTGACAACGCCCCGCCAGGTTGGATATGAACCGCCTGATATATGCCAATCTACCTTGTAGACCACGTAACTCCTTAAGATTCTTAGGTTCAGGCATTTCTTGGATGGCTTTGACTTTAGCCTGATCAATCTCAATGCCCTTGTGTCGCACGACAAAGCCCAAGAATTTTCTAGAAGTAACGCCGAACGCGCACTTCAACGGGTTCATTTTCAGCTGGCACTTGCGAAGCCTCTCGAAAATCCCACGAAGATCATTCAAGTGGTCATTCCTTCTTCTTGATTTAACCACTAAATCATCAACATAGCACTCGACTGTCTTATGCAACATGTCATCCAAGATGCGTTGCATCGCCCTTTGATATGTTGCTCCAGCATTCTTCAATCCAAAGGGCATTACTTTGTAACAAAATATGCCTTTTGGTGTGCGAAAACCAGTGGCTTCTTGGTCTTCGGGCGCCATGTGAATTTGGTTGTACCCGGCCGTACAATCCATGAAGGATAAGGCCTCATTTCCGGTAGTAGAATCGATCATGAGCTCAGTGACGGGCAACGGGAAGTCATCTTTCGGGCATGCCTCATTTAGATCCCGAAAATCCACACAAACACGAAGTTGGCCATTCTTCTTTCTCACCGGGACGATGTTGGCGATCCATTTAGGATACTTCACCTCCCGAATAAATCCAGCCTCGATGAGTTTGTTCACTTCCTTTTCAATTTCCGGCACTAACTCTGGACGAAAGCGCCGTTGAGGTTGCTTCTTAGGAGATACTCCCCTCTTGATGGACAAGCGATGAACGACCACTTTCGGGTCCAACCCAGGCAGTTCTTGATAACTCCACGCGAATACATCCTTGTACTCAGATAGAAGTTTGAAGTACGCCTCTTCCTCTGCGGATGAGAGTAAAGAGCTAACATATATGGGCCTTGGGTTCTCCATGGTTCCGAGATTCAACTCCTTTAACTCGTCCACTGTAGCTTGCCCCCCGTCTTCCAAGTTTTGCGGAGTTTCCGCAAGCTCTATCTCTGCGTCTGTGTCATCCCGTTCATGGACCGTGACATGGTTTGAGGAAACATGTTCTTCTTGATCATCATCCGTGTTTGCACCCCCTTGGGTGACGTGACCTGTGAGTACCACAGTGCGTCTCTTCACTCTTTGCGAACCATCGGTCTTTACGTCCAAAGTAGATACGCGCTTCATGCGAGAAGGGATTGTACTTTGGATCTCATTTATCTCACCTAGGCGACTGAAAACAGGGCCTTTTTCTTTTTGTTGAGGAAAAGATGACGTTGCCTCATTCACCTTGATCCTAGAGAAAACTGAAAGCTTAGGTTTTACATTCACCTCTATCCTTCGTGAGGCAAAGAGCTTCGGAGTCTCTCGTATTCCAATCCTAGCGAACACAGAAGAACGCTCCCCGTGGCTGGACGGTTGGAGTCTATCAAAGACAGACCGTCTCGGGCTACTCTTAGGCTCATCCTCATCACTTTGGATGCTCTCTTATGCTGCGATGTACTGTACACCCACTTGCTTAATTTTGCGCCTTCCCGAGATTCGGATAGGCTTTGGTGGCATGTAACCAAGTCCCACCTTGGACACCGCCATTTCACCGCACTATTCATGTATCTTCTTTTGAGTCTCATTGACACCATAGGGCTCGGCTTCAACCACTTTGCCTAAAGCGTTTGGCTTGCCGAAGTCGTAACCTGACCTTTTCATTAATCTATAAGCATTTGGATCAAACCCCTCATCTGTGCACACTTTGGGTAGGTCACCTTCCTCTCCGGGTAATTTCTCGAAAGAATGAACAAAGCCCGTCATAAGTGCCTTGGTGATTCTGTGCCTTCCTGCCTTGTGGACGGGAAGAGCACCCTTTTCTTCAAGGATGCGTCGGTCATCCCCCTCGGGTTTAGTTCCATCCTTGATCACGCTCTCGGGGTATGCGTATTCGCTAAACGGTGACTCCCCCTCTTTTCGTCGAGATTTGGGGCGTACTGGGACTGGTACAATTGGTTTAGATTCCCCTGTTGTCTTCGCGACGACAAGTGGGGCCTTCTCTGGCTCAATGACCCCTTTACCACCTGGCTTCTTCTCAGTGCCCATATTAATACATCCACTAGATGACACAAAAGTATCTTTCACCCTCCCCTTGCCTGTGGAGGACATGGAGTTCGGCATTGTTTCCTTGGGTGTTGTGCCTTCCTCGAAGAACTTGGCGTCTGCGTAGTGTGATTCAGCTTGAGTAAACGGCTTAGTGTCACCTTTTATTTTCTTCTCTCCATCGCGATAGTACTTTAGACACTGATGCAACGTTGATGCTACTATTCCATTTTCGTGCAACCACGGTCGCCCAAGTAGCAACTTATAGGAGGTCTTAGAGTCTATGACATGGAAAAGTGCTGACGTCGATAGCTCTCCAATCGTTAGCTCCAAGCGAATCATCCCCATCGCGCGCTGACCCTCTAAGTTGAAACCGTGGATCATCATGCGACTCTTCGACAACTCTTCGACAGTAATGCCCAAGTCATTCATGGTATACTTAGGCATGATGTTGATCGCGAGCCTCCATCTACCAAAGATCGCGACCTTCTGCTCCCTAATGTATCCACTAATGAACAATGGACGATTGTGTGGGTTGGACCCGAGCAACAAGTCATCATCAGAAAACGTAACTGCTGTGTTACATATGGCGCATGGAGCCGAACGCTTGTCAAGTTCGTCGTTGTATTGCACTTTGTCGACGTATAACTTTGCGCGTTGTAGAGCAACAACCATTTGCTCACGCATCTCTTTAGGTAGATGAAAGACTCGTTTCCAACTCATGTGCTCCGGTAAGGCTTCCAGGAAGTTGACAACTTTATCCTCCCTTTCTTGGGCGTCGCTCTCTCCAACGTTCAACCTTTCATCTTCCTCCACATCATCAACTTCGGAACACGAGGACATGTTGACACTAGCGGTGGTAGGGAAATTCTCTAGGAAGGCGACCGTGCAATTAACTTCTGCCGCATCGTCCAAGTCCAACACGATGACTCCCTCCTTAGCTAGTTGCATGATGCGCTCCTTAAGGGTGATACACCTTTCTAGAGGGTGACTAACGACCCTATGATATGGACAATACCTCGGATCATTAACTTTCCCAACTTCTTCGGGACGTTTTGAGGGAGGTAGCTCAATAACCCCCTTCTCCAACAAATCATCCAACATACCCGCCAAGTCTGAGTCAGGAAATGGATATTTCTTTTCTTGTAGCTCCTTTAATGTAGGACGCTTCTTTCCAGTGTCTCGCGCTACAAAACTCCTCTTTTCTTCTAACTTTGACTTCCCTGAAATCCGGACTGGTTCATTTGTTGAGACTGTCATGGATTCCCTAGTCGAGTTCTTGGAAGGCTTGACACTCTTCTTTAGATCACCCCTATCTCTCTTTGGCTCGAAAGAGGAGGATGCGGACTTGCCGCGTCGGGTGGCTATTGTGATTTCCATGTCATGAGCCTTGGTTGCTAACTCCCTGAAGGTTCTCGGCTTACTCATTTGTAAGACATAGAGCAAGTCCCAATTCATACCATTGGCACACATCTCAACGGCTGAAGCCTCAGACAAGCGGTCTTTGCACTCAAGGCTGAGAGCGCGCCACCGGTTGATGTAGTCAAGAACTGGTTCATCTGTCCATTGTTTAGTGTTTGTCAACTCAGTCATGCTGACAATTCTTTGAGTACTATAGAACCTGTTCAGGAATTCTTGTTCCATCTGTTCCCAACTATCAATGGATTCGGGCTCTAAGTCAGTATACCAATCAAAAGCGGTACCTTTTAGTGTGCGGACGAATTGTTTTACTAGCAGATCACCATCGGTACCCGCATTGTTACACGTCTCGATGAAGTGTGCAACATGTTGCTTCGGGTTCCCTTTTCCTTCGAATTGGACAAACTTTGGGGGTTGGTACCCACGAGGCATGCGAAGGGCGTCAATCCTCTTTGTGTATGGTTTGGTGTACAGATGAGTCCGCGTCGCGCCTCCTCCTAGTTGAGCCTTGATCGCATTCGCCACTAAGTTCTGGATTTGCTCCACAGACAAAGAACCTGAGCCAGAGTCTTCCTTCTTCTCTTCTTCTTCATCGGAATCTCCGTGATTGGATCCCTTGTCAGAATCTTCATCTTCTGAGCTAATGACATAGTTGCTAGCAGGGCGCTTCTCTAACTTTTTTGTTAGCTTCTTAATCCGTTCATCTTGGCGCTTGATATGCTCGGTTTTCTCCTCGCTTTCTCTCTCGAGTCTAGCTAGGACGGCCTTCATAGCTTTGAACTCTTCTTCATAGTTAACGGCTTCAGTGGTCATAACTGGCATAACAACGGTGTCAACAGATTCAGTGTCAGAATGCGAGAGCATGTCACTTGGAGACTTCAGCATTTCTCCGTCGCTCTCATAATCTTTAGTTTCTTCATCGAATGGTTGCGCCACAAATTCCATGTGACGATGAAGTTCGTCCATCCATTGAGCGGATGCTTCCTTTGGAGGAACTTGAACAGATTTCTCTCTAAGCAAATGAGACGTGATGTGACTTGCCCCCGGCAAGTCGACATCAGTGATATGTGACGGCGCAATCACATCAGTTCGTTTTTGGGCCTCCATAGCAGCAATCTTGGCCATCCTTCTTGTGACTACTCCATTGGACGTCATACTAGCAGTTGCCGATCCTTGGGATTTGGACGGAATAGCTTTCTTCGAAAAATGAGGGACGTTACTGCCAGGAGCCATGTCTTCTTTGATTGATGAGTGATTTGTTTTTGGAGAAAGAGATGAGAGGTAGAGATGTCCCACCGAGTGTGCCAAAATTTGTAACCACAAATTTTCGAGTCTAAAATAAATTAAAGACAAGAAAGTAATGGACAAATATAATTTTTGTATTTATATTCAAAGAATGGGTACAATCTCTATATTTTTGTTACAACGCAACAAAAAGAATGAACTCCTCTGATTCGATCTCCAAATGTTTGACTTGGTGAGAGACAGGAACAACTTCAATCTTCACCGACTCTTGTGAATTTGATCTCTAGAGCAACGACACTTTGATGTCTTTGTTGTTGGAATCTAGAGAGAGTGTGTTTTTAATGATTAACTTTTCCACCTTTTTAATGAAGGAGTACCTCTATATTTATAGAGAATAGTCTCTTGTAGTTGGGCCTTTGACATTAGTCTTCATTATTGGCCGAACTGCAATTAAAGTTGACTTGGTAGTCCATTTGAATTGGTAAATTTGACGGTTGACTTGAGAGTCCATTTGCCGGGTTTTGATTTGGGCTGTTGACTTGCTAGTCACTTGGGTCCAATAAATTTAATTAATTAATCGGGTTAACCCAATTAATTAAATTAAATTAATATTATTGGTTTCGGCACATTGTATATTTTTATCATTTATTTTTTTAGTGCCTACACTAACATAGAAAAGAAGGCTAAAAGCTCGTAAAAATCCGATTTATCAACCGTGTTATTTTTTTTAAAACAAAATTCAGATATTGGTGTAAAATACTCAAAAAGATTTTAATTTTTAAACACTTTTGAATGTGTATTTCTTCTCTTTTTATTTTTTTTTGTTTCACGTATTAGTTGATGAATGTTACTAACCTAAATATTATAATTAGAGGTTTATCAACAAAATTAATAAAATTAGAGATGCGATACTTGTTAGTAAGTATTGAATAATAATCGACATTGTTGATTGTTTGTTGTTATTTTACTGTTATATCTATTTATAAGAGCACTGAAAATAACATACTGTTATTTTTGTATGTTACAAATATATATATATATATATATATATATATATATATATATATATATAATGTAACATACGAAAATATCATGTGTTAATATTTTCAAATTTTAAACAATCTATAGAATATTATCAAATTATGGTAGGCAGTGGAAATAGGGTTTACATTCAAGTCATATTGGTGTTGGTTATGTGGGATTTGATTTGATTTTAATTCTCATTTAGGACATATTGTAAAAGGATAATTGGATTATAATAATCCTTACTTTCACCAATTGGACAATGGTGGACCGTACTTTCACTTTGTATTCTGGTGGTCCAAAAAAAAATAAAATTGGATTGTAGTGAGATATTTTCGAGGGAATCATAGATTTTGTATTGCATTTGATTCAAAACTTAGTATAACACTTTACAATGATTTTTAATGAATTTACAGCGTTTCTCCCAATTTTTTTTCATTTTTTTACTATTTTTAACGATTTTTTCACTTTTATTATTTTTAAAAAATCATAATAATTATTCGGGGTCTCAAAAAAATAATTTAAAAAATGTTTTAGAAACTGCAATTCATTAACTTTCTAGGGGCAGGAACGAAAAAAACAAAAACAATATAGTGTAGGAATGAAAAAAATAAGAAGAATGTGGAGGTGGATTTGGTACCACTACAATCCAATCTTTTTTTTTTGGACCACCAAAATACAAAGTGAAAGTACGATCCACCATTGTCCAATTGGTGAAAGTAGGGATTATTAGAATCCAATTATCCTATTGTAAAATATGATTTTGAGACATGTTTGATCCAAATGGCTGAAATTTTAATCTTTACCCATATTCTAGGAAGGGAAGTGTTCACTCTCAAAGTGCGACTTCATCTAAAGGAAGTTGGGCTTCTAAGCTACCCAAACAATCTTCAGGAGCTCAAAGGGAAACCGCAAAGTATCTTAGGAGACTCAAGGGTAGAAAATGTTTCACATGCCGAATTTATGGTAACTACCAAGCTCAATGTCACTCGAAGATGGTTGAAACACCTCAAACAAATGTAGTGGCTAACTCCGAGGTTCCAAAGACTAATGTTGAGGTTCGAGTGCAAGAAGGGGAGAGCTCAACTCCCAGGAGATCCTTTTTTATAACCTCGGATTGAAGGGTTTTTGCATAAGAAGATGCCCCACTAGGTCGAGCACAATCTCCTCATTTTCTCTGCCGATACTTAATCTTCGATCTCCAAAACATCTTCATCTTCCTCAATTAGTTTCAATTTACTAAGCTTCATATACTTTTTTCCATTTTCATGATAAGAGTCTTTCTTGCCATGCAACAAACAGTTGCACCACACTTCTAGGTTACCTCTCTCGTAAGCGAGGTCCACGACAACACTCCCACACCACTGCTTAGCCTATCACCAGTATCTTCTTGTCAACTGTCGAATCACCCTTATGTCAAAGGCACTGAATTTCACATTGTTGTCCCTAGGGTTTCTTTAAGGTTTTCTTTGACGGAGATAAACATTATTTCTAAAGTTTGACTTACTATTAACTGAACTCCTGACTATCGTAATCCAATTTTCCAAGATAGAATTCTTATAGGTTAGCAGGAGTACTATGGGTTGTTATCAGGAGTTGGGATGGGAGCTTTATTCAAGCTAGATCCCCTAATATAGGAACTACTTCAGTTTTAGTAACAGAGGCAACAACTTTAAAAAATAGAGTTCGAGCTGCAATTAATTTAGCTTACAAATCAATTGTGATTGAAGGCTATATCACGCACTCATTCAAACTTTAAAATGCAAAATTCATATTCCTTGGAAGATTCAGACTTTAGTAGCTAATACCATACTCTTCCTAAGTACATGTAACCAGATTTTCATTAACCATATCCATCACGAAGGGAATAGAGTGGTAGATCGAATGGTAAAATTAGGTCTATCTCTTACTTTTCTTTCATGGTGCATTGCATAATTTCTTGGAAAATACTTTCCTAGAAAAAGCTTTATCGGGAAAAACTTTTCCTAGGGTCCCCTTGATAAAATGTTAACTAAGCTTGAGATTGAAAGAATGTGTTCCATATTAAAACTTTTTCATCTATTTATCATAACCAAACATGGAAAAAATTATTCATTAGTGAAATTTCACTAACTTTCCTGGGAAAGTTTGAGAACCAAAAGCTTGATCATTGTGTTATGAAATTCTATACCTTGTAAGTGAGAGCTGGCAAAAATTGACCCGGCTTATAAACCAACCCAAACCCGTCCGAAAGTAGATCCGAAATTTTCAAACATAAAACATAAATAAACCCGAAACCGATCCATGCCAAACCCGACCCGTTCGCCCAAACTCTTTCTTATCTATCCGTATAGACTAGAGCTTATACATAACCATTGGGAAATTGGGACCAGTAGACCACCCAACTGCTGTGGTGTGCTATTTTGCCTATTTACCTTTTCAAAAAAAAAAAAAAAAAAAAAACCACTCCGTGTTGTTCATCCTTGCAAACCCATTTAGCTGAGACGGCAAAACCCAGAATCTCGGCCCCTACTACGTCACCGTGCCACCGCCGCCGCTCCGCCGCAACAACCACCGTCAGGATCCTTCTCCTTCGTCCTCCTCGTCATCTTTCCTTCAATGGCGGTCCCATCCAAAGGACTTCAAGACGACGAGCAATCCACCTCAAACAGCTCAATTCCCAACAATGGCGCCGAAGACAGCCCAGAGCTAGAAGAAAACGACGATGACGAGCTGGAGGATGAGCAAGAAGATTATGAAGACGAAGAAGATGACGATGAACAGGAAACTCCAGAGTCAATGGTCCGTTCCGACAGGGAGAGAATGAGGAAGCTAGCAAATCGATTGAGATTGGGGCCTGTAACCCTAAGAGTGCACGATGTTCTAATCAAGGGTAACACCAAGACCAAAGATTCTGTGATTGAAGCTGAGATTATTGATGAGCTTAAACGTGCATCCACACTTCAGGAGATTTTACAGGCGGCTGGCATTGGTACTGCTCGTCTTATGCAGCTCGACATCTTCGAAAATGTATCAATCGTGCTTGATGCCGGGCCCAAAGAACTTCCGGGGACTACCAATGTGTTGGTCGAGGTTTTTGAGACCAAGAACCCTATTACTGGAGAAATTGGCATGTACACTAAACCTGGGGTAATCTTAATTTCTGTTTGAGGCCTTTTTCTTTTTCTTTTGATTGTTTGCTGTTGATGATGGAGTTCACTGAGTTGCATGAATGTGTTTGCTGAATTTTTCTGTAATCTTGTGATTAAGTGACTGGACTTAACATTCATGATCTTTGGATTGGTTAAAATCAGGTTTGGAAGGATTGGATTGGATTGTTTTGGATAAGTTATGATGCTTTTTTGGGGAATTGTGTTTTTAGAGAGGATGCTTTTTTGAGAAATTGTGTAAGGTTTGGATAAGTTTGGATAGGTTTGGATTGGATTGGATTCGATAGCTGAACCAATCCAAAGAACAGGATAGGATGGCCATGGTCACCCCCACCATACATGGAGGTCCACCAGTAGTGACTGTAAGTCCGTGTGATGGTTTCATTTTATCCCCGGAGTATTTGGTTGTGAACTGTAGTTGAGTACATATAACTATAGTGAGGCAAGGTATGCTTGCATATTTCAATGTGCTGTGTTGTTTGGGAGACTAATAATGGGCAACATTGGTGTACAGCTAAATTTGTGGACCAATGGGTGACAAGGGGAATTTAGACAGACGCTTGAGAGAATCGTATTGGTGAAAATGAGCAATTGAGAAGCTTTGTATATGTGGGAAGGGCGTATCTTTGTGGAGGTGATGGCTTGAGGAACTGGAGTTTAAGAGATTTGGGGTATGAACAGCGCTGTAATCTGAACTTTGTAGAAAGGCTATTGGATTGTTTATAGAATATGGGACGTCCTTAAAAGACTTGTGAAAATGCATGCGTTTCAGTGTAGTCTATGATATTTGATAATTGATATATGCTGGCTTCATATATGTTTCTTTTGTACTTCAACGTTGAAGATGGTGATAAAGGTGGTGTGAAATGTAAAGATTGGAGGGATTTGGTAGATTTAGTGGAACTGTCAGGCTTTTGAAACCCTTCTGCAACAATTGAAAGACAATTTCATTCAGTCACTTTTCTTTTGGGTTATTAGTTGTTCCTCTTTTGTGATATGTGATTCATAAACTAGGCTTATCAAGATCTTTAATAGATCCGAATAATGAACAGCATTTGGACGGTTGTGTGACTTTCTTGAGGGACTTGACTCAAGTTTGGGATCCGTTTGTTTTCTTTTGCTTGTATCATTTGATTTTCATCCATCGATACTGTGGCATGGGCTGATATTGAGAATACATGTGATTGTTATTGATAATAGTGGTACATACTTTTGCAGGCTAGGTCGTGGTCTCTGGATGGATCACTAAAGCTGAAAAATATGTTTGGTTATGCTGATACTTGGGAAGGATCTGTTTCTTATGGCTGGGATCAGACAACAGAAGTCAGTGCCGGTGTTTCATTGCCTAGATTTGGAAAGTGGCCCACGCCTGTGTTTGCTCGAGCGTCTATGCTTTCTCAAGATTGGCTAAAGCTTTCCTCTTACAAAGAACAAGCGCTAGGCCTTGCTCTTGGTCTGTTTTCGACGAGGAATCATGAATTGACATACAATATGACGTGGCGGACCTTAACTGATCCATCTCAGATGGCAGGCGCGTCAGTCAGGAGGCAACTGGGACATAGTTTACTGTCATCTCTGAAATATACATTTAAAGTTGATAGAAGGGATTCACCTTTGAGACCTACTCGAGGATATGCATTCAGTTCTACCACTCTCTTAGCTGGTCTTAACCCTGATGTTAGAAGTGCTCGGTTTCTGCGCCAGGTTTGATGATATTCTTACATCATGCTTATAAACTTCGATTTCTATGTCGTGTCTTTATCTTCTGGTTCCCATTTCAATTGTAAGAATGTAAGACAATATCGTACCATATGAGAGGTATTTGGCTATGTTTATTGTCTATCATGCCAATTTTCTGCAACTTGCCTTCCACTGATTTCTGGTTGTGGAAACCTTCCATTGTAGAAACACCTGTGAATCTTGAATATTAGATGATAATGTATGTAAATTATTTTGATTGGTAGAATGGAAGGTAAAGATTTATTGCTTGAAGGTAAAGCTTATAATACAGCGACTAAGTCTGTTAGATTGATATGGGAGCCAACTCCAAATTAGACCATGCTTCAATTTCTTTGTGCACAGCCTTGACTGGTCAGTGACCAGAAGATGGTGGAATTGACTTGACTGAGAATTACTTTCTTGCCATAGTGTAATGTTTCTACCTAAAGTTTATTTTTTTCCCAGTGAAGTGGCATATTACTGACTGGAAGTTGGATTTTCGGGGATTTTTAGATGACGATTCCCCTAACATTGTGACTGAAGCTGGGGATTCCCATGCAATTGTTTTGATATTCATGATGTGATTATTTTCTTTCCCAAAACTCCAAAAGGTGTTCCTGTGCTGTGTAACTATTGCCAAAGCTGTAATTTTCCCAATGGGTTTCTTTCTCTGCTTTGGTACAATGGGTGGTTTGTGGAATGTACAGAATTTTAAAACAAGATTGCTGGAATTGACGAGGAAAGTATGGACCATGGACATTTAGGGGCTTGGTACTTGTGTCTTTAATCTTGTTAGTTGTTACCCTATCAATATATATATATTTTTTCATTTTTATGGAGGTGGCATAACTCCAGCTCATTTGGGTTTGGTACAGCGAAAGTTCCCAGCTGTCTAGGTAAGAAGGGACTGGGAGGGACCTTACTACTTACTGGTGGATTCCTAGCTAGAGTGGTGCTCAAATCAGGTAGCATTGAGAGCAAACTGACTATGTGCTTTGGAGTCAGGTAAATAAACAAAAGAGAATTTTGGCTCACCTAAAAGTCTTTAGGTTTGCCGTGTTCTAGAGACCGTATTGACTGTTTAGGTTACTAATTCTACATCTCCCTCCCAACCCGCCCACGCCAACCCCCCCCCCCCCCCCCAACACACCTGTGTCCTAGCTAAATCGAACTTTTTGGAGATCTCACTTTCAACAATGGCTCTGCAACTGGTTTATTTGGCCATTTCCAAGGCTGTGAATTGTAGATAGATAGAAAACCTATTTTATACTGTATTTCAATTGCACGTTGAATAAACTTTTAACTGATCTCTGTAGTCACATTAGTTTGAAAGTATGATGAGCTGACTTCCCAAAAATATTTAAGTGTCTTATAGAAGGCAAGATACATGTTTCACAATAAAATACTTGGTGAGTTATTAGGTAACTCATCCAAGAAAATGTCCGAGTAAGTGGGTAAATAGTGTGTTCAATATGCTTCATTTAACTAATTTCTCAATCTTGTGGCTCTGATTTAAGTCATTTAACATATACTTTTTATCATGCAAAATTCTTCGGTTTAGATGAAGGGTGAAGTGTTTGACAATGAATTGTTTTACAAAACTTTAGCTGATGGTGGGCATAAGGAGGTCTCAATTGCTCAAATATCAATTAAGTTGTTTGCTTAATTAGCTTTGTCAACGGAATGATTACTCTGAAAAAATCCTTTAGCTCTATTAGGAAAAGCTTTGGAGTGGAGGATTTTGGAGGAGCGTTAATATTTTGGACCATGAGTCAACACCATCTCGAAATTTCTTATTATTAGTTTATTACATCTGTGTAACTCTGTACATCAATCTGGGAAATACATCTCATAAATTCATAATGAGTATTTTAGCTTGAATAGGTGGTTTTACTATTTCTTCTTCAACCTAGCACACAAGTAATTTGGTAAACTAGCTTTATTGGCAAACTGATTGGTCTGAATTGCTGGTTTTGGGCAAATAGGCATTGCCATCCAAAAATCACTAAACTTTACAGTTGTGTCATGTGTGAACAAATAATGAGCAGGAATCATTGGCATACCCTGTACATTCTTCTAGCAAATTATTTTCATAAATTCGTAAAATGCATATGTTACCTAAATTTCTGGTTTTACTATTTCTTCTTCAACCTAGCACGTAAGTGTGGTTAGTTAGCTTTCCCAATGAACTGATTGCTCCAATGCTTGAAGCTGCTTTTTCAACCTAGCATACAAAAGCTGTAGTGTTTGTCCTGTTCAGGGAGCGGTGTTGTCTCATCTTGTGTTCACGTGTTGTTTCCCTGGGCCTTGGTCATGCTTATGGTACTGTCTGCAGTCAATCCCCACAATAGAGCTTACCCTACTACTTTGATGTATATGATTGATTCTAGTTTTCTACTGAGCAGCAGTTGTTGACGAGGGACCCCAGGGGTCTTCTGGTTTTGTATATCAAAGTTACTTTTTGCGTATGTTGCAGCCATGATTTTACTTTGTCTGATTGGCTCTTGTGGATATTGCATTTACATCGTTTTAAGTTAAATTTGATGTCTGAGTTAGCCTTCTGCTTTGTAATATTCTTAACAGGAGTATGATGTGCGGATTGCATTGCCTCTGGGAATCTTCCGCGCAGCACTTAATCTCGGGGTATCTGGTGGTGTCATTTTTCCATGGGGAAAAGGATACTTGGATAGGCCGTCATCCATCCCCGACAGGTTCTTCATGGGGGGCAACACTTCACCAGTTTGCTCTCTAGCGGGACCGACTTCACTGTTGGGTTTTCAAACCAGAGGACTCGGCCCTACTGAGCCTCGAAGACAAGCCGGAAACGGACCCGTTCCTGATTCCGAGAGAGATGCTCTTGGTGGAGACTTTGCTGTTTCTGCCTTTGCAGACCTTTCATTTGATCTTCCACTGAGATTTCTCCAGGAGGCCGGGATCCATGGCCATGTCTTTGCTTGCGCTGGCAACCTGGCCAAATTAACCGAGAATGAGTGGCAGAAGTTTACCCCCAAGAATTTCATGCAATCTTTTCGAAGTACAGTTGGATGTGGCGTCATCGTTCCCACCAAGCTATTTCGCATGGAGGTAAAAACCCCACAAACTTCCCCTCAGTCTTTAAGCCTGACCCTAGGCATACTTGCGCTCGAAGGACCATCCTTCTCCTGATTATAACTATGGATCTCTAAGTTTGTTTCCTTCCCTACTTACAGGTGAACTATTGTCACATTATGAGACAATTCGAGCACGACCATGGAAAAACCGGTGTGCAATTCAGCTTCTCCACTCCATTGTGACAACGGGAGTAAAGTACTTGAAGCTTTTCGGTTATTTTCAGTCGCTTACAAACAAGCACCGCTTAACAATTGTTTCGTTAGATTGCTATTTGGCATTTGTGGCGCGAGAACTTTTGGATTCGGTATACAGTTGACAGTTTTGATGAGGAGATGAAAGTGAGGAATTGATGTCCTTTTTCGGTCTCAAACTAAGCTCTCATAAATTGATTTCTTCTGTTAAATGTTAACAACGTCTGACGACGGGATACTGTAAATTTTTGTGAAATTGCAGATGTTCCTTGTTGTCCAGTTATAAGGCTCTTAGCCATGTTTGCACCAGTGGTTCTATGATGAGTTGTTTTAGTCTCATTTCTGATGACAATGGGTGTTTTGGATAAGTTTTTCCATCGATCCAAAGAGTAGGTAGTTGCAGGGTTGGGTTATCTCTGAATCTATGTTTATTAGGGCTTTAGATTTTGGAGTTTTTATTTTTTTATTTTTTTAATAGGGAAATTCCATTTGATAGGCTTCAACTTTTGCCTATTCTAAATTGTCAACCACCTTTGAAATTATTATAAGTGGTAAGCTTAATTGAAAAATTATTTCAAGTGGTAAGCTTATTTTGAAAACTTTAAAAATTATTTCAAGTTTTAAGCATTTTAAAAACTATTTCTAGTTGTCAAACACTTTAGGTATTATTCCAAATGAGGCGATTGTGAGATTGATAAGGATAGTTAAATGAAATTGAGAGATGAAGAAAATTTTATGAGCAATATTTTAACAACGGACAACGGTACAAGGAGAAGCCTATAAAATGGAATAATTTTCAAAATAAGCCTACCATTTGGAATAGTTTAAAAAATGGTTGAAACTTGGAATAGGTAAAAGCTGAAGCCTACCAAATGAAATTTCCTTTTTTTTTTTTTACAATGTTAGGTGTTACAATCACTCGACCCCCTATACTAGGGTTATAGTGGGATTACAAGCAGGGGATGTAGCCAGCACTGGACTTGATCCAACAGAGGCTTAACTATGAAAGTAGGCCTACAAGAAGCCTATGCAAGCATTATAATATTCACCAGGTCCAACAAAACTAAATTGAGACTCGAAACCCGAATCGAATGGATGATCTTGACCCAAACCCGAACAAAACCGATCTGAATCGTAACCCAAAAAGTGATCCAATCAAGAAGAACATCACCCGAACCAACTCAAATAAAATTCACCCGAAATTAACCCATAACCGAACTTGTACCCAAAACGAAACCGAAATTGGGTGACTCGATGTCAATCTGAACCAATATTTAACCTACCCGGACCTGAACTGATTCACCCGATTGCTGTCTAATATTTACCAAGGAAATTATAGCTAGCAGTCGAACTTTGTAATGGAGATGATAGAACTTGCAATTCCCGTGCAAGTAGAAAACTATGTTCTTGCCTTGGTTTTGAAGTTGAAATTAGACTCAAATTGTTCAAGTCCATTGTGATTTACATTCCTATGCTAAGAGCATTCTTTGAACAATTATGCCTTAGCCAAAGGTAGAGATTGAAATTCGTAGTTTCTTTTTTCCTGATTTGTGTTTTTTCGTGTTAAAATTCTTGTGTTCAAATTATTCTTACTTTGTTTTTGTTAATTTATTTGTGTGATAAACACCCTCGTCTCTAACATTGTCTCCGTATGAAAATAATATTTTTGTACATTAAACTTAAAAAAGTATAATTGAATTGTATAAGTATAATATTACTTGTAAATTGCATAAAGTTATATTTTGACTTTTTCTTACACTTTAAAAGCACATATGAAATACACCTTATAGATGAAGTTGATTTGATTAAACTATTATCAGTGCATTTGGTACATCTAGACAAGTGATACACCGCGGCGGACGCTATAATTTATCAATATTGTTATAAAATTCATCAATATGTTTTTAAGTTATTAATTTTTCTTACAAAAATTCATTACATAAAAATTGATATATTTCAGTGCATTTGGTGTACCTGAATAGATACATTGCGGTGGACGGTATAATTTGCAGTACACATCCTACAACTATAAGATATATATGGCCTTCCACCCCAAAAAAAACCCCTTCATTCCCCCAAACCCCCCCCCCCCAAACAAAAAAAAAGAGGAAAAAAAACTGTGACATACATAGTACATACATACATACTCTCCCAATTGTTACAATTTTAACTTTTACAGTCTCCAATATCAATCTTTGATTGATAATCTCACACAATATATTATTAACAATTGTAATATTATACTTTTATGACAATATTTTTTGTTATAAATCTAATGGTGGTAATTTATATAGCAACTCATTATATATGTTTTGAAATTTATGGTCAAATTTTTTAAAATTTGACTGCATGATTTTTAAAGACGACAATTAATATGGAACGGAGGGAGTATTTGATAAATGTATAACATTATATATCAATTTCCAACGCCAAATATGGGACAACAGTAAGCAAATTAAAGCATCACAGGAAAGAATATCATCTTTCTTTGATTATAAACGACGAGCTTGATTAGTTTTCTGAATTGGACGGCTCATCTCATCTTTCTCCCCAGGATATCCGTGATACAAATTATACAGGTAAAAACTTACATGCACTAATTTCTTTTTTTTGCTTTTCCAAATATGTGGGGCAAATTAAGTAAAGTTATACAAATGCAATAAAATAATATTGGGATACACGAGTGCAGAATATTTGGTTGTTCATTTAATATTCATGCAAAAACGCCTTTACACTAAATACTTTAGTATTATTAAATTTACTACTTTTTTTCCAGTTGGACTTTGGAAGTCAAAACTTATAACTAGCCGCACGATTTCAGAATAATCAAATTTCACCATTCACCACATTTAATTTATGTTTGCTGTCCAACGTTAATGCCACCAACCAACAGTGAATATATATATATATATATATATATATATATATATATGTATATATATATATATATATATATATTAACTTCAAGAGTATAATATTTGTTAAGTAGTGCAAAAATATAAATAATAGTCTAATTTTATTGATCATAGTAGAAAATGTATATTTTATGCATAGTTTTATATTTATGAAAAATATAAATAAATAATTATTTTTATATTGTTTATAATTTGTAATTACCCTCAAAGTAATGAAACATACTTTTATAATAATTTAAATATACTTACATTGAACTTTATAAGTGATTTAGATGAAATACAAGATGATTAATAACCATCTTGCATCACAATATTTATCATTTTTGTATTCCATTTATAATTATATTTGCTGACTTTTTCTTAAGGCGTAACATCACTTATTCTAAATTTATTGATGAGATTTGAGAGCTTTATTTCAAAATTATTTCTAAACTTATTTTTAAACTGTGGTGTAAGTGAAAACAACAAAAAAATTATTCATGCATGGAACTCGAACTAACTCTATCTATCCCTATTATAATTCCCTCTGTTGGCTGTCAAATTTTAAGGTTCCATTAATTTGTGTTTATATATATAGTATATATTATATGGTTATTTTTATTTTTATATGGTTATTATTCTTATTTCTGGAGTATATCTATCCATCTGACAACAACCAGCAGCCCCAATTAATGTACTCCACGTATGAGTTCTGACCTGTAATTAACATGCTAACTTCTTTTGCCCTAGCTTTCAACTCTTACCTTCTAATTAATAAAGCTTCTTCCTTCTTCATGCAATGCATATGCATGCACACCTTACAGTTCACATAAAGAGACAAATAGAAAGACAAGTTTTGAGAGAGAGAGAGAGAGAGAGAGAGAGAGAGAGAGAGAGAGAGAGGTGGTTCCACATATATATAAGGTAAGCTGAGAATATATGAATGGGAATTTCATAAAATTCTGATACTAAACCTTAATTCTTACTGCAAATACCATCAAACCTAACCCATCAGTCATCATCATCATCTACTTATTACATTCTATTTTGTGCTTATTTAGCTTATAATAATAATAATATTTACTATTTGTTCTGTATAAGCATACAATATATTCTTGGTTGGTCCATATTTTTTCTTATACCCCCTCAAAACATACCCACCACAAAGAGAGAGATAAATGGAAGATCATGAGAGTGATGATGAGAATGAGATGAATGCAAGCTTGAGCAACAGTACGGTGGAGGAGGACGAGAAGAAGGATGACGGAAACCCTAACCCTAACCCTAACCCTAATGGAGTCTCCTCCGGGTCTGTCAGGCCGTACAACCGTTCCAAGGTGCCTCGGCTTCGTTGGACTCCTGATCTCCACCGTTGCTTTGTTCATGCCGTCGAAAGGCTTGGTGGTCAAGAGAGTAAGTATATATACACTGTAAATCGGTATTAGAAATACCTCTTAAATGCGGAAACAGATCGGCTTGCCGAGATTTCGTTCCACGAATCACGGTTCTTCAAGTCTGATTCTTGATTCCACGTAGTTACCGGTGGCTACCACAATACGGAGTCACTGATAGTTCACACTCCAAACCTTTCACTAGACCATAGCAATTTACAGGGAGAAGAAACAAAAATGAAAATGAATTTTCCATCAACCAGAAAAATGTCTCTCACAAAACATATATATAGGTTGACCTGATTGTTTGTGATAACTGCTTTTGGATAAGAATCCCTTATGTGGCTGTTATCCACTAACATACACTTACATATAGTTCACCAGTAAGAACCATTATTTTACGACATATATAAATATGACTCCTTAATCTAATATGATTATTTTAAAGCTTAAACCTTGTTAAAGTTGATGTTTGTGGTTCTTATGATTTGAAATTTTGCAACAACAGTTAGTGATTCAAGGGTGTTATCAATGTTGTTATTTATGTACTCAGATTTTGTGATGGTGGGGTGATGATATGTGGTATGAAATTTTGGTGAAATCATGCAGGAGCAACGCCTAAATTGGTTCTTCAATTGATGAACGTCAAAGGACTTAGCATTGCTCATGTCAAGAGTCATCTTCAGGTAATCTATTATTTAATTAAAAGTGATGATATGTGTCTTGAGGCAGGGCATTACGTTTAATTAATTGTATAATTTTCTTTATGTACATATATATGATGGTCTAAGATATATACTCGAGTGATTAATTCTCTCATTATATTTTTGTTAGATGTACAGGAGCAAAAAGATTGATGAATCGAGCCCAGGTAATAATCTTTTACGATCATATCATCTTTATTTTGGTGCGAATTTTATCTATTAGAGTTTCAAATCCCTCTCATAGTCGATCTTATGCATCAATTTCTGATCGAATTTCGCAGCATCTATAAGCAACCAAGGAGTATTTACAAATGGAAGAGATCATATATACAATCTTGGCCGACTTCCTATGTCGCAAGGCTACAATCATCCAAGACCGTCTTCATTCAACATGAGGTATTCAAACTTATAAAATCTGTGACCCTAATTAACCACATCTAACAGTGATGGATCTAGGTCTTCTGATTATGGTGACTAATACACTATTATATTCATCCAATTAACATAAAACCCATAATTTTTATCACAAATTATACTGAATTATTGATTTTTTTTAATGTTACGAGTGGCTGTGGCCATGCCTGGGATCTGCCTATGACATCTAGTATATATGGATTTAGATTATGCATTATCATTGTCACAAATGTGACTAACTTGGCTTATTGAAATGCAAGATATGGTGACCCGTTTTGGAGATGCCATGGCGACCATGTTTATGTTAGTAGCAATTACCACTTTGCTACTAGAAGTCTCAGTCAGCCGGAAGCCCGTCAAACCAGATCGAACCATCATCCACAAATGCTGGTTCGATCAACTTGTACGGATTTGAATCTAGCAACTCCATACCCTAGAGAAAGATCAAGTTCGTTGAACTTCCTAAAACCTTCTAGGAACATTCATGACCCGAACAGTCATTCAATAACCTCTCAATTGAAAAGAAATTTAGCCCTCGATTTGGATCTTTCGCTAGCCCTAGCTTCAAAAGGTGCAGAGTGTGAAGAATTAGATAGGGAACTATCTCTATCTTTGCAATATCCGCCATTATCATCTAGCTCGAACGATAAGTTAGCTAGCAAGTTGAAGAGAAGAGACGATGAAAGCAGCAGTAATAGTAGTAGTAGGAAGCATGCAAGAACAAGCCTTGATCTCAGTTTGTAAATTAGGATAAGTTATTGATCGATTGAGTTCAAATTTTACGTATTAATATTAATGTAACCTAATGTCTTATTTTCATGGTGATATTTTCCAGTTATAAAATCACATGATAGGAAGGTAAGCCTTGACTCGTAACAGTTGAATTTATAGTCTTGTGATCGTGAGGTCACGGGTTCAAGTCCTAAAAGCAGCATTTTGCAGAAATACAACGTAAAGTTTGCCTACATTATACATTTATGGTGGGATCTTTCCCTAAATCCCCGCTTGTGGGAATGCTTTATGCACTGGTCTGTCCTTGATAATCATCTGATCCCTCCGAAGCATGTATATATATGTTGGCAACTAGTTGAGGAGCTTGGGAGCGAGGTCGGTAAGAATAGAATTAGCAAGGACATGATAAGCTGCCTGAGTTGGATGGACAGAATCCCAGAAAACATAAGCTGATGAGTTAGGGCACACCCGAGATAGGGCATTGCACAGGATAGAGGTTTCGGCAATTCCTGTTCCACAGCATCCTTCAAGTGTCCTTTCAAAACCTGCACCTCATTAATCAATTCCCACGTAGTTCAATTATTGCAAATCGAATGTGTCCAACCTAAAAAAAAAACTGGTTATGACTGTAAATTTAATTCGAAGAATTCGCTCTAATTTGACCGTACCGACCCAAATTTAACTCCGATTCGATTTTTGCCAGCACAAGTACTCCAACCTAATCCGACTATTTATTTATACAAATTAAGAATCACAACATGTTATATGTTCTCCATGACTTGACCTGACCTGACCCGATCCAACCCACTTCATTAGTGACCGACCCAAAACCTAGCCCAACTTAACTTAGACTTTTGTGGAATTATTTTTGGGGATCATATTAGCACTCACAACAAATCAGATGTCATCAAGTTTGGATCAGCGAATATTGGTTAATCTTAAAATCTATAGGCGAGAAGTTGACTTTTGATATTTATTAGTTTTTTTCATGCGAGTCTTTATTCGAGTCAAAATCGGGTTTAAATTTTGTGAGTGCCATAAAAAGGTATAAAAACATGCTTATAAGTAGGTGAATTCGAAATATTTGCACATATATACATATAGATGAATAAGTATAGTGATAGATTACCATATGAGGAAGGATGGGTAATCATTTGATCCAAGGGAGAGTAGATATCAGCATACACAAATCTGGCATCGGGGGATTGAGACCCAAGCTCATGAAGAGCAGCTTGCAGCTTGTAGTTGTAGAGCCGAGACACGTCGTTTTGGTGGTCAACACACCTTCTTTGCTTTAAAAGCGTGTCGTTTTTTATGCTTCCGAGGGTCACTTGAATCGGTAAACAACCGAATGGCGGTAGCCCCGCCACTGCGAACGTCCTCCCTCCTAGCTCATATAGACGCTATCAACCCCAAAATCATATATTTTCTTCAGACAATTAGTACTGAAATCTTTCCCACATTTACAGAGAAGCAAATGACGCAATTGGTTGCCTTTCAAAAAGAGTACATCAATTGCCAGCAATTAAAACTTAGAATTAGATAAATGACAAGGAGTTTAACAATATATTGTATAAAGATAGGGTGAGCAAATTTCTTGAGAAAAGAAATCTTTAACTACCTTTTTCACTTACCTTCTTAAAGAAAAAAGGAAAAAAGCAAAGGGTTTCTTACCATAGTTTCTCTCCTTGTCATGTGTAAAGTCAAAGTGCACCCCCTAAAGACCACAATAATATGGGCTCCTAGGAAGAATTATTTACTTGCCAAACTCAATAAATAATAATATCGGCTCCTAGAAAGAACTTTTTAATTACTTGCCATGCTCAATAAATATATAAATAAACAAATAAATCTAGGGTAAAAATGTAAAGCAACTTTTTCAATATCAAATTGTGAGAACTAAAAATATACCATTTGAATTGAGTCAATTGACTTATGAATTATGATACATATATATAGGTAATTAACTTAATAACTTTGGATCAACCCATGTAGAATAGATACCATTTATCTATTACAAAATCACCAAAGAAAAAAAGAAAATTCAATTTGATTCAAATATTCGAGTATATGATCTTAGACTTGGGAATTTTTACTAGTACTTCCTCCAACTCAATTTTTTTTATCTATTTACTCGATTTTTTTTAAAAATCTATTTGACTAGTACATGAATTCTTTCTGACTGCATAGGAAGAGACAAATATAAAAACAGTCATACAAACACAATGTAAAATTAAATCTAAAAATAAAAGCACAGTGTGATCGCTTCAAAAAGCTTAAGTTTAATTTGTCTCTGCCTTTTCATTCGCTTTACTCTCCAATACTGAATATCAGTTTATCCATGTTAATTAAAAGTATATACACCTTATTTAATAATATAATTAATTTGATTAAATGTTGTGAATGAAGAGGAATGAGAGAGAAAAAAAAAAGTCAACCCACATCCAAACATGAAGAAAATAAATCAACCCGAGAAAATTGACCATTTCCCCGTGATTATTGACCAACCAAACGCATCCTAAGATAGTTATCTACACAAACTAGAATAAATCATTAATTTCCAAAAATATAAAAATGAAAATTATTTCTTACCTGAAGAACATCCCGAAGTCTATCAATGAGAAAATCAGAATACTTGGACGGCGAAAATTTGAAACGGCGGATAGGCAAATCGAAATAACTGATCACCATATCATTGGTCCCGATCGACATTACAAAAACCGCATTTCCAACCGTCCGGTTCACCTCCTCTTTCCCCACTTGCCTCTCCATCCGGTTCAGGGCCTCCTCAAAGTACCCAACTTGAGCCGTCAGATCCAATGCCTTGCTAATCTTGATCGTCTTCTCATCCAAACCGGACCCAGCGGAGGCAAAACTAACCCCGGTTAGGAGGTCCCGGTCCGAAACGGTCCGGTCTAAGTAAGCCGGGATGAATTCCTTCAGACCGAGCCACTCCGCGATGTAGTCAGTCGCGAGCCGACCGTCGGTGAACCGGCCAGTCGGGACTTGACCGGGGAACTTTGATCCGTAGGGCTTGTGGTTGGCGCGGAATAGAGGGGTAGGGACGTAATTGTTGTTGCCGGGGTCCACCGTGGAGTCCCCGAACACGTACACCGCAGTGAATGAACCGGGGGCCCACGGTGCGGGTGCGGGGCCCACGGCGGCTGCCCCGTGGTGGAGGAGGGAGTAGACTAGAAGTAATGTTGGGAGGGCACTCATGGTGGTTTTCTTTTGGTTGGGTTATTTGGTTATCATCAAAGGAGAATTTTTGTTGAGATCATAATTTATGGGCTTAAGTAAGGATTATTTTCAAGGTATTTAGAAGGAAAAGAATATAGGAAAATATATATGGATATTATGGTGATCAAAAAATAATTTTAGCTTATGTATGGTAATAATGTCATCATGGGAAAAATAAGTTTACTAAGGGAAGTTTGGATGATATAACTTCCTATGACGATTGATTCCAAGTGAAATTAGGTTTTTTTTTTAACCAAACATAACGATTTCATTAATAACAAGTCATGCGACATTTACAATGAAAATCGTGATTGAACAATTGTAGATCTAAATAATAGATATGAAATTCAACTTCCAAATAACTAATACTATTCTTACTGACGTTCGGCTCCGATTTCTTCGATGACTCTACATCTTTACCATTGATGAAGAACCTCACAACCCGTGCTATAGCGATTAGAAAGTCGATCTTCATCCAACATATTAGTCCACACCAACTGAACAAAAACTCTAAAAAGAGACTAAAAACCCTAAATAAGGGTTCAAAAAAAAACTCTTACAAAAGAAGAGACTAACTTTCTTTGCGTAAACGTAAAATCAAACTAATAATTAATGGGGTAGAAATCAAACAAATTAGGTTAAATTAACCTTTTGATCGTTTTTTAGACGGTGTTAATTTAAGTAGACGAATACAAATATAAAAAATATAAATGAATAAATTAAAATGAAAGTAGAAATTAAATGTGAATCCAAACAATGTACTACATTACCATGAAAAAGTATTATATGTAAAAATATAAATAACAAAATAATGAAAGAATTTATACGTACTGTATATATTTTAGTTATGATTGGTGTATAGTGTACTTAGGCACCATTCTTTTGTGCATTTATTTTACGTTGTGTTTCGGTAAGTTGCGATAACTTGTGGTGGAAATAGTAAAAAAGTAATGGTAAGTTATGGTGAGTTGCGGTAGGTTGCGGTAAGTTGCGTTGCGATTAGTTGCGTTAACGCAAAAAGAAAGGTGCCTTATTAGGTTATATATAATGAGTATTGGTAAACTTCATTATAAGAAATTAATAGGGAAATTGAATTTAAATAATCTAAACTTTGATTCATAATAGACTTAGGCCCCGTTCTTTTGCGCGTTGCGTTGCATTTAGTTGCGGTAAATTGCGTTAAGTTGCGGTGTAAATAGTTAAAAGGTAATGGTAATTTGCGGTAGGTTGCGTTGCGGTTAGTTGCGTTAACGCACAAAAGAACGGTGCCTTAATAATCTTAACTTTAGATTTATTTCTCAATAATATGAACTTTAACCCTTTTACATTATAGTGGCACACCACCAAGTTAAGTGAATAATAACTCAGTGGCACACTGACGTGGCGGCGGGGGAGTGTGTGTTGATTTGTCCAGTTAACTTTGACTTGTTACCTCACCTTCTTCATTTTTATTCTCTATCTTTCAACTCCTTTCTTTCTCCTCCCTCTCCTCCATCTCCTCTCCTCTCCTTCCTTCCATATACACAACTCTATATAAGATATCCGTACAGAAGGAAGGACATGTCACAACAAACATGGTCTATGTGAATGGGTGATGAATTATAAAGGATAAAGTTAGCAACATAGTTGTTAACCTACCTCTCAATGAGTCGAGTTTGATTTAATAATCTGCTAGGTAACATTTTTCTCAGGTAATGTCTAATTTTTATTTGTTATTAGTGTAATTTTGCGATATCTTGTTAGTTAGTGTATATTTTCTATTGAATTTATTTAGAATAAAGAGTACAAATTATGAGGAAATGTAAGTACTTGTCACGATACTTTGTTAATTGTAATGTCTTGGAAGATCTCGTATATGATTACACATGCACAAGTGTGTGTGTATGTGTGTGTATCTATATATGTATTGTCAACTAGTTAAAGTTGAGGAATATGGGAGCGAGGTTAGCAACAACAGAGTCGGCAAGGACATTATATGCAGCTTGAGTTGGATGTAATGAATCCCAGAAAACATAAGTTGTGGAATTAGGGCACATCGAACTTAGGGCATTGCATAAATTTGCTACTTCTACAATTCCTGTTCCACAACACCCTTCAAGTGTTCTCTCAAACCCTGCACATCAAAGGAGGCTACTTAGAGAAGGGGGTTGAAACTTGGTATAGTTGTTAGAGTATAAAAACCATTTCTGGGGCTTGGTATCAGAGCCAGACCAATAAATAAGAGGTCTCAGGTTCGAATCTCAGCACCCCTATATCATTTGTGCAAGGTGAAGGGGCCTTTGCAATATCCACGCTTCAAGTCCAAAGGGCATTCGCGTGAGGAGGCGTGTTAGAATATAAAAACTATTCCTGGGGCTTCAACCATCAGCTTAAGCTTTTAGTTGAGATGGTTTCACAATAGTGAACTAGTATACCCATTTAATAATTGACTAATATGAACTATTATTACCTCTTTTCCAAATTATGTGTTACTTAGGACATAATTCATAAAACCAAGAAAATTTCCCGTTTACATTAAATTTCTTCCTTGGAAATGAGAAAAATATGAATAAAATGATGAATAGAAAAGAAAAGTTGTGAATAAAAAAATAAAAATTGAAGAAAACAATGTAATTAATAAGGTTAATTTGATAAACTAGTAATTAATGTGGTATTGGAATTTAAGATAACATACATTATGGGAAAAAAGAAAATTGGTTAAAGTGACAAATAATATAGGAAGAAGAGAGTAATTACTATGGATAATTATGAATCTTTATTTTTCAAATGAAACGAAAATGAGTTGCCCATCCTTCAACACAATGTGAACTCAACCTCACTCAATTTTTCTTAGTTTTTACACGGAAATATCTATATAGGGAGATATAAGAATTAACCAGACCTAATAGTTGTATTATTTGAGTTAGGGTCAACTTGGATTGTCTTATATTCAACTCGTTTTGTTTTTACTCCGAGAAATTTGTCTTTTGAAACCATGTAACTTTTATAAAAGATGATTAACAAGTCAGGTCGAGTCAAATCATTTCAAACTAAATGAGTGTTGTGTTGGTTTAGTTCAGGTGGGTAAACTTTACCGTGTATGTTTATGCAGAAGAAATTTAACATGTGAATTGAAAGATAAACAAATATAAGGATACCATAAGAGGAAGGATGGGAGATGATTTGATCCAACGGAGAGTAGCCATCGGCATAGGCCAATATGACATTGTCGGGATATAGACACTGTAGCTCATTGAGGGCAGCTTGGAGCTTCCTATTGTATAGTTGTGCGACGTCGTTTTGGTTGGCAACACATCTTCTTTGTAGGCCGTTTAAGAGGCTTCCAATAGTCACTTGAATTGGCAAACAACCAAATGGTGGAAGGCCTGCCACCACAAACCTCCTCCCTCCTAGCTTGTATAGCCCCTGTCAATATCACCAGTAAAATTTAATTTTTGGGAAATTGTTGTTCCTTGTTATTTTATACGGCTGGCTATGGTATGACACGGTGCGGTGTGGTGGAATTTAGTGGGTTTGGAAAAGTTATGATGGATTGTGGTTGGTTGTGGTAAGTCGTGGTGGGTTTTGTTTTTAATAATTGTAAATTGTGTTGACAAATATGAAAAAGTACGAAAACCGGATCACTACCCCTTAGTCACTATGTTGGGGTCGATTTTTTTTAACGTGAGTTAGTGAGAAAAACAGAGGGATTAACTGGGTTATTGGGCGAAAGTCGATTATTTTTCCTTCACCTGCTACGTCAGCACGGAGATTAGTTTACCAGCCACGACCCCTTAGTCGTTAGTGTAATAATATCGCCTAAGTTTAAAAATTGAGATATTGTTGTCCAATAATGAAAGTCGATATATTATAATCTAATACCTCAAAGGTTGATATATTATCATTCAATGTTTCCTAAAGAAATCCATTAACACCCCATTATTCTTTAGAAAAATTTGACCTAATTTACAAGAAAATTAATAAGAAACACATAAGTACTCCAAACTTAATTACCTGAATAACATCCCGAAGCCTACCAATAAGAAAATCCGAATATTCTGAAGGCGAAAATTGCAGCGCCCGGGTTGGCAAATCGAAATAACTAATCACCATATCATTCGTCCCGACCGACATTAAAAACAGCGCATTTTCCATGGTCCGGTTCGCCTCCTCTTCTCCCACCACCCTCTTCATCCGGTCCACAGCCTCTTCAAAGTAACGAACCTGGGCCATCAGATCCAACGCCCCAGTAACCTCGATCGTCGGATCATCCAAGCCGGCCCCAGCCGAGGCAAAACTAGCCCCGGTCAGGAGTTCCCGGTCAGGAAGGGCCGGGTCGAGGTAAGCCGGGATGAATTTCTTAAGGCCGAGCCAGTCAGCAATGTAGTCAGTCGCCAGCAGCCCATCCGTGAACCGGCCCGTTGGAACCTGACCCGGAAACTTCGACCCGTAGGGTTTGTGGTTTGCCCGGAAACGAGCCGTTGGAAGGTAGTTGTTGTTGCCGGGGTCCACCGACGAGTCTCCGAAGACGTAGAGGGCGGTGATTGGCTCAAAGGTGGCGGAGGCCACGGTGGTCGCATGGAGAAAGTACACTAGGAGTGGTGCTAGGATGGCCTTGATCATGGTGGATATATTATTTCCAAGCTTTTGTATTTGAAGAACTTTATTTTATTTTATTTTTGGAATATAATCAAGAGAGAATTGGTTGACTTTGATCATGTGGTTAGTCATGGGTTTAAATAAAATTATTTTGAAGCCATTTAAAAGAGGGGAAAATGTTTAAGCATGGTGCCACCGTGCCATGATGGTATATATAATGGGTAAAGGAGCTTATGTTAGGGATGGCAATTCGGGTATTTGGGTGAGAAACGGGTTGGCTATTCATATCCTTTCACAATTCTTAGGTCAATTCAAAATATTTTTCGATAGCTACCTTTTTGTTTATTCCTTTTATAAGTTTGTTAAATGTTAAATTCTTTTGGTTTATTTATTTGTTTTATAGAGAGATATTATTATTCTTCATCAATAAAATAATATATAACATATTCAAAAGTCTTTTCTAACAAAACAATTTGATCTTTAATTAAATTTAAGATATTTCTTTGTACACTTGAGGGTGATGTTACTAACTATGTATATCTTGATTTTTTATGCTATAATAAAATTTTTCTAAAACTTTTTGTTGCTTGATCAAATGATTTTAAAAAATTTCAGGTTTCTTGAATACTATATACTTTTAGTTCAGGGAGGTTAAACGTCTGTCATGAAGCATAATCTCTTTCTTTCGTTAATCTACAATTCGATTGAAATATGTTTTTAAACATATTTATTCCTTAAATTTGAAAAATGAATTTCAGATATTCTTTCAGCTAAATATATGATTTTGGTGTGAAAATTTATACATTTTATTTTATTTTGACATAAATAGTTAATCAATCTTAATAATCCATCTTCACAATACATACCGGTCATTATTTCTATTATAAATTTTTCTAGATTCATATCTAAAGTCCTCTGAAAGATTATTTTCTCATGTTCTTTATTCAGTTTACTGCTTTTTTCTTTGTCTTCTAGGTTCTGATACCATCATTCTCATGGGTCTAACAACTTTTTGTAGAAAAAGGTTTAAAACGATAAAGAAATCAATAGTTTCCAAAAAATATAAAAAATATTTCTTACCTGAATAATATCCCGAAGCCTATCAATGAGAAAATCAGAATACTTGGACGGCGAAAATTTAAAACGGCGGATAGGCAAATCGAAATAACTAATGACCATGTCATTGGTCCCAATCGACATTATAAAAACCGGATTTCCAACCGTCCGGTTCACCTCCTCTTTCTCCACTTGCCTCTCCATCCGGTTCAGTGCATCCTCAAAGTACCCAACTTGGGCCGTCAGATCCAATGCCTTGCTAATCTTGATCGTCTTCTCATCCAAACCGGACCCAGCGGAGGCAAAACTAACCCCGGTTAGGAGGTCCCTGTCCGAAACGGTCCGGTCTAGGTAAGCCGGGATGAATCCCTTCAGACCGAGCCACTCTGCAATGTAGTCAGTCGCGAGCCGACCGTCTGTGAACCGATCGGTCGGGACTTGACCCGGGAACTTGATCCGTAGGGCTTGTGGTTGGCGCGGAAGAGAGGGGTAGGGACGTAATTGTTGTTGCCGGGATCCATCGTGGAGTCCCCGAACACGTACATCGCGGTGAATGAATCGTGGAGTCCCCGAACACGGCCTTTGCAACACTTTGTTAGTTGTTATTAGTGTAATTTTGCGACACCTTGTTAGTTGTTAGTGTATATTTTTATAGGGTAATGTCTAATTTTTGTTTGTTATTAGTGTAATTTTGCGGTACCTTGTTAGTAGTTAGTGTATATTTTCTATTGAATTTATTTAGAATAAAGAGTACATGTTATGAGACAATGTAAGTACTTGTCACTATACTTTGTTAATTGTAATGTCTTCGAAGATCTCGCATATGATCACACATACGTGTATATATATGTGTGTATTGTCAACTAGTTAAAGTTGAGGAAAATGGGAGCGAGGTTAACAACAAGAGAGTCGGCAAGGACATTATATGCAGCTTGAGTCGGATGTATTGAATCCCAGAAAACATAAGTTGTGGAATTAGGGCAAATCGAACTTAGGGCATTGCATAGATTTGCTGCTTCTACATTTCCTGTTCCACAGCACCCTTCAAGCGTTCTCTCAAACCCTGTGCATGAAAGAAGGCTACTAATTAGAGAAGTTGGTTGAGACTTGGTATAGCGAACTAGTATATATACCCATTTAATATATGGTCAACAAAGGTTCAGGTCGATAATTTAGTTAAATAAAAATAATAGCATCCCTTTCTTTGTTAATTTCTTCATTAAAGTTTGTGTTGGAATGGACAATAGTGTTTGCGGTAGCTTTTAGCTTGACCAAGTGACCAAAACTTTAATTGGACAAATAATACTAGTGTTTAGTAAATCAATGTTTTAAGTAACATTTTAGTTATTTCAAGTTGCATTGACAATGGTATAGTATGGCATGACAATATTGTTGAAAGTGTGGTATGGAATGATAAGATATGGTAAAATTTATGGTAAGAATGATTGATGTGATAGGTGAGGAGAGATTGTGAAAAGTTAAGGAAAAAGTGATGAGAGATAAAGTTATGATTGTTGTAGTAAAATGTGGAATGGTATGGTATGGTATGGTATGAAAGTATTGTGGTAACTGTTAAGTGTTGAAAAATATGGCAGGTGCGTCGTGGAACTACACAAGAAAACAGGCTTCATTTTGTTTTTACATCGGTAAATTTGTCTTTTGAAAACATGTAACTTTTGTAAAAGATGATTAAGTCGGATCTAGTCAAATCGTTTCAAACTAAATGAGTGTTGTGTTGGTTTATTTGACAATTGGGGTTGAATTAGGCCCCGTTTTTTATGCGGTTGGTTGGTTGCGGTTTCACACCACACCACAACTATTATTTACACCATAACCCACCACAATCTACCAACCTACTTACAATTATTTACACAACATTCCACAACCCATTATAACCTTACCCCAACCCACCACAATTTTCAAATTTTCACCACACCGCAAGCAACCAACCCTATAAAACAACGGGGCTTAGGTAAGGTGGGTAAACTTTATCATGCATGTTTATGAAGAACAAACTTAAGATGTGAATTGAAAGATAAACAAATATAAGGATACCATAAGAGGAAGGATGGGAGATGATTTGTTCCAAAGGAGAGTAGACATCGGCATAGGCCAATATGACATTGTTGGAATATAGACAGTGTAGCTCATTGAGGGCACCTTGGAGCTTCCAATTGTATAGTTGTGCGACGTCGTTTTGGTGGGCAACACATCTTCTTTGTAGGCCGTTTAAGAGGCTTCCAACAGTCACTTGAATTGGTGTACACCCAAACGCCGGAAGGCCCGCCACTACAAACCTCCTCCCTCCTAGCTTGTATAGGCCCTGTCAATGTCGCCAATAAAATTTAATTTTTGGGAAATTGCTAAGGCACAGTTCTATTCGCAACGTAAATTACCGCAACTTACCGCAATCTATAGCAGCTCACCACAAATTACTATTACCTTTTTGCCATTTTTACCGCAAGTTAACGCAATCTACCGCAGCTTATCGAACCGCAACTTATCGCAACGCAAATTAACGCATAAAAAAACGGTGTCTACATTTGTCACCAATAAAAACCTTGTTCTTTTCATCTTTTTAATTGAATTAGCTTTGGAATTTGGAATCTATTTATTGTTTGAACTTGAAAACCTTTGTTAGATTATTTTGTATAGTTTGTTATGAATCGGATCTTACTAACGGGACATGTTAAATTGTAAGAAAAAAAAGGTGAAAAGAATACGTCATAAAATTTTATAGCCCATAAAAATCATGATATGTGCAGAAAGTTTCACTCCTAATTATTCTGTAATTGCTTCTCATTTGTTTTTTCCTTTCGTTTTTTAGTGTCCCACATAAAATGTTTACTGAGTTTTAGAATGAAATAATATACCTTACATTAGCACCCCATTATTCTTAGTCTTTAGAAAATGTGACCTTTTACAAGAAAATTAACAAAAAAACACATAAGTATTCCAAACTTAATTACCTGAATAACATCCCGAAGCCTACCAATAAGAAAATACGAATATTCTGAAGGCGAAAATTCCACGGCCCGGGTTGGCAAATCGAAATAACTAATCACCATATCATTCGTCCCGACCGATATTAAAAACAGCGCATTTTCCACGGTCCGGTTCGCCTCCTCTTCCCCCACTACCCTCCTAATCCGGTCCACAGCCTCTTCAAAGTACCGAACCTGAGCCGTCAGATCCAGCGCCCCAGTAACCTCGATCGTCCGATCATCCAAACCGGACCCAGCCGAGGCAAAACTAGCTCCGGTCAGGAGGTCCCGGTCAGAAAGAGCCGGGTCGAGGTAAGCCGGGATGAATTTCTTAAGGCCGAGCCAGTCAGCAATGTAGTCAGTCGCCAGCCGCCCATCCGTGAACCGGCCCGTTGGGACCTGACCCGGAAACTTCGACCCGTAGGGCTTGTGGTTTGCCCGAAAACGAGCCGTTGGGACGTAGTTGTTGTTGCTGGGGTCCACCGTGGAGTCTCCGAACACGTAGAGGGCGGTGATTGGCTCAAAGGTGGCGGAGGCCACGGTGGCTGCATGGAGAAAGTACGCTAGGAGTAGTGGTGGTAGGATGGCCTTGATGATCATGGTGGATATATTATTTTCCTGCTTTTGTGTTTGGTGATATAAACAAGAGAATTTTATTTTGTTTTATTTTTGGAAGATAATCAAGAGAGAATTGGTTGACTTCATGTGGTTATTCATGGGTTTAAATAAAATTATTTTGAAGTTATTTAAGGGGGGGGGGGGGGGAATTATGCAATCGTGTATACATGCAGAGTGATGAAAATGTTTAAGCATGGTATATATTATGGGTATATAAGGAGCTTACGTACCATTAGTGGTTAGATAGAGTGTGTTTCTTTCTTAATATATGAAATTTTAATTTAGACTGTGTTTGATAGTTTCATTTGGGTTAATGTTCAGCGTTTTCACAAGTATATATTTTAATTTGTTACTCCTATATATTAGCATTCAATAAGCTAGTATATATTTGTTTAAATTAATATTTAGGGTCTCAAATAATTTTTTGAGACACTACTAAAGTTAATATTTTGTAATTGGAATAGTGTTTTTGGTTAAAAGATACCCTTTAAAAATCAACCTTTAGATATTATTAATATTTTTAATGTCAATTTACATTAATCAACTAACTCAACCACTATATTTACCGAAAACAATGTTAATTTGAATAGTTATCCACTATATATACGCTATCTAAACCGCTATCTACTACCTTAAATGTTATCTGCTACATGAACGAGAATTTTAAATGAATGATGATTATGGGTTTCATACTTGTCATATATATATATATATATATATATATAAAGATATATTTTGCATCATTAAGGAACCTTGTAGAAGGGATGATTCTAAGCTAAATAGGTTAAAAGCGTGAAGATTCACGAGTTCTTAAAACACAAAAGTAACAATACTTATAGGTTGTATGCTTAGAACCTGCATGCCAAATATGTACTTAAGACCTCTATGTTAGATGTGTAAGATCTCGCAATCACATATTAAAGTAGCCGCTATAGCATGAGCACCAATTAATCGAATCTCTTAGAGAGAGAAAGTTAGGGTTTGGCCTTTTGGGGAATTTTGTTCAGCCGTTTCTCTGGCTCAATGGAGGAGCCTCCTCCTAAGCCTCCTGACCCCCCTTCTTGTAATGTCTCCTTCAATTTAGATTCCTCTTTTGTTCCTTCTTCTTGTTTCGTTTTTACAATTGCCCCCATGAAAGCCTTTTCAAGCTTTCATTTTGCCCCAGCTTTTGGTTTCGATTCACCCAGTTTCACCATGGAGGAAATTAGCTTCTTGAAAATCGTTGTCTTTACCCATCGCCTTCCAGTTCTGGTCATGAAAATTTGGCTTATCAAGGCTGTTGTAAGCAGTCTCTCAATCGCTCGATGTGGAAAACGCTCCCTGTTGTGTTACTCGAGAATTGTTGAACCAATTATGCTTTTTTCCTTTCTTAGCTTTTGGTTGGAGAAAGTTAATTGCCGATTTGGGATTTCTCATATCTGGGTCAGAGTGCATGGTTTGGTTGACAACAATCACACCGTTTATTGTCAAAGCTTTATCTACATTGACAACCGAGAACAGCGTACGGTGAATCCTATTGCTATTTCAGGTGATTTTGTTCCTTTTCT
Source organism: Portulaca oleracea (assembly GCA_029582165.1). Classification (NCBI taxonomy): domain Eukaryota; kingdom Viridiplantae; phylum Streptophyta; class Magnoliopsida; order Caryophyllales; family Portulacaceae; genus Portulaca; species Portulaca oleracea. The sequence continues at coordinate 1,381,314 of CM055872.1, forward strand.
GGGTCTTTATTTACAAAAGAGTTTTTGGTGTTTACTGTTTTTATTGGATGTTTTTTGGTTTTCTTTGTCATCGTCTTTGCTTGTCTCTCCGCTTTCCTCGATTGCAATGCTTTGTTTGTTGCTTGGCTTATTGTTTGTGTGGTCGATCTTAGCTATCGTCCTAGGTTTCGAGATCCTCTATAAAAGGGGTTGGTTGTGGGTTTCCTTTCTCGGCTCCTCCCTCAGTCTTCTATTGCCTCTTTCTTGCCATGTCTCTTTCCCCGTTAACCCTCCGTCTTACGATAATGCTAATTCTCTCAAAGAACATCTCAAATCCTCTTCCGTCCCTTCCGGCTTTGAGTGCGGATTCAATGGATGGTAGGGGGGATGGAATTTCAAGTCCGACCCCTCAACCCCTCGAGAACTCGTACTCGAAGGCTCTCAAGTTCGGTGTGGGTAGTTCGAGTGGTGTTGAAATTGCCTCTCCTGGGAAGGGAAATGGTGTTCCTATTGATCCGAGCGCGACTCTTGTGGGTCCACTCGGGTAAACTCTCTTAATCACACGGCCATTGATTGGGACTCTCTTATCCCCCCTCCTGCTCCTCAAGATCAAATTGAGGAGCTTAATGCTCTCTGTCTCTTGGGAAATATTTGGGGTGACTTTGTTGCCCTCAACATCTTTGTTACTAAAACCAAAGCCGATTGGAAAGGTGTGCGTGGCCAAACTGATTATATAGATTCCGGCAATGGTTGGACCACCTTTAGGTTCTCCAACGCTGAAGACAAAAACTGGGTGTTCGCTGAAAGACCCTGGTTTGTCAATGGTTTTAACCTTGTCCTTATCCAGTGGCAACCGTTCTTTGACCCTTATAGCCATCCCATTTCTGCCATTGACCAGTGGGTTCGAATTCCTAGGCTCCTCAGGAATTTTGGAACCTCCACTCCTTGTCCCTTCTCCTTAAATCATGGGTCGGTGGTTAAGTTGGACCAAGACACCTTGCTTGCGTCAAAAGGGAGGTTTGCGGGGTTGTGTTAATCTTGACATCTCTAAACCGCTTAGAGGTAGCCTTACCATTGCCAACGAGAAAAACTCCCTTACTATCCCTCTAATTTACGAAGGTCTGCACGAGGTTTGCCCTCTCTGTGGGAATGAATCTCATTTGGTGGAAGCCTGTCATAAGTTTCAAGTCCAGTCTAAAATCGAGGTAGTTGTTGAAAAGTTTGAGCAACACTCTCTGTCTCCGGTTGTGAGTTCCCCTGCTGCCCCCTCTGGGACTCACGATTCGAAGGATCGTTGGGTTCTTGTCACCCCAAAACGAAGAGCTAAGGGTAAGATGCCTTCTAGGTTCGGCCGGGAAGCTAAGGGTTTTGTAAACCTTTCTTCGGCTGATCCCGTTAAGGGGAGTGGTTCTACTAAACCTTCTTTGGTTATTAATGAAGATGGGGAGGTGATCCCTGAAACCCTCCAGCCTGTCATCTCCTCCAGGCCGATTGTGGACCCCGATATCATCTTGGCTAACTTAGTCAAGACTAAAGTTGATGAGAATGAAGTTCCCATTGATCCTTTGGATGAGATGGCCGATCATGAGGAGGATTTCACGATAATGCGATTGATGCTATGCTTAAGGATTTTGAGGATTGTGTTGATGTTCCTATGCTCTCTGACTCTTCCAAGAAGCGTAAGATGATTGAGGATGGAGAAGAAATCTCCTCCTCTCCTAAGTTGGGTTGATGATTTGTACGCTTTGTGTTATTTTGCTAGCAGCCTGCTTTTGGTTTTGCTTGTTGTTTTTTATGGCTGAAATTCCCTGCTGGATTGGTTCTGTCAACCAGCTTCCCAAGTTATGTTTGTTTGTTGTTCTGGCTATCCCCACTTTTGCTGTCAGGGGCTTTGAGTTTGGTCTTTTGTTCGCTCTTGGAGCTTTTGTATTTCAGTATGCTTTTCCTATAATTCAAGCTGGTTGTTGTTTTTCGTTTGTGCCTTTTTTATGCTGTATGCAGCTGGTTGGTTGTTGCGTTTCTGGGTTGGTTAAGGTTTTTGGTCTCCATTGTGATGACTTTCTTAAGTCTCTGATTTATGTTCCTTATGGCTGGTCCCGTTTGAAGCTTGTTGGACCTAGTTTTGTTGCCATTATTACGAATAGGCAGCCTAAGTTATGGGGTCTTGCCCATCTTAGTTTAGTTGCCATTCTTAATTTTAGGCAGCCTAAGTCCACTCTCCCTTTTGTTATTGTTAGGGTTGACCCATGGATTTCGGCCTATGATGGTTCTGCTTCTGTGGTTTGGTCTCCTGAGGCCTTTATTGTCCCTTGCTTCCTCGTCAATGATGAGAGCCCTTATTTGTTTTTCTATCCTGAGACCTTTAAGAATTCTCTTTTTTTGAGAGTCCTCGTTTTAAAGGGGTTGGTTTCAGGTTGGTTTCAGAGTTTACGCTTGATTTTCTCTCTGGTTGGTGACTTCTTTAAGACTAGTAGTTCCTCTTGGGTCAATTGTATTTTTTGGAAGTTTGTCCTCTTCCTTTGCTTCCCTAATGTTGGACTGTGGTGTTTGCTAATGCCTAGGTCTTGTGAGAACGGTTCCTGGGGTGCTGTTCAGCTTGAGATCAGAAGATGGTTGTTTGATCGAATCTGGGTGTTAATTTTATTGTTTTGACCTCTCCGTTTATTGTGTAATTTTTTTATCTTTAAAGTTTTGTCATTGTAATCCTCAGTCAGTATTTATTTTGTATTGGCAAGCTCCTTTGTTTTTGTTCTTGGAGGTGGACTTTTATTGGCTAAATCTTTTGGCGAGTGAGGGTTTTACCATTGGTAAACCTTCCAAGGCTTTATATCGAAATCTTCTTGTGGAATTATCGCAAATTGGATTGATAGCTTCTGTGGATAACATTGAAGAAAGCTTGTTCTTGGTTCAATCGTCCCCCATTCATGGGTTAAAAACCATTGTTGTGGTGAAAAGACTTTTGTTGGGATCAATTATGATCCTTGGAAGGAAAAAAGATTACTCTAACATTGACAATGTTGGGTTCTTCAGCATTCCAGGGTATGATTTTTATCGCTCTTTTGCTATGTACGTTAATGGTCCATTTACTCTTCTATTGGGTTTTATTAAATGAAGATTTTGTATTGGAATATTCAAGGTGCAAAAAATGAAGCAAAAATTGCTGAAATCAACCTTGTCCTTAATAGCTTAAAACCAGACATTACCTTTTTAAGCGAAACTTTAGTTAATTCGCTTAATACAAATAGAATTTTGAAAAAGTTAAGTTGTGATCGGTCAGAATGGGTGCCGACAGTAAATCATACTGGAGGAATTTGGGTCCTTTGGAATAATGCCAACTTAGAAGTCCACATTTTGCAAAAGGATGCTCGTGCCATTCACCTTTATGTTAAAGATAGAAAATTAAATATTGAAACTATAATTTCTGGTATTTATGCCCCTGCTAGAGAGAGAGAGAAAGCAAGTTTTTGGGAAAATTTAAAACTCCTAAATCTTGTCTTTCATCTGCCTTGGTGTATAATTGGGGATTGTAATGAGCTACTTCTCCCCTCCGATAAAAAAGGAGGGGTTGTGGTCCATCAGTCCAGTTGTGTCCGTTTGTCGAACTTCCTTCAAGCTATTAATGCTTCGGATATTGTTCCCACTGGGAAAATTTTACTTGGAAAAAACGAATTCATGGACATCTGGTCTTTGAAAGGCTAGATAGACCAATTGTTAGACAAGATTGGTACAATCTTTTTCCCAAAACATCTGTAATTCATGGTCCCTTTTCCTGCTCTGATCATAGTTATGTCTTGCTGGATACTGACCCAGACCTTAAGAATACTAAGAATAGACAATTTCGCTTCAATCAAAATTGGCCTTCTTATAGTGAAGTTAATAAAATTGTCAAAAATGGGTGGAAAGGTAATTTTAAAGGCCATTTAATGTTTAAAATTACAAGGAGGTTAAAGCATATAAAAATGGATTTGAAATCTTGGAGCAGAGCTTTCCAAATTTTAATGATAAGATGGAGCAGAATGCATTAAACCGAAAGCAATAGATGATAAGCTCATTAATGACCCCAATAGCATTCGCCTTAACCAATGGCAACATAGATTAATCGATAAAGAGAAAAATGTTGTTGTTTAATCAAAAGTATTGGACAAAATTTTCTATGAAAAATTGGTTAACGCAAGGAGAAAGAAATTCTTCTTTCTTTCATAGAGCGGTTACTTTTCGAAAACGGAAAACGGTTGTTCAAAGGCTTAAGGATCCTTCTGGAGTTTGGATTGAAGATGAAAAAGAGATTCAAACTCTTTTCGTTAAGGAATTCGAATCCAGATTTACCTCTGGCTGCATTACTCCTTGTTGGGATGGGGTTAACCTTCCTAAGCTTTCTATAGATCAAGCTAATTCTCTTATAGCTAATGTTTCTAGAGAAGAAATTAAAGAAGCCCTTTTCCAAATTGATCCTGCTAAAGCCCCTGGGCCTGATGGGTTTGGAGCGGTGTTCTTCCAAACATATTGGGAGCTAATTGCAAACGACCTATATGGTGCCATTCAAGATTTTTTCTTAAATGGTAAGTTATTGAAAGAAGTTAACCATACGTTCATAGCACTGATTCCAAAGGTGGATGATCCTTCTTTGCCTAATCATTTTAGACCAATTAGCCTTTGCAACACTATTTATAAGATTATAGCAAAAATAATGGTGAATCGGCTTAGGCCTCTTTTACAGGTCCTTATTAATCCGACCCAAAGTGCCTTTGTTCCGGAAAGGCACATTCATGATAATGTGTTATTGGCTCATGAAATCATGCATAAGTTTGGGAGGTCTAATAATAAAACCCCTTGGATAGCTCTAAAACTAGACATGGAAAAAGCATATGACAGAATTGAATGGAGTTTCCTTATAGGCGTCCTTAACCGAATGGGGTTCCCTTCTAAATGGACAAATTGGGTTTTTGAATGTATCTCTTCTGTCTCTTACTCAGTATTAGTCAACGATCAACCCTGTGGTATGATAAAGCCGTCTAGAGGCTTGAGGCAGGGAGATCCTTTATCTCCTTACCTTTTTCTTCTTTGTATGGAAGTTCTTTCTAGAAAGCTCATTGATCTCAGTGTTGTTAAAAAGAATGGGATAGGAATAAATATTTGCAAGGGAGCCGCCACCATCCCGAGTCTCTTCTTTGCGGATGATAGCCTTTTGTTTTGTAAAGGTAAAGAAAATGCTTGTAACTTGCTGAAGAACACTCTGGACAATTTTTGCAAGTCTTCTGGTCAACTTATAAATTTTCATAAGTCAGTGATGGTGTTTTCTGCTAAAACTTCACCTAGGAAAAAAGATGTGGCCCAAGGGATTTTTAACATCCCTGTTAGACAATCGTTGGGCAAATACCTTAGTTGTCCTTCTGTGAATGGGCAAAAGAAAATTGAATTGTTCTCCCACGTCATTGAAAAGGCTATTAAGAAACTCTCGAACTGGAAGGCAAACTCTTGTTCTAAGGCTGGGAGATCAATTCTCATTCAGACAAATTTAGAATCTCTACCTGCTCATACTATGCAGTGTTTCCTAATGCCTAAAAACAAATTGATCGCTTAGACAAGATACAAGCGAAATTTCTTTTGGAAGAATTCAGGAAACGGTATGCCAATGATTGCGTGGGACAAAGTTTGCAAGCCAAAAGATCAGGGGGGCCTTGGCCTCAGGAAATCTCATGCAGTCAACCTTGCTTTCCAATGCAAGCTAATTTGGAAGATTTTCCATGATGATAATAGCCTTTGGGTATCTCAAATGAGGCAAAAGTATTTCAAAGGCGGTGGTAATTCTTTTGCCTCTCAACCTAAATTGTCAGACTCCTGGGTTTGGAAGAACTTACATAAAGCTTACAATTTTTACAAGTTGGGGCTTAGATGGAAAATTGGTAACGGTTCAGCTTTAAAATTATTGACTGATAATTGGTGTCATCAAAAGCCTTTATTTAATATTTGTAATTTAAATAGAGGAGATTTTGATGATAGTCTAAAAGTTAGTGACTTCATTTTAGGCGATGAGTGGGATATCCCTAAAGTTACAAGTATCCTTGATCCAAGTGCTGCAAAACTAGTTTTCTCCATCCCTATCCCTTCCTTCGCTCAGGAGGATAAGTTGTGTTGGGGACTTACTAGTGATGGAAATTTTTCTGTTAAATCAGCTACCTGGCTCTGTCATGGGCTTGATAAGAAAAGCAATTGGGAGGGAAGATGGATCTGGAATTTGGATGTACAACCTAAGTTAAAGACCTTCATTTGGCAAATTTACCATAATAGCCTGCCTCTAAGAGGTAACCTAGTCCGACGAGGTGTCACCATGGACCCAACTTGTGCTATGTGTTTAGAACATATTGAAACTGATCAACATCTGATTCACCAATGTCGATTCACTGAGAAAGTGTGGCAAACCGCCAAGGTCCATAATTGGTTACAATCCACAATTGATTGGCCACTTGATTCTAGTGGTAAGGATATCCTCTCATACTTTCGTGCCACCTTCACCAATTCGGAGCTGAAGAGAACTACTTACCTCATCTGGAGCATTTGGAAGGAAAGGAATGCGTGTACCTTTAACAAGGTCGTCTTCAACCATGTCAGAGTCATAATCCGTGCCAAAAAGAACTTTGCAGAGTGGCAAGCCAGAAGTTCCTTCAATGGGAGTTCGACCTCTTTTAAAGGTCAACCTGTGTCGATACAACGCCAGTACTATACGAAACATGTTGGTTGGGAGCGACCCAACCCTGGGTGGGTCAAACTTAATGATGATGGTCTCATAACAATCTAGGAGCCGCACTGGGTTTGTTATCCGAGATTTCTTGGCGACTTCTACAAGTCGGGTCGCTTTAAACTCACTGCCGAACCTATTCTTCTCGCAGAAACCCTAGCCCTCAAAGTTGGGATTCAACAGGCCCTTCAGGCAGGGTACAAAAAAGTCCAGATCGAAAGCGACAACCTGATTCTTATCCAAGCAATTGGAGGGGAGATTAAAGTGCCTTGGCAGATTGATACAATGGTTACGGATATTAAGCTACTTTTACACTTGTTTGAAGGAATCACTGTGAGTCATATCTTTAGGGAAGCCAATTTGGCGGCAGATTGGTTAGCTAACAAGGGGCACTCCACACAAAACTTGGTTCTTTGGAGTCTTAGCCCTTCGTCTGATCTTTCTTTCGTTTTATTTCATGATAACTTAGGAAGACGCCTTGCGAGAAGGGTCTCCTAAGTTCCGTTGTACTTTTTACCCGGGTTCAAAAAAAAAATAAAAATATTAAAGTAGCCGCTTTTTCTTAGCCAACATTAGATGCTTTCAAAGAAATCTTATTAACTTTTTAAAAATACTAAACAAAACAATAAACATTACGTTATATATATTGTTGCCAACATAAATTAGGTCGAGTAATTTGACATTTATTTTCCTTAAATAATCTCTCAAATCTAGTTAAGTCTTGATAATGAAGAAAGTATGTGATGGAAAATGCTTTTTTTTTTCAAGTGATGAAAATATATTCACTTCACGTACCATGCTTAAATTCATTTGCATTTTGTTTGAAGTTTAAGGATTCCAGAAGTCTGTAAATAAGAAGAAGAATGAGTGACCAAAATACTTTTATTCTTCTTATTTAAAGATATTTCTTCAAGAATGGAACAACAAGGGTATTTCGGTCACTTAATAAAATGATGACCGGAAAAACATCTAATAATTACTAACACAAAAATTAAGGGTACCTCAAAATAAGTTTTAAAAAGTTGGGTACTAAAAAATAGTTTCCCCAAATATTTGGATACTTTCGAGCAATTTTTTAGTTATTTTTCTGCTTATGTTATTGGATGATAATCAAGAGGGAATTGGTTGACCTCTTGCGATTAAATTATGGGTTAAAGTGAGATAATGTTGAATCTATGTTTAAAAGGGGAAAAAATCATTGACAATTGTTCATATGGTGATGAAAACCATTTAAGCATACATTAGTCGTAGTAGACCAATAATGGCATTTTGGAATCATGGGCCAAATAAACTTACGTACGAGTTGGTGATTAAGAAATTCGAATTTTGGATGGAAGATGACTATGGGGTAATTTCATACTTCAGGAACTTCAAGCAAAATGAGTATTATATATAGATATGTTTTTCAACATTAAGGAACTTCACAAAAGGATTGACTTTAAGCAAAATTAGGTTAAATATATCATACTACCTCCGTTTTGTTTTATCTGTCGTCTAGGGAATTGTGGCAAAAACTTTGACCATCAATATCTTAATTTGTATAATGATTCATCATACAAAATTGATATCATTAGATTCGTAATTAAAAATAATATTAAAAAAGTATAATATTATATTTTTCTATAAAAATTTTATATTAAAAATTATTGATTAAAAATTTGGCACTGAAAACTGTAAATGATAGATAAAAAAGAACAGAGGGGTATATAATTGTAAGATCTCACCATCACATATTAAAGTAGCCGCTTGTTCTTGGCCGGCTAAAATTAGATATATTTCAAACTATATCAACCCTATAACGATATTATATAAAACAAAATAAACTAAACGTTGCTCTATGTTTTTTTTTTTTTTTCTCAAGAACAATTGGCAGCATAGATTAATTGAACTAATTTGACATTTATTTACCTGAAGGCTGAAATAACACCTTGGGTTTGAGTCGGAGTTCAACAGAAAATATGTAATGGAAGAGGCTTTCCGACATGATTGATGAAGTTATACATAGATTCTTTAGAACATTTAAGCTGTGTTCGGCAGTAGCGTTTGGGTTAGCGTTTAGCGTTTTGACCAAGTCAAAACTCTAATTGGGTAAATATTAGTGTTCGGTAAGCTAGCGTTTTGAGGAGCGTTTAGCGTTTTAAGGAGCATTTTGTGAAACGCTAATAAAGTTAACGTTTAGCATTTGGGGTACAGCGTTTCATATTTTTCAGTCAAAAAATACCCTTTGAAAATTTTATCTTTCAAAATGATTCATATCCTTTTATGTCAATTCACATTAATATGTTAATTCAACCGCTAAATTTACCGAACACAATTTTCATTTGAACAGTCATCTGCTATCCGCTGCTTAAACCGCTATCCGCTATATAAACCTCTATCCGCTACCTAAAACACTAATTTTGCCGAACAGGGCCTTAGTGACCTAAAGTAAAGTATCATATAGCAAAGGGTTTTCAACTATTTGTATTTTCACTTGAATTTATATTAGTTGATAAGTCGAGCATTCCCAGCCCACCAAGTGAAACAGGTGGTTTCTTGGTGACGACTGGTTAAAGCTAAAGTAACATTAAAGATCGTTGCCATAGGGTAGAACCTTCTTAGGGAATATAAGGTTTTCATGAAGCTGATCTTGAGCCGCCAGTACAAATGACTGATTATGTCCTGTATTGGGAAGGCAACGTTGCTGATTTAAAACAATAACTTCAATGTCAGTCTCACTCTGCATGTAATTTGGGAATATCCAAATATAGACGGTCTTACCTCAACATACATAACTGCATCCTCAGAGACAGATTCCAAAGGGCCTAAATGAATTTGAGCAAACGGCAAACCTTTTTTGGCAAATCATTTGGGGGTAGAGATTTTCTTACTGAAGCTGCCTGGTCAACTTGATTTTCAAATGGCTTTATTATGAAAAATCTTCGATTACAATTCTTGGAACAGAGGAAGAAAACCAGAACATGTAACGCATACGCCAATTGCCCATTATGACATTATTGACTTCAGTTCTCCAAATAACCTAAACTAAACCCCCGAATTCAACAGAGCTGTTTAATCTATACAACAAAAACAAAGTCCAAAACTGTCAGGTGTCGGGTTCCTACTATAACATAACCCGTTTTTGTATATTCCACAAGATGGGATAACTGTAAATCAATATTAATTATATCGCGAATTTGGGACATACCAATCACCCTCCGTACAGTTTTGATGCTGGAAATTGTACAATCAAATTTGCTGAGCAGCTTCTTCTTTCCTCTGCGCCTGCAGTGCCTCTCTCAATTTCTTGCTTTGTTCAAAGTTTGCCTTCCGCTTTACAGCTTTCTGAGAAAACACATTCATTTCATATTTGTATGACAAGTATGCGTGTTCAAGCGCTTCAGATTCGCTCCAAAAATGTGACAAGTAAACTAAAGAGGACTCACCTCTTGCCTAAAACATCGATCAAGCCGTATTTTAAGTTCTGTGCACTTGCCCAAAAATTTGCCAACCGGGTGCTCTGCATGACATCTTTGAAATTCCTCAATAATCTGCCATCAGTGTACACAAAGTACATATGTTAACACTTAACACAAGGATAGGAGGGGGAAGGGGCGGGGAGGCAAAATGATTATAGCAGCAACAAAGAAAAATCTCCAGAAACTTGTAAAATATTAAGTAGCAGTGTTAAGTAATTTGTCCGCTACATCAACTTTTATTCGCTATCTAAACTGTTATTTTTGTTGAACAAGGCCATAGACTCGACTCTTCATTTAGACTACTAACAAATACAACTTTTCCACTTAAAATGCCAACATTAATATGCTATTGAATGTATACAGTATATGATCCCATTCTACTAACGCCTTGATCATAATTATTCTATATTTCTGATTTTTTTCATCTGATTTTCCCCTATTTTTTGCTCAAAGAAAAATATCAAAACAAAGATTTTGGTCCACCGCAAGTTTTCAAAAGTCCTTTCTTTGTATTTCACACAGCTGATCTCTATTCTTTTGTTTTACCTGCCAAACCCTAGAGACTCTTCGGAATGATGTTCTTGGCAGTTGGCATCATGGCAAATTCAAGGTCAGCAACAACAATGCATGTCAAAAAAATTACACCGACTTCACTAGGGGGAATTTCGATACTGATATGGATAGAATAGTTGGCATGTCAGCTCTAAAGCCAAAAATAGGGCACCGCGAAGTTCTGCATTACCAAACTATCCTTCATTTTGGCTCATAGAATTTTGCATTATTGCTAGTGAGATGTACAATAATCCAAGAAGCAAAGTTGTTTAAGGCACACAACAGATACATAACTGATGTTGCAGCAGTTCAACTTACTTCAGCACACATAGGATGCCGGTGTAATGTCAACGGAGGATGCATTTGACACTCTGAAACAAACACGGCAAAGACCACATTAACATAAAATGGTGAGTAGGAACCTCAACAGTAAGGCATAGATACTACAAAATACATTTAAAATACCAACCAATGAACATAATCGTGAAGCTACCTGTTCGTTTATGCCAGTATATTAGCACATTTAGTAATTCTATCACATGTGGCTTCTACATAAACCAAGAAACCGCTTCCACATAGATCACACGAGTAGGATTCATGGATCATCACTCATTTGTATGCAAAAAGAACAATACTTGGGCCAACACAGCTCACGGAATATAAACTCAGGAGCCAGCACATCAGAGTTGACCAGTAAATCAATGAATCCTTAATTAATCATCACAGAAAAAATTGTGTACCAGGTTTAAATTTCAAAGAAAAAAATACTACACCCAAAATCGTGTACAGACTGAAAATTGAAGAAAATCAGATTAACTTTCCATCCTTAACATATGAGGAACTCAAATTAAGTACCAAATGCAACTAGTTCTTTGGCATTTAACATCGCGCCATCAAGGGGTCGGTCATTCACTCATTCCCTAATCTTTTTTCAAGTCCAAAAGATGGAATGTGAAAACTCAGAATGTAATACCCTTTCTACCTGCTATCCATCCTGCTTCCTCTCAATCAATATAGGCAATACAGGCCAGTCTCTCTCTAACCTTCAAAGTATCAACAGATCTTACATGAAAAGAAGAAACCCAAAAACATCCAAGAGACATCACTACAGTAATATTTACTGCAACAACCAAGTTATCACCAACGTCGTCCCCATAAACATTACTTCAAAGGCACGACTTAGGACTAAACTTTGTTATTTAGCTCCCGTATCACATAACCAAACCTCAAGTGTAAGAATGTGGAACAGCAGAAACTCAAATGCCCTTTCTTCACACTGAGACAACGTGTAGCACCCCACTCACACACATGGAGTATAACACATTAACACCTATTATCTAAGTACAAATAAAGAAACTATAGAAGAATACAATCACCATCTAAGGTCACATACTCTACCTCCATCCCCTCATATATAGGGCTGGGCAACGGGCTGGGTTCAGGCTAGCACATAAACAGGCAGGTCGAGCATTTTTTAAAGAAAAAGCCCAAGTGGGTTTGGCCTAAGTGGGCTTAGATGGGCTAAGGCGGGCTTCTAATACTCTCAGATCACAGGAAGCGGGTTTGCCTTAAACCAGGAATTCAGATTAGGATCCTGCAATCAATCCCAAAGCCACTGAAACTAGTTTAAAGATCAAGCCACTAAAATTTGTTCTTTGCAGCTAAATTATGAATCTGTATATAATCCCAGAGCTACTGAAACTAGTTTAAAGATTGAGCACTAAATATTCCCTCTTTCCTACGCTTCAAGAATGCGTCCAAGGTTTCATACAAGAATACTTCCATAGATACAGATCAAATAAATCCGGAACTAGCCAGTAGAACACAGTTTCTCAACGAATAGAAGGGCATACCACATCTGGACGATTGGAAAATAACTGTCTATGCAGACATGTCTTCAACCAACTAGAGCTGGCAAAATTTTGTCCGACCCGGATTACTCGGATTGTCCGACCCGGAAAAAAACGGGTTTGGACATAGATTTTCCGTCCGAATTTTTATATTGACCGAATATTCGGACATAAAATTTCTCTTTTTTCTATTGTCCGAACCCGAGTTTAGCTTCGTCCGAATTGTCCGACCCGGTTTGACCCGAAATAAAACCGGATCCGGACATGAATTTCTCGTCCGAATTTTGATATTGTCTGAATTTGTCCGACCCGGATTTACCCGGACCCGGATTTTTGCCAGCTCTACAACCAACAAATAAATGAAATTGCATTTTTTTTTGTCAGCAAAATTTGTCAACATTGTTGTGTATGATGCCAGGAAGCATTACAAAGAATTTTCACAAAGTATCATGCTTCAGGGCAGCCACATTGTCATATAAAAGTCAGTCCAGAAAGATTAATCGATGTAGCGAATTCGGGATCATTTCATATTGGCAGCAAACTGTGAAAATATTGCAAATATAGGTGAAAGAAGATACATTCAGCTTGTAAATACTCTCATCCACCTCACCACCTCAGCTTTGTAAAGAATGCCATTAGCTTACAACTTACTCCTGAGTCCTGAGCAGATATCATCTAGCAATCGAGAAACAGATCGAACAAAGCCTAAAAAATTACGTCTAGCAATCCACAAATCGAACTAAGCGAGCACAAAGAAACCCAAGAACATAAAATAACTCAGAAATCCAATTAACAACTTGAACATAAAAAAACGGAGCCCAGATTTGGACTAGTCTCAGCTAGGGGATTAAGGGAACTCGAACTTGTGAACAAAATCGAGCAAAATCATATATATATATATACGGAAATAAATACAGCCCAGAATTTGGAACCAAATCCAAATTTTAACATTCACCCAGCATTTGTTGATCATCTGTGTGCATTATTTTCTGTATTGTCAAGGTTTGGTGATTTATACACCATTTTCGAATAATCGGGAAAAAAACTCAAGAAAGGTAAGATCGAATGAGATGAAAAAAGGGTACCTGGAAACAAGCGTTACTGGGCCGATTACCCCACAATCTTCAACGTTCAAGACTAAGGTTTTAATCAAACCAGAAAAACCCTAAAAACTCCAGGAAATAGCTAGAGATGAAACTAGCGTTGGAAGATTCTAGGGTTTAGGCTTCAACTGGAAACGGAAGAAGCAATTGCCGGTGAAGTTGGCCAAGGATTTCCAGGTGGTTGAACACTTGAACTGGAGTTCGTGGTAGACAGAGCGACAGAAAGCCCGGCAATGGCACGCGGGGGCCCACGATGAACCCGCCCCATTTATATTTTACGTAGGTTGAGCCCAGTTTCTCCGGCCCACTTGTGAAGGCCCAATGAGCACCCGATCCAATGACTAGATTAGTCGTTACCATTATCATGAGGGTTATTGACCATGAAAGATGACCCAAAATGTAAATTGACTATGAAGGATATGACGACCATGAAGTCCTAATTTATGAGAAAGAAGGGGATACACTATTGATGATGTGGACTGTCAGGTTTTTTTTTCAATAGCTCTATCTCCTCTCTCTTTGATTTACGCGGAGAATAATAACAAAGTAAACCATGGTTTATCTTTGAAGATATATATGAATATTTACAAAGGTGAACCCGATGGCTCACCTTATAGAACATCCAGAAAAGACGTTCACTGCTCATACTTTCTCTCTCTTCGAACCCCCCACTCTCACCCTCATACTCCATCACTCTCACTTTCCAAACCACCACCATCCCAACATCATTTGCCGAAGGGGTCTCAAATGCAAATGTGGTGTGAATTATACTTGGGTTATGGGTGTTGTCCATAGAGCCTTTGAGTGAGTCATACATGTTCAATCGACATTGATTGATGATATTATTGTATTGTCGATTGGATGTGGTGCGAAACTGGGTGTACCATTGTTTTTGTGTGGTGTGCTGAGTGTAGAATCTTTGTTTGACTTCGGTTCCTTGAATAAGTCAAGCCATCATTGAATTTAACACACACTAATGAACCGAGTGGGTAGTGAGTTGAGGAACCTCCAAGTGAGTACAACACGGGTGAGAGTGCTCCTAGCAAGGAAGGACAATCCATGGCTTTAGCTTTGCTTGGAAGCGATCCTAGTGAGGTCAAGCAATCCGACACTCCACAAATTTTCCTTTTCCCTTCCTTTGTCTCGAACATCTACACAACAAGCCTCCTACTGATCTCTATGTCATGCATAACGGTTAAATTGTGGGGTATGGCGCTTGTTGGGTTCTTCCAGGAGATGGGGTTCATCACATGGGCATGCTTGGGTCACTAGAGGATCCTTGTTTTGGGCAGTCGAGCCTTGAACGTTGCATCGATTTTAATTCATAAGAGTTAAGGGAAACTCTTCTTCAAGAAGGGGGTTTGAACAGCATCGGAGACGCCCAAGTTTGATGCACATTTGGTTTTCGGCTCGCCCTAAGCCTCCTTACCTTCCAATAATCCAAGCCTAAAATGTGGGGGTCGATTTCAAGGTGAATCCCGTTTTGTTGAGGGTCATTGTGATCCTCATTGGGTATAACCTTCACTTCAAGGTGGATCCGAGGTCCACGGTTGAAGCTTTTCGAGTCCTTGATGGAACCCTCCTTGAGCTTTCTAGGAGCTCGGGAACATCGAAACAAATAACAAGGCAGAGTCACGCTTGACCCCCATTTCAATGCCAAACGAGAGAAGAATCAACCCGAGGGGTATTTTGTTCTTTTCACATCCAAGGTAGATCGACCCGAGGCCATTTTGGTCCATTTGGCAACCTAGGGGCATTTTGGTCATTCATTTCATACAAGGGTCGGGTTGGAAGAGTGTCCAAAGGTGCATGAAAAAGAAAGCCAAGGAAGAAGAGGGACACAACTGTGTCGTTGAATGACACACCCATGTTCCTCCATCAAAAAACTAGCTAAGCCTTGAAGACAGGACACGCTCATGTCAAGGCATGACATGCTTGTGACCTCCCTCTAACAAGGGGGTCACGATTGTGTGATCCAATGACACGCTTGTATCCCATCCGAAAGCTTGAACCAAAAATGTCGAAGAACGTATGACACGCTCGTGTCATCGTATGACACGCTCGTGTCATTAACGATTTCAGTTGATGTCCGCATTTCAGCCTTCTTTTTGGGGTTTTTCATTTCTTTTGTATTGCCCCATTTTACCCTCCTCCCTCCCCTATATATACTTGTAAATTTTCATTTGTAAATATAGACTTTGATTATGAATGAAATGGAAAATGAAGCTTGAGAGCTTTCCCTCCTGAAATCTTATTTTTCTTTATCCATGGTTGTTGGTCGCATTATAAGTCAATCTCTTCTAGAATTATGCTGGAGTTTTCTTTATCAATTCTTAGGTGGTTATTAGTTCTTGGTGGTGGAGTTTCTCTTTTATTCAAGTTCATATCCTTTGTTTGATGTTCTTGTTGATTTCTAGGGTTTGTGATGAGTTGTTTTTTTTTTTCAAAGTCTAGGGTTTGTTCTTACTTGTGTGTTTTTCATCTTCTCCATCCTCCATCCATCCACTTACAACTCAAACATCATATGTCGCCCGTCCCGACCTGATCTAGTTATTCTAAAGCAATTCGGTGACTGTTTACTACAATCCAAGGCGTTAAAATTTTGGCTTGTTGTTCTATATTGTTGAAGTTTGAGTTTATTATTATATTATCCTCTATAGTCTAGATTATCATATCTAGTTTTTGTTTCAAATAGGGCTTTAAATTAAATTAGGGAAAATCATTATCTATAAAAGTCTAACACAGGAATAACTATAATTCATGTAATAGATTGTAACATATTGAGGAATTAATAGTCAATAGTTTTAGAAAAAAATGATTATACAAAATCCATAACAATATATATTTAATAACATCATAAATAAAATTTTATGTTATGTAAAAGTCAATATCTCAAAGAACTTAAGGGAGACCATAATCCCCAGCTAGAAGACCTATAGTGGTGCAAGTGTGGGCTAGGTGATCTTAGTTGTCATTTCAAACAAAAGAAATGAACACTAGCATCACTATTTCAATATTAATGGAATATTTGCAAGCTTCTTTTGAGTTAGGAGTAGTGAATTTTCCTTTTCCTTTATATACTATAGCTAGTTGTTATCTGAGTACTTCATCTATCTTAAAATAATTGTCTTTCACATTTTTTCATGTTTATCTTTATTCAATAATTCGTCTCAAAATATTTTATCAACAAAACTAATTTTCCTTTTCATGTTCATAATAGTATTTTCTATTATGAACTAATGACATCAATTTTATACAATGAATCATTTTATATATTGAAAAGTAACCGATCAAAATTTTTGACACGAAAAAATGATGATATCTAAACAAAATCGGAGGAAGTAATAATGTAGGGTCTCAGCTTTCCATTTTGACCCATCATCAAGTCCTCCATTTTCTCTCTAATGGGGCCACACTATACTAGTAATTCTCCTCTAGCAATTTGTACCATGCAATGTGATTTCTAACCCAAGACTCAATTTGTACAAATTCACATTCACTTTAGTGTTGTCTTCTTCAAAAGACAACATGGTTAAAGTTGCATAGGGGCGGTTATCTAAAGACAAAAAGGGTTGTAGTAATTGTCTTGAAAGAGTAGTTAAAAAGTCCATATACAAAGATTACAAATAATTATAACTATAGACTATAGAGCTCTATTTTTTTTTCGAAAATAAAATATATTGATAAGGTTAAGTAGGGATAATCCTCGATATGACTTGGCTTAATCTCAATAACCCTATTGCCCCCTCCCCCACCCCCCCCCCCCCTCCCTCTAAGGTTCTTTCAGTGATGGTGGAGGATTTCAATGCCCTCTTTGGTGGATTCACCCTCTTTGTTTTTGGCATTCTCACTTGGCTAGGTACTCTTACCCCCCTCATGCTTATCACTTGGCACACTTGGACCCTCAACTTGCATGCCACTTCTCAAGATTATGGCATTGCATTAGGGTTGTTGTGGTTTACCCATTTGGTAATTGTGGTTTACTCATTTGGTAGTTGCTCTGTAAGAGAAATTTGGATGAAATCTCGATCTTATATTATAAACATTAGAGTAAGGGTCAAAGCTAGACTTGGGGTTTGGGTTTGTAAAGTAGTTGGTTTGGTGAGATGTTCATTACTAACCAAACCTAAAGGACAAAACAAGGTCTCATGCTTAAAAAAGTTACAAGATGAACATGGAAGAGGAGGGGCAACATTCACATTCAATCTATCCATCTTTTGAGTAATAGAATCTAACTTAGTAGTCAAAACAGAAATAACATGAACTTCAACTTACCTCCCGTTCTCATGGAACAAGGTTTGGTTGGTCGCTGTTTAGTGTCATTTGCTAAATCAAACTATGGAGCTCATCCACGGCCTTGGACATGAAATTTCCTCTCGTTGCCGCCAAAATGTTCACCTTTAGATTGTCATCCACCCCATTGTAGAAAGCTTGATTTGAGACCCATAGCTCGAATTCGTATTGGGGGCATTGTCTCAAGAGGTCCTTGAACCTCCCATGTATAAAAGAAAGTCTCATCTTGCTCTTGCACTAACGTCAAAATAGAGTGGTCTTCAGCAAGTTGATGATGGAGTTCTTCATCTCAAAGTCATTGGCGGTTACTCTCGGTGCACTGATGGTCGTTGGCAGATCTATGACGTTGGGTGTCACATGTTGCCCAAGGCTTCGCCTTTCTTCACTACCCATCTTGAGTTTTTTCTTGGTGGTCCCTTCTTGTTTCTTCTTATTAGTCTCCTCTAGCCTTTTTTTTTCCTTCTATCTAGAGTGGAAGGATATCTATCTTCGAGTTAAGCTCAAAAAATACTCGTGCCTTTTACATACACCAATGGGAGACTTAGCAAGAAACAAAAACAAACTACCAAGGCAAGCCAACCTTAAAATATTCGTTGAATAGCTGCTAAGAACAAAGTCTCCGACAAGTAAGCAATGAAGGTGAAGCGCGAGAGGGTCAATGAATCAAGTTGCAAGATATGGATCGATCTAGTACTTTTTTATTCCCTGCCTTTCGTGAAAGCTCTGAAAGTTAACCAGCACTTAATGCAGTGAAGTCTTACGTGACACTATCTATTAATTTATTCACTTTTCTGTGTTTCAAATATTTGTGTATATTAAATTAAAGGTTTAGTGATTGAGAAATGTTTTTAAGTATTGTATGCAAACTCATCATGTTTTATTCAAATTCAAAAAGCCATTATGTACTTGATAAGATATTTATAAAAATTGGGGGTGTTAAAGTTGAGAAGCTAGGTGAGTGGAGACATAATATAATATTTATAATGATGAAAAGGGAGTTGAAATCATAAGAAAAATACGGAAACATGCCAACAAAACATTGCACCTTATATGTATTGTCAAATCCTTTGTTCAAATCAAAATGAGTGTTTGTTTGTCAACTTTCTTTGGTTTATGAAAACAAACTTATCAACCCCTTCCTGTTTCCTATTCGTCAATCAGGCCAAATTACCCTGCGAATTAAACTGTTTGCCCTTCTTAATTTAAATTATTATTGTTATTTGATTTAAAGAAAAGTGGAAAACCAAAAGTAAATTAAAAAAAAAGGACCATGATTTATCTGTATTTCACATTTTATTAATTTTTAATAATATTTTCTCTCATAATTATGTATATTTATCAACTATAAGAGTATAATACTTATTTGCTAGGTCAAAAAAATATAAACAATAGCTAATTTTATCAATCATAGTAAAAAATACACATTTTATGCATAGTTTTATATTTATGAAAAAATATAAACAAATAAATATTTTTATATTGTTTATAGATTATAATAACCCTTAAAAGTAATGAAACATACCTTCATAATGATTTAAATATATTTACATTTAATTTTATGAGTGATTTAGGTGAAATAAATGATGGTTAAGAACAATCTTGCAGCAAGATATTTATCATTTTGAAGAAAAAAAAATGTAAGTCTCAAACTTGTAACACTAATCTTATTAACACCACACTCTAAGTAACTGAGCCAACGTGTGTGTATATATTGTGTGTGTATGAGTATTTATGTGTGTGTGTGTGTATATAAGCTTTTCAGACTTTTGAAATTTACAATAAAGTATTGGATAGTATTTTAATTTGTAGGATCAAAATTTCTGTTACATAAGGAAATACTTTTTCTAATTTCTTATGGTTAAACACATTTTCACTTTGGTTAAATCTTCAATAGAGTGCATGACAATCTTTTAGATAAAAATAGAATTTGTATAAATTTTTATATGATTTTTACTAATTTCTTTCTTTTTCAATTAGGAAAAAGTTATTTTGATGAGAATTTCATAGTTACGATTATAACTTTATGAAAATACATATATATACACATCCATAATAGACCCAAGATATTTGATAAAAGCCAAAAACAAACTTGTGGGGAATGGGGGGGGGGGGGTGATATAAATCACAAACTCAAAGCACCCTAGCCAAAATATAAATAAAGAGGACCACAAAAACAAGATGACTACTCGGGTACTACGTTAGGCATACATATAGAAAGAGAGTGAGAGAGAGAAAAAGAGTAAGAAATAGTACTAACTAATATCCAGTTATCAAGTGTGGTGAGGTACATTCTTGAGTTTTTGATCAATGAAGAAGACGAGCAAGAGCCGCCATGATCATCACCACCACCACCACGAGCCGCGATCCGGGTCGTCGTGCGCGGCCTGCAAGCTCCTGAAGCGGCGGTGCGGGCCCACCTGCATATTCGCCCCGTATTTCGGGGCCGACGAGCCCAAGAAGTTCGCCAAGGTCCACAAGGTGTTCGGTGCCAGCAACGTCAGCAAGCTCCTCCACGAGGTCCCGGAGGAGCACCGTCAGGATACGGTCAATTCCCTCACTTATGAGGCCGAGGCACGCCTCCGAGACCCTGTCTACGGGTGCCTCGGTCCGATCTCCTATCTCTATAGGAGGATGGCCCAACTCCAACACGACCTCACCCTGGCCCGGGCCCGCTTGGCTCAGGCCCAGGCCCAGGGAGGAGTTGGTGGTGGTGGGGTGGTGGTTGGGGATTATGGTGATCAGTACCACCCCCACCACCACCACCACATACAAGAGTTGGCTACTACTATGTGGAATGGGTTTCATCAGAGTGATGATCATGGGCCTAATTGCTCACAATTAATGACTTCATTCAGCCCAAATGGTGGTTGTAGTGCTGCTAATGGTAATGATTTTGGGCAAGTTCCTGTTCTTCCTTTGTGATTTCTTAGTTTCACTCTTAATTGTACTTAGACATGTCAATTCGGGCGGGCGGTCGATTTCGGGTCAGGTTCGGTTTTAGGTTTGGAAATTCCAAACCTAACATTAAACTTTCAGGTCGGGTCTATTTCTGCCCGCTCTAATTGTACTCTCTAGTTAGTTTGTCAAGTCTAAGTGGTATTTTAGCCTTATTTTTAAGGCCATTTAGCTTGAAAGAAATGCATGTAACTCTCTAGGCCTGTTTCATGTTTCACCCTTCAATTGGATTGTAATAACATAGTTAATCCTCTCGTAAATTTTATTTAACCTTTGACCTCTTTTAAACTTATTCTACCCAAAATATGAAATCATATACTCGAAAGCACTTTAGTTGCAAAGTTATTTACCCAAAATATGTTTATTTTTATGTGTTTCTAATCTTCAAACATGTTGCAAATACTCTATCCGTCCGCTATTTATTTGTAGAGTTAACTAACTTTTTGATCACTAATTATTTGTTAATTTATTTTTTCAATCTAAATTTTTACTAATTTTACATTTAACTACTTGATGTCCTCTGAATTCCACTGGAACCGTATTAAGAGTGAAGGATTTAGAGATATCTTATTATAGAAGTGTCCCAAGAACACAAAAGGCAAAAAAGAAGAAGAAGAAGAATGAATAAATACATAGGAAAGGAAACAACAAAGGGAAGTAGAAGTGGGGGGTGGAAGGCATTAATGTTGGGGTGACCTAAAAATGCAGGTATAAATAGTTGTTATTGCCATTTAGGAAACGACATACCATAGTGGGTCGGCCATTTCTCATTTGATGAGACCCGCTTGTAATTAATTCACTCACAACAAACAAAGCCCACTCGATGTGATTTAACATTACTTGGAATCTTTTGCGTCCTAGTATATTTTAAACGAGGAGGCGGGTTTGAAAGTCAAGGTTCATAGTTAAAAAGGCAATCATCAATCGACCATATACCAGGAATGTTACAGTTGACCTTCTAGAAAGTTTTCTCAGGCAGCGTGTGAACGAGGACGAGGCATGCTGAAAAGATTCGTGGTGATTTTTGGAGCCAGTCAGCGATCCTTGAAGTGGTTATTGATAATGTCCGCGGTTCGAGCAGAGCCGAGGCTGTACAGTCTTACAGATGGTATCAGAGCCGACCCGCAACCGTGAATTGTGCTAGTAGACGGGATATCCATGGACAGTCGCCTAGCGAGGCAAGTATTCTGCAGTAGATTGTGGCATGACGACGGCGTTGTGCGCTTAAGTATAGGTGATTGTAACACCCCAAGTACATGGTTAAGTGTGGCTTAAAAGGTTTTAAATGATTACTTATATCACCAAAGTGCACCTTCTTTTAAGGTAGCTCATCCGTTTAAAACTCCTCGCGTGTTTGGCTAGGAGTAGTCTCAGGATGAGTGATCTCATGAGAATTTTTCCCAAGCAGCGTGTGAGCGTGGACGAAACACGCTGAAAAGACTCGTGGTGATTGTAGGGTC
Source organism: Portulaca oleracea (assembly GCA_029582165.1). Lineage (NCBI taxonomy): Eukaryota > Viridiplantae > Streptophyta > Magnoliopsida > Caryophyllales > Portulacaceae > Portulaca > Portulaca oleracea. The sequence goes on from CM055872.1 coordinate 1,403,700, forward strand.
AATCAACAATCCTTAAAGCGATTATGGGTAATGTCTGCGGCCAAAGAGGGGCCAGAGCGTTACATTTAGAGGAACCCAAGATTTTGAACTTTCAGTGTTTGGCCCAGATACCACTTGTGAGGCCCAGATACCACTTGATCGTGTAATCACTTTTCAGTACATAATATACACAGTTTCAAGCATGTAACATTTAAATTTGCTTCACAATCCTTTCTCTTCTTGTACAATTCCAAGAATACGTTCATCTTATGCTTGCTAACAATGACATCAAAGGGGGCCAAAGAAATTGGAAAATGAATCAAACCCAAATTCTGAAATGTGCAGAAGATGTCCATTGAATTTAACTCGTCTGAAAGATGTTTTGGGTCATCTTTCGTGGAGATTCCCGTGCTGCATCCTCCAATTCAGTCAGTTCTTTTGAGCTGAGACACCAACCAAGAGCACCCAAGTTGTCTTCTACCTGTTTGACAGTCTTCACACCAGGTATTGGAATGGTGCCCTTACTGATGCACCAGTTTATACCAACCTGAAAACCATCCACGACCCACGAAAAAGGATGACGACAATATAATATGACAAAACATGACCTTCTAACCATATCCTAACCACATCAAGTTATAGCACCGAGTAACTTGCTCTTTGTTGTACACTGAAGTGACTGAACACAGCATTTTGAGCAAATGGATGAATTCCAGAACTGGAGTCAAGTTTGATACTTGAAACAAAAACATGGGTAGAGCCTAGTTCAAGTTACATGCTCAATTGCTCATAAATCACAATATCCCAAACGGTAAAACAATTCTTACAACAGGGGTAAGTTGTCAGTCATTATCTCCATCTGCTCATCTCCATAACTTAACAAAGAAAACTGCACCTGCAACTTTGTTCACAGGTACTATCTCAGCGCTCTCGAAACAGAAATTCACCAGTATAAGAAAATAAGTTCCCTCATTTCTAAGAACATGGACTGCAAGCATATAACTACATTTGAAATTTAGAGGGACATCTGTAGTAAAAACAATCTAGTATACACCTGAGCGGTACACAAAGGAACTCCTCTATCTTTCAGATAATCATGTATCTCGAAAAGCTGTTTCGGAGCATAATTGCTTACACTAACAGCTCGAACCAATCCCTGCAAGCAAATTTTCATCCCATGAATCTGTGGCAACACCTAGTGACATTAAAAGAACATATCCATAGCTTCCCATCAAATCCATAAGCTAAAATGACTATTGGGACCAATTCTCTCTATAAAGAGTAGTGCATTGCAATGTGCCAGCATATGGACCAAAATTCGACACTTTACTTCTGAAGATAACGCGTTCTTTGCAGCATGGTGCACCCAATGACCCAACAAAACAAAAAGTCTGTTCCATATAAATTTCTTCTAAGATTAGCGCACTGATGAAGGATTAAAGGGTAACAAAGTTTGCCCTCAAAAAAAGTATACATGTTGTGGGTAAGAATTGTTCTTTGTTCAATATATTCTCCTAATCGTTGTTCACATATGTCCCAATAAAATTGGAAAACTTAATTGGTCTTCATCTCCTTACCTTTTCTTCCCTATAAAGTTATTAGCTCAGACATTCCAATCCTGAAAGCAAAAGTTATGAAAGTATTTCTAAGAACAAATAAGTTCATTTAGCACTGAATACCAGAAAAATTAGACATACATACACACACACACAAACACAAAACCCTAAGAGTGGATTCAAATATAGGTAGTCTTAATCAAGTAACAAATGATCATGCATTCATGATTCCAACATCAAAACCACATGAACAACAAAATCAAAATCATGCCTAGATGATAACAAGCAAGGGCTTCAAACCCATACCTCCTAAGGCAGATCCATACTTAGGCCGCTTCAATTTCTCAATTTCAAGCTGAGCTTCAACAAGCATGTTCATCCTCTGTAACTCAAGCTCCTTGGTGAACTCCATCCTCTGCTTTTCCAACTCCATAATCTGCTGCTGCTTGGCACTCTCTATCCGCTCGTAAATCTCACCAAACTTCACCACCGCCCTCGCTAACTCCCGTAACGCCGCCTTGTCATCCTCCATTGAAGACGATCTTCCCCCATTTTCTAACCTGTGCTTCCTCCTTTTTCCAACCATTTCCATCATCAACTCCTCATCATCTAGCGAGCTCTCACTGAGCTCCACCGCGCTAAACCTCAATTTCGCGTTAGGGTTAGGGTTCAGATTCCGATTAGGGTAAAGGTTAGGGTTAGGGTTAGGGTTAGGGTTAGGGTTAGAACTCTTCGGGGGGAAATTCACGGCAGGAGTAGGGGGGCTAACAGCGCCCTTCGAAGGTCCAATGAGGAAATCAAGGCGACTGAAGAACGGCCACGTCGACGGCGAGGGTTTGGCCTTCTCAATCTTGTACTTCTTCTTGAGAGTGTCGATCCGGTTCTTACATTGAACGTCGGTCTTCGGAAGTTTTCCGGCGGCGATTTCCCGGCGATTAACAGCGTCGGAAACCTCCTTCCAATCATTCTGACGGAGGTTTCCACGGTTACATCGGAGGTGGCGCTCGCCCCAGGCTTCGATCAGCACCGCCGTGGATTCCTCACTCCAGCAGTCGTCCCGACCACCACCGGCCGGCTTCGGAGTATCCATGGATTTCCGGCGAGAAAAAACGGCGAAGGTTCGCCGGAGATTGAAAATGTGAGAGGAAGAGAGAAGACGGAGGAGAGAGAAAATGGATGGGAAAAGTGGGAATAGATTGGCCGTGCATTTTGACCGGCGGTAGCGTCAACTGACCTTATGGATTGCCAATGGTCGGGATTTTTTGGACGGAAATTACACCGTCGGCATTTTCTTTTTCTAAATTAATTTTGATCGTTGGGTCATTGAAAATAGTTGGGCCGCTGTGGGCTGGTTTTTCTTTCTTTTTTTTGGATTATGGACTATTAAGGTTGGCCCAAGAAAGAATTTGACCCTAAGGAATACGTGGACTTTGAAGTCTAAATTTATAATTAACGGTGGAGTCCACATCTATTGATTTAGGATTTAGCACTTTCTCTCTATCATTATTTTTTTTATTTACTTTATTTCATCTTTTCTTCTTCCTTTCGACCGACCGGTCCACCACCACAGACCACCCTTGAATCACCACCCATCACTCGCCCACCATCTCTCAGCCGCCACACACACCACCGGACACCACCATTTTTGACCAGCCAAACGCCACCATAACCCATCTCAATTTTATCTCAAACCCAAACTCAATCCCCATTACAATTACTACCAACATTATCAATACCCGTTCGTCAGTCGTATTTTAAGCATTTTTTGAAAATATAAAAAATAATGGATAAAAATATAATGTTATGCAATTTATATATAATATTATAATTATAAAGGTCAATCATATCATTTATTTTAACTTATTATAGAATAATATAACATCTAATTACTATTTTCACGTACGATTACAACTAATAGAGGACATAGCATCTTGAAAACAAAAGGAAGAAATTCCCTCTATCTCACAAGATTTCTCGTTGATGAATCGATACTAAAGGAGTTTAGAATTGACATTATTATATTATAGAAAGATGAAATAACTTTATACCTTAGTATATTTGGTGATAATTTAGGATTAAAAAAATCCAGTAACGTTATATAAAGATCCATATGATGAATTGACATGAGATTACATTTTAAATCTTTTTCATTTTGTCTTAGAGTGAGATAAGTAGGTCCAGTGCAGAATTTGATATTTTATCATATGTAGGTGTATGATATGATATCTTAGTATATATTTTCAAAAGAACGCGTACATATATACTAGATTCAAGCCTAGCTAATAGAAGGTTAGGCAGATTTTAGTGATATTTTTTACAGGACGAATGATTTCATCAAATTTATATTACTTTAATAATCTTTCTTAAAAGGATGATAATAGTCTTCTATAAAGTAGGATGGTAGTAGTCTACCCTTGCAATGACACTTTTTAGAGTCAAATTTATAATTATCTTTAAATAAGAAAAAATTTAAATTACAATAATTTCTTTTGTCTTTGTCTATTGCTGCTGCTTGGGAAAACTAAGGCGGGAACCCACTTCAACCAAGACACATGAGTGAGGTTTCATATTAAAACCAATCGATGCTAAAGAGGAGTAACCCACCTGACTTATATACCATTTTCTTTTTCTTTGTTTTTTCTTTTCCAATGTTGAACATTTACTCATAGATGAATCCCAACATTTATGTTTTGGGTAATTTGAGCCATTAAATTACAATAATTTTTATTTTAAAATTGTACTATGGCGAATCATACGTACATAGCACCGATTGGGATATGATAACTAACGCTTGTGTGTAATATATATATTATGTTTCAATGAACCAAAAATTATTGTAATCTAATATATGCATATCTCAACTCATTATTACATAGTTTTAAAGTAGAAATTATTATCATATGATAATTTAACATAAAAATTATTGTAATATGATTTTCCTTGAATAATAAATTCAAAATGATTGAACATATTTATATTCCATTTTTTATAAATAAATATGTATTTTAAGTTCCACGTCTAATAAAATATTGTTAAAGGGGACTTTTTTTTTCTTTATAAAAATGGACTTACAGGTTGTGCTGCCACAAAATGCAACAAATGCAGCCAAATGAAATCCTCGTCCACCCTTTGGCCCTGCTCTTTTATGCGTTATTCTACGGTATGGTGCGGTATGGTGTGGTGAAATTATGGCGGGTTATTGGTATGTTGTGGTGAGTTTTTTGTATATATATATATATATATTATATTGGTAATTGTGAAAAAAGTAATTTGTGGTGGGTTGTGGTTTTTGTGGTGGATTTTTTGTATATATATATATATATAAATATTGTATTGGTAATTGTGAAAAAAGTAATTTGTGGTGGGTTGTGGTGAATTGTGATAGAATGGTATTTTGTGGTGGGTTGTGGCAAACTGCGGTATGCTGTGGCACCGCAGTTTGACAACTGCAGAAAAGAACATGACAGAATCGATAGGTCCTAGCACCCATCCCACCACTCTTACGCTACTAGGGTCTAACTTGGGGCTTATCTCCAAGGGTGTTTTATAGGGCTTGTACCTATGGGTATACCCTTACTCATTTGGGCTGCATTTTTTGCATTTTCTCTCCGGGGTGTTTTATAATAGTAATAAATAAATAAAAGAGGGTAGAGATCGAGAGGAGAGATGATATCTTTTATGCGGCTCTTTTATTTTTTGAAAAGGCGTGAAAGAGAGTAGGAGTGTGGGAGGATGAAGTTGATCAAAAGTTAGACCCACAAGCCATTCATTCTATACAAGTGGAGAATCAAAGGAGTCGTAGATGTGGCTGCTTGTATTACTATAATTTAAGGTATGTCAGAATCCAGATTGAAGGAAGCGTAGGCATGCATGCAAAGATCCATGCATATCCCTTCTCAAAACCCATAAATTGAATTCTCTATATTTTTCAAACATTGTTCTTAGGGTATTTTTACTTTCCTCTTGTAAGAACATTAATATTGTTTAGCAAATTTGGAGGTGTTATTGATTCGTATATTCCTACAAAAGTTGGTAAAAATGGTAGAAAATTTGACTTTGTGCGGTATGCAAACAGGGATGAGGGGAGAAAAGTCATTTTCGAGATGAACCTTAAAATTATCGATCACAGGAAGCTCTTTGTTTCTTGAGCCAAATTCAATAAAAATCAAGCTGTTAAACCTCGTGCTAATGTAAAATATGTTTAGAAGTGGATCCGCAAGAATAGGGATGTCGATGCTCTCTTTTCGAATGTTTTGCACATCTCGTCCCCTTGTGGGGTTAACAACGGTTTTAGGAATTATGAAAATGTTGATATGATTGTGCCCGACTCTCTTGAGACTTTCAACTGTGACGGGTCTGGGGACATTTCTAGCAAAATCATTACGGACCCTATCAATGTTGTCTTGGATAGCAACAAACATGCAAGTAGGTTGACTTATAAGGATCCTCTTTTGAGTGGTTCCAAAACCAATCGGGTGGTGGATAGAGATCAGAGAGCTGACTCTGACAGTGACCGCACTCTCAGCATCTTGGTGGAATCCCTTGATGATGTGGTCGAGCGTGATTACTTGCTGATCTTGAGGATTCCATCATTGAGGCTTTGAAGGGTAAAGCTAGGGGTAAGAGAAAACAGAACATGCTAATGAAAACCCCAAGTGGTAGCGTGTCAGAGAAGCAACTTCCAAAGCAGTTTGTGGCCATAAGGATGGTCAGAAGGTTAGAATGGCCAATCGAGCGAATAGTTTGGAAACTGACAGTCTTGATGATATTGATGCTAAGATAGATCGTATGGTTGAGATTTTTGGCAAAGATATTGGCGTGTGATTCCACAATGATTCACCAAACTAAAGTTTTGATCTTTTGGCAGAGTGATTGAGTTCTGATGGTTTTTTTGGCAGTCGTGGGTGCGAACGTCCTGGCTGGGTTATTTATGCTTAACAGTGTTTTTGGTTGTAACCTTTTTTCCTTTTGAGCTGGTTGGTTGTTGTTTCATCTTGCGTTTTGTTGTGTTTTTATAACTCTTAAGCCTTTTGGCTTTTAACAATCGAAAAAAAACATTAATATTAGAGTGAGAAAATACTTGACGAATGGTATAAATATTTCACATGAGAGTGGAAGAATAATATATATATGCGATCTTCATATTTTTATATATTACCGTGATATAATATGAGAATATTCTATTTTCATATGAAGTTTATACCATGTTTCACTCTTGCTATGTAATTACTATAACAAAATTCTTTTTGTAAAAAATTATGTGACCCATTCTCTCCCATGTGACCCAGTCTCATATGCCACAAATTTGTGCTATTGGCCTCATCAAGACTATAAACTATTGTTGCAACTCCTGTCACTGTAGACCTCAGCAGTTTGTAAAGACATCCCTTTCTGGTTCCCTTCATAAGAACCATGGCGCCCTTGCAAACCTTCAGGACAACATTCTCACCACTATACCTACAACTGTTAGCCTCAAGAGTACCCAGAGATTTCAAATTGCGAGTCATGCTAGGATATGACGAACCTCTTTCAAGATTCTTATGACACCATCATGAGTTCTAATCTTGACACTACCAATTCCTGCAACCTTGTAGGTTGAGTCATTACTCATAACCACGACACCAAAATCAACAATTTCATAGGTGCCAAGCCAACCCCTAGGAGGACACATCCAGTAGGTACAACCTTTATTGAAGTCCCACTCATCTCTTGCCACTCTACCCGAGGTAGTGCCAGTGCATCGTCTGCTATAAAGCCCTTTGCTTTTGAATCAGACTCAACTACGTTTGTGGTAGCAGGTTTAGTCTAATTATCTTTACTGCTCTGCCTCTGGTCTCTCTCTTTAGCCGAAATAGAACTCTCCACATGACCTGTTTTGCAACAATAATTGCACCTCTTATTTCCATGAGGATTCCTAGACTTGGAACGATGTTTAGACTTCCCTCTATACTTGTTTCCCTTGTGTTCATTGCCCTTTCCCCTTACATTCAAGGCCTCACTAACTTCATCATTGCTATTATCCATCTTCTCCTTAGACAACAAACTGGCTTTGACATCATTAAGCTTAAGGATACCTCGATACCCATACAACATGATCTCCTTAAATTGTTTATGTGGCGTAGGTAGGGACAAAACTAAATGTAAATCCTTCTCCGCATCAGTATGTTTTAGATCCATTGACTCTAACTTAGTAATAATATAATCAAATTCAACCAGATGTGTTCGCATAGAAGTACCTATAGGCATTATTAGCCTGCAGAGCTTTTCCCTCATGCGATATTTGTTGGCTAGGTTCTTTGACATATACAACTCTTCCAGTTTGGCCCATAGCACTCTTAGTTTGTTAATCTCCATAACCTCTCTATGAATGTGTTCCTCCAAACACAGTTGTATATCGGCCAATGCCTTATCTTCATCTTCTTCCACTCTCTTGTACTCAAACCACCTTTAATCTCCTTTTGGAGTCCTGTTTGGTAACCAGCTGTTAGCTGTTAGCTGTTAGCTGATAGCTGATAGCTTTTTGGATTAGCTGTTTGACTTTAACTGTTTGGGTTAGCTGATTGTAGGAAAAGTGCCTCAAAAAGCTTCATCAACTAACTTTTTTAAAACTAACTTTATGGGTTCAAAAAGCTAATATAAAAAGCTACTTACTAAACACTTCAATTAGTTTTTTAACTTTGGTAAAAAAACTAAAAGTTATCCAAAAAAATTAAAAACTACCAAAAAAAAACTGGGTAGCCAAACACCCCCTTAAAATTTTGATTGTATTATTTGTATATATACAAGAGCAATTTTGATTGTATATATACAACAGCATTAGCTATAAATATTGTGAAAGGGAGTAGTATGTGTAGGTGGAAAGACGCAATTTACGTACAGTACAATATATCTATTCTTTCAATATGCAGAATCTTGACTCTTGAGGTTAAAGTGGGACGTGCATGGGTGAGTGTTGAAATCTCTTGGTTTCTGAGCTTTAGATGCTGAATCCATTAACCCTCCATTAATTAAAAACAAAAGAAAATCCGTACCCTAACGGGAGTCCTTGTCTAGTTGAGATTTGCATTTATTCCAATTTTTATATGTGTTTGATTTCCTCCCTTTTAATTTGCTTTAAACAGATTTACATGTTCCAGTTTGTTTGCTAATTTAGCTATATATGCAAATAGACCTTTAATTAATGGAAAAATTTATAGTAGTTGTCGATCATGACAACCACCACAATGAAAATAATATTTATTCGTACATGTGTCAACTTTTATTTTCGCTATTCTTTTTTTTTATTTAGTACAATATTACAAAATATATTTTCTTAATTTAAAAAAAATTACCGCAATTTTCTAAATTTAAATATCTTAAATCTAAATTTTTGCCTAGTAAATAAACATATTTTAAAAAAAATTATTTTAAAATTTTTAAAAATAAACTAAAATTTAAAAAAATATATTTCACAATTTATATTAAATAAAAAAGCTAACGGTCAAGATAAAACTTGACACATGTACAAATAAGATTTATCTTACTTACGATGATTGTCATGGTTGACAACCACTATAACTGTATCCTTAATTAATAATCATTCCAAACTGCAATTTTGCATGCTCATAACGTTAGATGTGTTAGTGGGCCTTCTTAAGTAGGTCTCGTTCTTTTATGCGGTACCGCAAGTTACCGCAACTCATCACAAATTACCATTTATCTTTCTATTTAATATATTTTCACAAAATTATTTGAAATCCACACAATTATTTCCATCGCAACTTACCCCAACTTACCGCAATCCACCACAACTCATTTATTATTTAATATATTTCTCTTAATAAAAATATTTCAATACCCATTTATTATTTTTACCGCGGCTTACCGCAGTCCACCGCAACTCACCACAACTTACCACACCGCAACTTACCGCACCGCAAATTCACCACATAAAAGAACGGACCTTAAAGTTTTTGCAAATAGTTCCAAGTCAAACTTCAAATGTTTGTGGAGCCTAGAGGTTTTTTCATGTATTCAGACACAAAATCAATTTAGGCTCTGGTAGTTTATGCGGTAAATTGAATATGGTAAATGGTATAGTATGACAATGTTATGGAAAGTATGGTAAGATATAGTAAAATTTGAAGTAAAATATTTGGTGTGGTAGGTGAAGATAGAGAATGTGAAAAGTAGAGGGTGAAAATGAAGAGAGACAAAAGTAAGGAGAGAGAAAATCATGATTGCTGTGGTAAAGAATGAAATGATATAATATAATATGAAAGGATTGTGATAAATGTGCACAAATATGACAAATGCAGTGTGAAATCGCACAAAATAACAGGCCTTAAACGATTAGTAAATTCATTTACTTAGTACATTTTCGATTCAAAATTGATTGATCTATTGTTTTTTTTTAAAAAAAAAATCTATCCTCCATCATATAAGAAGGATATAATGAAGAAAATAAGATACACTGATTGATCAAGTTTAGAGTCTACTATAATTGTATAGAGATTTTAATTTGTTCTGGTATTAATTGATCTTGGTTGTGCTCAAGCAAATATAAGGGTGTATGTCTTGTTTTTTTTTCTTTTATTATTGTTTGGATGTTATTTTATTCATTTTTGTATAAGAATCTTCAACCTTTTATGGCTTTAAATATTCAAAAAATATAACAGAGAAAATAAGAAATGATAAGAAAAAGAATAATAAATTATGTTCCAAATCAAATTGCAACTATCAATAAAGTGATATCATGGTATTTGAATTTTGAAGTGTCATAATTTTTATGAAGTGGGATTCTTCAGCCATGTGTCATGGGGTGACTTTAGTTTGTACAACACCCGTGCGGCGCTAGCAAACTTTAACCCGATTTTATATTGGAAGTTTGCTAGTAAACTTTTCACAAGCTTAACTTAGACTATAAGAGACTAAGAAAGCTTTGAAGAATAAGAAGAGAGATAAGAGTGTGTTTGGGAGAATGCTCTTGAGTATTGCTTCCAATTGGTGGATGGTTACAAATGAGACCCCAATGGGGTATTTATACACTTCCACCTCCTCAATGGACGGTGAAGATTGATTTGATCTAACTGTCCATATTGTGCCTCTAGAACCTTCTATACAAGTATCCAATAATCTATATATGTGTAGAGTACTCTAGAATATTCTAGGACATTCATGAGTAGCCTAGAGAACTCTAAGGAATTCTAGAATAGTCTAGAGAATTCTAGAGACCTCAAGAAAGATACGGAATATTCCGGATATTTCTAGAATATTCCGGGACATTCCGGATGATTCCGGAAAATTCCGTGACATTCTCCCCCACCTAATCCGGCGACGTCCTCGTTGCCTTCAAGTCCTCATATGCTTGGATCTGCTTCTTGAATTGCCATAAGTTTTGGATAGGCTCCCAGCTTGATTCGCTATTAGGAAGACTCTTCCACTTGACAAGTAACTCCCTGCTCGGAGGTAGACCTGGTTGGCGCACCACTCGGTTGGCAAGAATCGTCTCTGCTTGCTTATCACGTTGGACCTTGATACCCATTGGTGCCCGTTGAGATATGCCTCTACTTGGATCATCTTGGTCTCCGTGGTAAGGTTTAAGTAAGCTTACATGGAAGACAGGATGATACTTGATCTTGGGAGGCAACTCCACCTTATAAGCCTGTGCTCCGACCTTTTTGATAATGGGAAACGGTCCTTCGTATCTTCGAAGTAGGCCCGATGTCGCCCTTCTAACCTCGCGTGGTTGTAGAGCTTAACAAGCACGAGGTCACCAACTTGAAATTCCCTTGGGCGCCTCTTCTTATCAGCCCATTTCTTCATCTTCTCGGAAGCCTTTTCCAAGTAAGCTCGCGCCACCCCAAGTTGGTCATTCCAATGCTTGGCAAACTGAAATGCGGGTGGGCTTGGACCTTTATAGCCCGTAGCAATAGTGCTTGGTGTCAACGGTTGTTGTCCTGTGACAATCTCGAATGGACTTTGGCCCGTGGACTCGCTCTTCTGCAAGTTGTAAGAGAATTGGGCTACGTCAAGCAACTTTGCCCAATCCCTTTGGTTGGCACTCACGAAATGCGGAAGGTACAACTCCAAAAGTGCGTTCACCCTCTCGTTTGTCCATCACTCTGAGGATGGAAGCTGGTGGAGAAGTTAAGCTCGGAACCCATGAGCTTGAACAACTCAGTCCAAAAACGTCCCGTAAAGCGAGTGTCTCGATCACTCACGATCGAGCGAGGCAAGCCCCAATACTTCACAACATGCTTGAAAAAGAGTTGGGCAGCTTGCTCAGCAGTGCATTCCTTGGGGGCAGGAATAAAGGTGGCATACTTGATCGGTCCACCACCACAAGGATCCAATTATATCCTTCACTCGTGGGTAACCCCACGATGAAGTCCATGGAAATGCTTTCCCACGGTCTCTCAGGAATGGGAAGTGGATGGAGGAGTCCCGCAGGTACCCCTTGCTCAAGCTTGTCTTGTTGGCATACAAGACAAGTTCTGATATATGCCTCAACATCGTTCTTCAACTGAGGCCAATAATAGGAATCGCCTACCAATGCTAGTGTTGGTGCGTGCACTGGATGCCCGCCACTTGCCGTGACATTCCTTTAAGACTTCCTTCCGAGGCCACCATATGAAGGAACATAGACTCACGCCCTTAGTGAGAATCAACCCATCTTCAACCCAGAATCTCCTTGTCTTTCCATCCTTGATTAGGTTGGAGATGGTCTTCGCAAAGGAATCATGCTCCAATCCTTCCTTGATTCGATCACGTAGGTTGCTTTGAGGTTGGCTAATGTCGGCAAGCTCTCCTTTGCGACTCAGAGCATCCGCTACCAAGTTAGCACGACCCGGCTTATACTCCATTGTATAATCAAACTCCGCTAAGAAGTCTTGCCATCGAGCTTGCTTGGGAGTTAGTTTGTTTTGGGTTTGGTAGCTTGTTGCAGCAACGTTATGCATCTTGATAACGAACTTACTCCCGAGCAAGTAATGTCTCCAAGTTCGAAGGCAATGCACCACTGCGGTCATCTCCTTCTCCTGTACCGTATACCGCCTTTCGGTGTCATTGAGCTTCCGACTCTCGTAGGCGATGGGATGACCCTCTTGCATTAATACTCCGCCAATGGCGAAGTCGGAAGCATCGGTGTGTAGCTCGAATGGCTTGCCAAGATCGGGAAGTGCTAGAACAGGTTCTTCCGTGACAGCCTTCTTCAAAATTTCAAAGGCTTGCTGACATTCTTCGCTCCAAGCCCATCCTCTTCCCTTCTTGAGCAAGTCGGTGAGAGGAGCGGCAATAGCGGAATATCCCTTGATGAAACGCCGGTAATAATTCACCAAGCCAAGGAATGATCTTAGCTCAGTGACCTTGGTTGGTGGCTCCCAATCAAGGATCGCTTTGATCTTGCCCGGATCCATGCGTAGCTTGCCTTTTCCCACAATATGGCCCAAGAATGGTACTTCTTCTTGGGCAAAGGAACACTTCTCCTTCTTCACATAGAGCTCATTCTCCCGAAGTGTCTTGAACACTTGCCTCAAATGCCCCACATGATCTTCCATAGTCTTGCTATATATGACAATGTCATCGAGATAAACCACCACAAAGTGATCAAGGAATGGAGCAAGTACCTTGTTCATGAGGGTACAAAATGTGGCTGGAGCATTTGTGAGCCCAAACGGCATGACTAGGAACTCATAGGATCCATAGCGGGTCACGCATGCCGTCTTCGCCTCGTCTCCTTCGGCTATGCGAACCTGGTAGTACCCACTCCTTAAATAAAGTTTGGTGAAATACCTTGCTCCTCCAAGTTGATCGAACAAATCATCAATACGAGGAATGGGGTACTTATTCTTGATGGTTACCTTGTTTAGTGCTCTATAATCGATGCATAGCCGAAGTGATCCATCGTGCTTCTTTTGGAATAGGACCGGTGCACCATAAGGAGACTTTGAAGGGCGGATGTACCCGGCATCCAACAATTCCTTGAGTTGTCTCCTTAGTTCCTCCAACTCTGGTGGTGCCATTCGGTAGGGAGCAAACGCGGGTGGTTTGGCCCCCGGCTCCAACTCGATCTCGTGATCTATTTCCTTCTTGGGAAGTTTCTTGGGCAACTGCGGGCATGATGTCCTTGAACTCGTCAGTATCTCTTGACGGCCTTGGGTACTTGAGCTTCCTTTTGTTACCTCTTCCATCTTAAGAATGGCTAAGTAGGTAGGCTCCTTCTTCTTCACTCCCTTAGAAAGTTGAAGGGCGGATAACATCCTTCCTCATCAATGTCCGTCCTTCACGGACGACACACACGGTTGTTTTTCCTCCATGATGCACATAATGTTGGCGAAGGGGATGGGAAGGCCTTCGCCTTGACAAAGAAATCAATTCCCAAGTAGAACTTCTTGTCATCTAAGGGAGCGGCGTGATATCGGCCTTACCTTCCCATTGCCCAATGTGAATGGGTGTGTCCTTGGCAACACCATATATCGGGAGTTTTTCAGATTTACTCCTTGACAAAACCCTTGGTTTTGGTGTAGGAGAGGCCCACCTCATCGCCAGCTCCTTGGCCATATAGATCCGCACTCCATTGTCCAACAACGCTTGGAGAGGCTTGTCGTTGATGTGTGTCTCTACGTACATGCGCCCATGGGATCCTTCCTCGGCCTTAGCTTGGACGGCGCTAAGGAATTTTAGAGAAGATATCTTCTTCTCCTTTTCCTTCGTTTCTTCTTCCCTTACGAGGGAGGCAATCTTTCCCCTCATAGGACAGTCGGCAACCCGATGTGGCCCATTGCATAAGAAGCATGAGTACCTCCTCGGAGCGTCATCCCGTTTGCCTTTAACCTTGTCCTTATCGTGGCTTTTGAAGGGTCGATCCTTCTTGGGAGACTTGTCTCGATCTCCCCCACCTTTTCCATTGTTACTTGGCCTCGTACTTGGTCCCTTGGAGAACTCTCGCCTACGTTCGGGCAGAGTGTCGGCAGCGGCAATTGCTGAATTGATATCATTTACCCCTTGTAGCTTCAGCTCCATCTTAGCCCACGGTTGTAATCCTTCAAGGAACATAAACAGCTTGTCCTTGGCACTCATGTCGGTGATCTCCAGCATGAGTTCTTGGAACTCCTTGACGTATTCCCGAATACGTCCATCCTTGTGTTGGAGATGTCGAAGCTTAGTGCGAGCTTCAAATTCGGCATCCTCTGGATAGAATTGCCTCTTAAGCTCCCTCTTAAGTTGATCCCAAGTAGTGATGGGATCGGATGTGCCGGTGGTGGCATCTTCACACCTGCGCCGCCACCATATCAAGACAACATCTTTGAAGTAGCGGGAAGCGGTGTTTACCTTCTTCCTTTCGTCCAATATGTCATTGGACTCAAAGTATGACTCCACATTCCAAATGAAGTCATCAATCTCTCGTGCATTCCTCGACCCCTTGTAAAAGGGAGGAGGAGGAGTGTTATCCCTCTTGGAGACGGAAATCTCCCGAGCGCCTCCACCATTAACCAACAGGGCCATGCAAGTCTTCAATTGCAACTCGAGTTCTTCCACCTTGTTGGAAAGAGACTCGATTGTTGACTTGCAATCAGCCAGCTCCTTCCTAAGGGCTTTGTTGGAATCCTTCAACTCCCTTTTGAGAGCATCATCCCCATGAACAAGCTCCGCCTTGAGAGAATCAAAGGCGCTTTGCACATCATCCTGGAATTCCTTCATCTCATCCTTAGAAGCGAATTCCTCCGTGTCTTCGGCCTTTCCCATTAAGGCCTCGAATTCCTTCACTAGGTGGGACATGGTGTCCTCCACCTCGGCCACCCTTTCGTCAAGAGTGACATGTCCCGGGTTCTCCATGCTCTCCTCGTTCCCCTTGCCCTTCTTGGAGCCTTGTTCGGCCACACTCGACATGACTTCTCCCGCACACGAATTTCTTAAAACCGAGGCTCTGATACCAAATGTCACGGGGTGACTTTAGTTTGTACAACACCCGTGCGGCGCTAGCAAACTTTAACCCGATTTTATATTGGAAGTTTGCTAGTAAGCCTTTCACAAGCTTAACTTAGACTATAAGAGACTAAGAAAGCTTTGAAGAATAAGAAGAGAGATAAGAGTGTGTTTGGGAGAATGCTCTTAAGTATTGCTTCCAATTGGTGGATGGTTACAAATGAGACCCCAATGGGGTATTTATACACTTCCACCTCCTCAATGGACGGTGGAGATTGATTTGATCTAACGGTCCATATTGTGCCTCTAAAACCTTCTATACAAGTATCCAATAATCTGTGTAGAGTACTCTAGAATATTCTAGGACATTCATGAGTAGCCTAGAGAACTCTAAGGAATTCTAGGGAATTCTAGAATAGTCTAGAGAATTCTAGAGACCTCAAGAAAGATACGGAATATTCCGGATATTTCTAGAATATTCCGGGACATTCCGGATGATTCCGGAAAATTCCGTGACACATGGTCTTTGGGGCAATCTATTAGTCTAGAAGAATTTATGGTTGTTCCAATTTGGGTCAAACTCTAGGATTTTGATTGGAAGTATTGGAGTCAATCAGGCCTTAGTAGGGTGGGCAATTTCCTCGGGAAACCTTTGGAAGTTGATCTATATACATAGGGAAAAACTCATATGAAGTTTGTGAGGATTCTTATCAGTATCGACCTCAATAGTTTCTTTCCAGATTCACTTCCTTTGGTTGACGAAGATAGATTCGTCTATGTTCAACAAGTTAAATACAAATGGAAACCAATTTGCTACTCTAGTTTTGTTGCTGGAAATGTTTGGCTATAGGGGGACCAATGCAAGAAGAAGAAGGATAAACAGAAATGGACACGAAAGGAACACCGAAGGTCTTCTCGTCCAGCTGCTCCTACACCTACTGTTACTTCTAATGTATCTGCAGATCCTAAAAGGCATGAGACCAGATACACCCATTGCTTGGATGGTTCTTGGATCAATGTCGATTTTTCTTATTCCCATTCATGAAGATGACTTGATTAAGTTTAAAAACTTTGGTTCTTGCACTGATTATTCTGGTAAGAATGGATATGACACTCGATCGGAATGACGGGGGCTTAATGGCCCTAATAATAGAATGTAAAAATAAAAACTTCTTGTTATGAATTAGTTTAACCTTATGGGATTGATTGAAACTAAGGTATCTCTAGATAGATATGAGGAAATCAAGAACCATATTTGTCCTGTTTTTGCAGTGATCACTAACGCTCAAGTGAACAAGAGGAGTCACATATGGATGATGTGGAGGATTGAGTATATTAACGCGGATTACATTATGGTCACGGATCAAATGATTCATTATCGGGCGGTTGATGGAAATGAGTATATTATGATATCATTCATCTACGGTGATAATGATCTAGTTGTTCGCAGAAAACTTTGGTCTACCTTAGCCTTTATAGCAACTGGTTATTCTGAAACTTAGGCTGTTATTGGAGACTTCAACCAATCCTTGATTTTGATGATAGAATGGGATGAACATAAATCACTGCTAAGGAGGCATTTGATTTCCAAGTATTCTTCAGAAGCCATCAAACCTCTGAAATTCAAAGGACATGCAATACTCATACTTGGAACAACATAAAGATCTTTTATTGTATTGAGCATGCTTGGATGAACACTGATTGTTTTGATCAATTTCAGTCCATATAATGTCATGTTGTATTATCTGGAATATTTGACCATTCCCCTTGGATCCTCTCTCTTAGAGGCGAACCTATTATGCCAAGGAGGATATTCAAATTTTGTAATATATGGACCAAACATTATCAATTTTTGCAGATTGTCGAGGAAATTGGAAGGTGCATAGATATAGAACACATATATTCTCTTTGGTCCAAAAGCTCTAGTGTCTTAAATATCCTCTGTCTTGTCTCCATAAACCTCGTTATGGCAATAGTTTTTGAAATTGCACAATGGAGCTACATAGTTCTTTGAGGTTTATAAGAGCAAACTCAATTAGATTGCTTTAATGATGATCTGAAGGAGTAGGAAGCAGTAGCTAAGAAGGTTTACATTCAATCCTTGGAAGATGCCACATACCTTATGAAACAAAAGACAAAGGTGGATTGGTTGAAACAAGGGGACAACTACTCTACTTTCTTCTATTCAATGTTGAAAGTTCGAAATTATCATAATCATGTTTTAGGGATTGAAGATGAGGATGACACTTGGTTATCTGATCAGGAGGACATTGGTAATTTCTTGCCATCACATTTTGAAGAGTTCTTTGTCGAACACAATTGCATTGGTAAGGTTAAATTGCCAACTATTATGGAAGGTAACATCCTTTCCATAAAGTAAGATTCTCTTTTACTTGATTCGATTTTTTATGAGGAAATTCATGATGTGGGTTTTTTTTTTTTTTTTTTTTTATAGATGGGCAAGGGAGCCCAGGTCTAAATAGCTTTAATGCCACCTTTTTCATGAAGTCTTGGTCTATAACTAGAAAAGATGTTATCCGGACTATCAAAAGCTTCTTTCTTCTCCTCTGGAAAACTTTTAGGAGAGGTTGATTCTATTTTGTTAACTCTCATTCCTGAAGTTCCTAATCCGAAAATGGTGGCAGACTTGTGGCCAATATCATGTTGCAGTATCATATATAAGATCAACAACAAACTCCTTTGCAATAGGCTCAATAAAGCGTTGTCAATTCTAGTTGATGAGCAGTAATTGACTTTCATTTAAGGAGGATAACTATACACAATATTCTTATTCGAAATGTCTAGTTCGCTTCTACAAACGTAAGGGTGTTCAACCTAGTTGTTTCATGAAGGTGGATATCCAAAAGGCCTATGACACTATGGATTGGGACTTCTTGGAAAATTTACTCCTAGCTCTACACTTTCCTCTATGATTTGTGAACTAGGTTATGATTTGTTTCGCTCGACTACGTTCTTGATCAACTTCAATGGTTCAACCTTTAGCTTTTTTCATAGTGGTCGCGGTTTGCAGCAGGGTTATCCCATCTCTCCGCTTCTCTTTGCGCTGGTTATGAATGATATGGGTATTGCTATCAAAGAGTCAACCAAATACCCTCAATTTAGGTATCACCAATTCTGCCAACCTTTGAGGATAACTCATCTTTGCTTTGTCGGTGATCCCTTGATGTCTTTTTTATGGTGACGCTAAGAGTATTGGTCTTCTATATGATGCTCTAGATCGAAAACCGTGAAAGTCAACAAGGTAACAAATAATATGAAATTGAGGAAGTATTTACTTTAAACCAATTATTTATATATATATATATATATATATATCACCTCCACCCCACAATACTCGTCACTTTAACTAACTTTTCTTGTCTCATAATACTAGTCATTTTATATTTCCAATACAATTTTTTCCAACTAACTACCTTTTTTATTAGTTTTTCTCATACAAAAATAGAAAAGTGAGAGAGAGAAAGATATCCATACAATTTGGTATTTAATATTTCATAAATTTTCATACAACACAATACTTAACTAACTCATTTCATAGGTTTTTCTGAATTTTGATTGAATAGATAAATAATATGAGACAGAGATAGCATATAGGTGAAAAAAAAACAAGGGTTTTTGGACGCTAATATACTGAAACATTGGGGTATTGGACAATAATACTTTGAACTTTGACTTTGGACAATAATACACTGTACTTTGGGGGAGTATTGGACATTAATGCATTTGTAGCAATTCCGTCGGCGGCTGATTTAGTGGCAATCATGTGTCGTCCGCCTGCCACGTAGGATTACCACCAAGTCAACCATCGTCAGAATCTTTCCGGGTGTATTATTGTCCAACACCCTCTAAAATACAGTGTATTATTATCAAATATCAAAGTTTACAGTATTATTATCCAATATCCTAAAAATTTAGGATATTAACGTCTAAAAATCCAAAAAATAAAGTAGCTAGGAGGGCAAGCCTTTGAAATCTTGTTATGGTGAATGATTAGTTTTGAGGAAGCATCACATTCATATCCTATTGGCATCACTTATACATACAACAAGTCGGTGGGGTGTTCTCAAGCATTAATTGGCCCAACCAATCCTCGCATACAACAAGCCGATTTGAAAGGGAAATGGATTTATTTGAACGGAGATTAAGTTTTCAAACTTATCTGTAATAGTGACATAAGATTCTCTCCTCATAAATCATAATAATACATCACTTTCCAATTTCCATATTTTTCGATACTTCCTCACTCTGTAGTATATTTGGTCCCATTACCATTATCAACTCATGTGCTTTTTTATTTTTATTTTTTTTTAGAATTCATAATTTTATTGTACTCAAGCTCAAATAGTTAAAATTAGGCCTTAAAAACTGCTAAAATATTGATAAATTTAAAATTTTATTTGGGATTCCATTTTTCAGTTCTCTCTTTTAGCATACTTAATCGAAAACATTTTTTTTTTAATAGAGCAAAAGCGTACTACATCGAAACGGAAGCTAACTAAAGATAGCACCGACCCTGAGCCCATAACCTTTACTCACCCCGAAGGAAAACACTTGTTCATTAAGGGTTACTCCCAAAAGCATACATGTAACTATGGGTATGCCTTTTCTTAATGACAATGATATTCCTACGTACCTAAAAGAAGATAATTTCACCTGCATCAGCGCTTTGTCTCTTATAAATACTCTCTTTTACGATCATCCATGGAAAAAAAGGAAAAGAAAGAAAAATTAGCGAGAGAGAGAGAGAGAGAGAGAGAGAGAGAGAGAGAGAGATCTAGAGCAAATTACTTGATCTCTGATATTCCATTCTCTATTGTTGAAAAAGTGAAAACAAAAGGGGAGATCAAGATGGTTTACAAATGAGATCGATTGGTCCCTCCTTAGTGCTCGGAATTCACAACGGTCTAAGTAACAAAAGAAAGGCAGAATTCATCGCACTCCACTAGGTTAAGTGGCTTAACCATGACAGTCAGTCAAGCTAAGCATCCCAACTACCCAAGTAAGCAGCCCGAGTACTTGGCATAAGAAAAGTGGGCCAAACTTTCCTCTGAAGCATGTTCTACACAAGTCCATGCCTATAACTACTACGGGCTCATCCTCACTCAATACTCGACATTTGTGTCAACAACACCCAAACCCATAATTGCATAAGAAAAAGCAAGACAACTCACAAATTGGACATATGAGCTCGCTTAACCTCCATACATAGTCTCCTCACAAAAAATAAATAAATAAATAAATAAAGACTCTCATGTGATTGGTGTATGAAAACCCTTGGATCTGTTGTCTTGGGACCATCTCCATGCCTTAAAAGAAGATAAGAATAAAAATCATGACAACTTATAGGACAATTCAAGAAGCAAATTCCAAGGAGGAATCATTTTTACCATTTTCGCCTAGTCTTGAAGCTCCCTTGAAAAATGACCTTGCCACTTAGGTTTCTCTACCTTCATTTAAAAAACGGGACCAACAAGTGAGGGTTGTCAACATCATAGAAGTGCACGTGATGCATTACATAATTTGTTTACAGGTTTGTAAACCCATGGATAATTAAGTGTTGTAAATTCACTCATTAGGGTCATTAAAAAGTCATATGGAACATAGTTACATTATGACTACATCAAGGAGGTAACATCATGCACACTCAAAGTCAGACATGAATCTCATCTTCGCATGTAGAGTCTAAAGTCTAGCAAACCAAGTGCATCTATGCTAGCCACTAGGAGCTAACTCTCCCTCACTCAAAAACATCAATTGACATCCATAAACAACTTCTAAGAACTGACGAACATGTATAGAAGGACTAGAATAGTAGGTCTCCATCTGAGAATATAGATTACAACTAAGTAAGATCAATTATAAGTCAAATCTACACCCAGACTCTCAGTTCTAACAAGCAAGATTGGAATGATGATCGAGCAACACTAACAACACTCTAATGAAATTTGTTGATCACCGCCACTTTCCAGCAAATGAGCACCCTACACTTGACATTACAAAATTCAAAGCTCGTCAAATCAAAAGGTTGACATCAGACATTAGGTTTTGTAGAGTTTTCTATTTTTTTTTCCTTGGATTGATGATGTTTAATTGTTTAGTCTAGCAATTTAATAGTGTTTGAATGTTAATTCAGAGAAGTTGTTTCTTACTATAAAGTTTAATAGCAACCAATTCTACGACTACTGATTTTATATATTTCTCACCCACCTCAAATTGTAACTGATAGACTTGTTTTACAATTTATATTGTTGTAGTGTAGAGACACCTAGGCACAGGAAAATTGGATAAAATTCTAACTTTCAATATCAAAGTATGTTATTAAGACCATCCTCGATCCTATATATTGATGGGGATATTGTTGGATGTGACTCCCTTGAAATTTTGTTGGAAGGTAAATTTAATATTAGCAAAACTATGCTTGGTCCAATTGAGGTATTTCCAGCTTGCTAATGCCTTTAGGCAAGTTGTGTTAGGGTAATTGTCTTATTAGAGTGTTACATTTAGGGTGTGAGAAGGATAATGAAAACGATGCCAATTTCAATATCCATTGCACCTTGAATAATAGAAATGACTCGTTTTTTTTTTATTTAGACCCCCAACTGCCTCCAAATTTTGAGTATTCTATCCTTGAGGATGTCATAACCAAAGCTAGACAAAAGAAAACAAAAGGGAACATTATAATGTTGAAATCTAAATGACGCTTCGTTTGCACTTATTGTTTAATAATAATGGTCAAGAACTCCAACGGAAAGTAACAAATTTTAACACATATAAATTAAAAGTTGTTGTCGTACTTTTGGGAGTACGACTGTCGTATCCACAGGGAGTTGTGTTCTAGGCACTCAAAGCTGACTAAAGTGTTTCAAGTTAGGTAGATTAACCAAGGAGGTGGTGGTGATGATCAAACAACAAACTACGAAAGCAATAAAAGATGTTCAGGTAGCAAAATTAATTAGCCATCAAACAATTCAATCACAACCTAAACAACATAAAACTAACAACAAATCATCATAATAATGCAAATAAAAAGAACGAGAATCAATCTAAGAAGCATATGAACATAAAAGAGAATAAAGAGAAATGGATAGAAAAACTTAGTCTTGAATTCAAAAGCGGAATTGAATCTTCAACTTGAACACATAATCTAGTCCTAAAATCTTTTGGAGAAATCTAAACCTAGAACTAGGGGCTTAGGGAGAAACCTCTCTTCAAGCCTAGAGAGAAACTAGAAATTGAAAACAACGTCTGATAAAAAAATATCTTTTTTAATTAATAAAACTACTTAAAAGAAAAGACTGCAATCTGGCACGACTGCCTGTGCCGATTGACGCACCCGGGTGTGCCAAACTGAAATTCCAAATTTGCCTTGGTTTCTTTAGCTCCTTATTTCCAATTTTTTTTCCTCTATTGCCATCATCATTTGCACTCAAATTGTCTAAAAATAAGAGAATTAAATAAATTAGTCTCAATTAGCAAAGTTGGGCAAAAACACTACCAAACTTATACTAAATAACCTATATAAATTCGATGAGACAATAAAAAACAAGGTAGTAAAACCAAGTCTCAACAAAAGTTTTGGGTCAAATGGGTAGGTTGAATTTGGCCCTACTAGTTTGTGAGTCTTTCGAGTTTGAATCGAGAAAATCGTGTTCGAAACCTAAAATTTTAGGCTAATTTGAGTTAAGCAAAAAATTGACAGGTCTATATCTGCCCCAACATACTTGATTAATTAGAATGTTGATAAAAACTATGAGTGGTCATGTTTTTGGTATTCTATCTACTTGGTTTTTTTTTGTGTTATCCCTATTGTATTAATGGTTTTCAATTTGTCATGTGCTGCAAATAGAAAGAAGAAGTACTCCCTCCATTTCACAGTAGTTACGTTGTTCATTTAGCTAAAATTTTAAAAACTAAGAAAATGAGTTAGTTAAATATTGTATCGAATGAAACGTTGTAAAATAGTAGCATTAAATGACTAATATATCCTTCTCTCTTACTAGTGATAACTATAGTTAGATGAAAAAATTTATACTGAAATTATAAAGCTACAAAAATCATGAGTAGGGAAGGGCAATGGGTCGGGGTCCCATAAGGTCAAGAGGGTTAGGGCCTAAAAAATAAGGGTTGTCAAAGGGTCGGGCTGGTGATGGGTCGGGTCATTAAGAAGTCGGCCCGTTTCACAATGTTAAAGGGACAGTGAATCTACCGGACCGGGTTAACCGATCGCAATTCAAAATAAATAGTTTTTCCTATTATGGCCCTGTTTTTTTATGCGGTATTTAGCGGAATGATGTGGCGAGGTGTGGTGGAATTGTGGCGGGTATGGTGGAATTGTGGTGGGTTATTGGTATGTGGGGTAGATAAGGAGAGAGGATATAAAAAGTAGAGGAGAAAAGTGAGGAGAGAGAAAAGTAATAATTTGCGGTAAAATGTGGCATGCATGATTTGCAATATGAAAAAAGAAACGAGGCCTATTTTGAATGCTAACCTTACTTAAATATATTATACTCCACATTAAATAATAATCGACATAATGATTTTTTTGGTACAAATACGCGTAATTTTAATTTTAGGGTTAAACAGGCTGACCTATGGCCGATCTTTATTTTTACTAGAAAGCTCCAACCTGGTCCATTACTACAAGGGTCGACCTTGACTAATGGGCCGACCCTGACCCGATTCGACCCAACTCGTTGACAATTATAATTGAACGTTGGGCCCGTCAAATTCATGGGTACGTAATTTCAATTTATCAAAATTTATCAGTTTACCTAAATTTACCAAAATTTGTTAAAACTTACAAAAAAAAATAAGAGGGGTCAAATTGTCCAAACCTCTTTGCTTTGTAACTTAAAAAACAAAAAAAATTATTTTTGATCAATTGACATAAATTTGTCAAAAATTAAAAAATTACCAGAATTTATAAAAAATATTAAAAATTACTATAATTTAACTTTTAACTAACTATTTTTTACTCATAAATTTAATAGACCAGGAGTGAGTATATACTGAAGAGAAGATCAGACAAAATAAGCGATTAATGGAGGAAATCTTAATCTCTACAGTAACATAAGTTGTACTAATATGCAGTAGAATTACTTTTTAGATTCTCAATAATAATGGGACAGGCGGCCAAAAAAATTAAAAACAAATTCAGAATTTGTTAAACAATTATAGCGTAGCTACTTTTGCCAAAAACGGAACATATTCAGAGACCTTTTCATGTTTACAGATTTTCTCTCTTTTTGCAGGGAATAATTTTTCCTGTAGGGGATCATACACAAAATCTGCATTGCACATGGGATATCGGAGAGAGTAAAAGTTTAACAAAATTAATTTCATACCAAAGAGAAAATAAAATCCTTAACACAAAATGCTAAATATATTTTTTAATGCTCGAATCCTTAATTTTGGCTTCACATACTACTTCTAAGACCTAATATTAATGGATCTTGGCTCTAAAAAAAAAAAAAAAATTGTAGGGAACGTTGGTGGAAATCTTAGAAAAATTTTAATGTTCAAAGGTTGGGCCGGGTCGAATCAGTCGGTCAAAAGTTTTTATCCATTGGCCCGACCCCCGACCTTTGGGTCGAGCCCTGACCCTACGGATCATGGGCCTGGTTAACGGGTCGACAAATATTATAAAATATAATTTTTTATTAAAAAACATAAAATTTATGTATTTTATTTATGTATTTAGTCGAGTCGTCGGGTTATAAAAAAAACTTAAACTTAATCTAAGATTTTTATGAAAAAATTATATTTAGTCGGGTCATCAGGCCGGGCCGGGTCACGGACCCTCAGCCCCAGCCCAAGGCCCGACCATATTTCGAGGCCCCAACATTTTCGAGCTCGGTCGGGTCACCATCTAAAGTTGTGACCTTGACTCGCTTTTTCCGATCGGGTTGGGCTGGCGGGTCCCCGGCCCATTGAACAGGTCTAACCCTAACCAAGGGAAATTTTCCGTATGAAAATGTAGGAAATTATGAATCTCCCTGTAAAATTTTTTCCAATGGCAATTTACATCCAAAAATGAAAAAAATAAAAAAAAATAAAAAAATTTCCTTGAAGTTTTGACCAACCAAAAGTACATTAGTCCGTATCTATTTAAAGTTGTGTTTTAGAAGTTTGCTACCTGAAAATGTTTCACAAAGTTTTTAAATGAATTTCTTAAAGCCATATTATCACACAAACATATGATTTAACTATACAAAGAATTTATTATTATTATTATTATTATTATTATATAATTTAAGAGTAAAAAAAAAAGAAAATGAATTCTTTTTCCAAAAAAAAAAAAATAGCCCATGGTACAACAAGATGATAAAATGAGTTGAAGCATACCAGCAACGAAATCCTTGCCCCTGTCATCTATCAATATCGTCTTTCTTGTCACTGCATGCTGATGGTATCATTGAGGACAGCTAGCTTTTCGATTCATTTTTCCCATATTCCTTATTATTAATTAATTAATTAATTAAAATACTAGTACTACTACTATATACTCATTAATTATTAAAAGTAGTCAAATAGTAAGTTTAAGTCACTTCGGGTTGAATGATTACGAATGTATTCAAATAGGGTTGTCATAGCCCCTCATAGCTGATATACCACATGTCACTTTGAAATTCCTTTTATTTTGTTTTAATTTTATCAAAGTCAAATAGAATTGTTCTCAAACTGGCTCGAGACAATGGTTGGAGCAGAGTGGAAATTGAATCTGATTGTCATGAAGTGATTGAAGGCCTCCTAGGAAAGAGCACTGCAAGCCCTCAAGCGACAAGAATTATCAAGGGCTGTTGGAGTTTTCTACCTGATTTCATCTCAGTTAGATTTATATTCTGCAAGAGAAATTGTAATAGAGTGGCACACACTTTAGCAAGGCTTGTTGTTAGTAAACAACTAGATGCATTTGAACATCGTCATCTCCCAAGTTGCAGATTTAGTAACTGAGGAGGGTGGAGTTTCTGGTGAATAAATTTGGTCTTGGTTTGTGTTTTCAAAAAAAAAAAATAGAATTGTTCTGGTTGAATTAGACCATGTTCTTTTATGCGTTATTTAGCGGAATGGTGTGGTGAGGTGTGGTGGAATTGTGGCGGATATGGTGGAATTGTAGTAGATTATTGGTATGTGGGGTAGGTGAGGAGAGATGATGTAAAAAGTAGAGGAGAAAAGTGAGGAGAGAGAAAAGTAAGGAGAGAGAAAAGTAATGATTTGCGGTAAAATGTAGCGTGTTGTGGCAAACTGCGGTAGGCTGTGGCACCGCAGTTTGCCAACCGCAGAAAAGAACAGGGCCTTAATGGTTTATCATGGGAGCTACAGTATATTATTTGTGCTTTTCATTTTAATATTTTTTTTAAAAAAAATAAAGGTAGTCAATGGAATTGAATAGGAGTAATGTTAGATAATAAATTGTATCTATGAGTTGGACTTGGCTTGACAAATAATCTTTCAAATCTAGGGATGTATATGAGTTTAATCCTAGGGTGAATATATAGCTCAAGATAGGGTATAGCAACTTACAAGTCACCAAAGATAAGCCAATATCTATTTGGATCCCAATCAGTCAAAACTCGAGCTTTACTTGGCTCGACTTAGACCATGTTCTTTTGTACGATCGATTTTGTTGGTCGATTGCGGTAGAATTTTAAAGAATGTGGTGCAAGTTGTGGTAGACTTTACACTCTTTTACTTTTCATAATATAATTAAGTTGTAATGTTGTGCTTTGAGTGGGAGAATTAGGGTGGTCAAATGCTATTGAGGTGCTTATATGGGTATTTCCAGACTCCCAATGAGACGGAGCAGGTCTTATTTTTTTGGTGCTTAAGGCATGTGATATTTGGATTATGCTAAATAAAGGGTCTAATGGCTACAATTATCGAATATATATATATATATATATATATATAATTATTGATAATCTAATTTTTAATAATTATAATTATAATTATAAAGATACTAAAAATTATAAAAATTTAATTAAATGACAGATAAAATAAAAATGATATCAAGCTGCAAGATGGGGCCAACTAAAATATGGTGTCCATCCCTCGAGTTGATCTTCTTATGTCATCTTGATTTAGCTTGTGTGCAATTGAATCATTCGTACATTTTCAGCTACAAAAACTAATGGCTCAAAATAAATGCAAGTTTATACATACTTCCTCAGTAGGGTTTATATTAATGGTCACCTTAATTATTTGTATGCCATTTAAATTTTGAAACTTTAATCATTAATTTGACATATATAACATTCAATTATATAAAAATATTATTATTAAATTTATAATAAAAATATTACGTTAAAATTATAATATTATAATGTTTTTGTGATATTATGTTATAAAAATTTACCGGTTAAAAAAGGATGATAAGACCATATAATATTTTGTAAGTAGGGGTGACAATAATACCCGTATCTCTGGGTACTCGCTCCTATCCGACTCTGAAAAAACGGGTATAGGTACTATTTTTTAAGAAAAATACGGGTTGGGTATGGGTATGAGTCGAGTTCGGGTACGGGTACAGAGGAGAACCTAGTGCGTACCGACCCGCACTTAAAAACCTACACAATGTTCGCATACGCAGTCGATACTCCATGTCCAATTGGACTTAACCCAGTCCGTTTCACACTTTCAAACCCATACTTTTGAAAAAACAAAATCATGAAAACCAATATTAATATTATTGCACTATATGTAAATTCGAAAGTCGGTACACTTCTTCCTTTTCTATTTGCGCTGTTATCAAGATACTAATTTAGGGTTTCTTCAAATTCCTCCAATCACACTTAAACAAGCCCTAAATTGTCGTTGAAGTACCAAAATACGATCCATAATTTTGTGCATATGGATATAAAATGGGTGGTATAATTTAATCTTTATTTATACTCGAATAGTACCCGTTATACCCACATATCCGGTGGATACGGATAAGGGTACTAATTTTTAGTACCCACTAAACATGAGTATATAAGGATAAGGGTATTAATTTTAAAAATGAATACGACTAAAGATACGGCTCTACCCGCCCAGCCGCCCTAAACCCGACCCATCGCCATCCCTATTTGTAAGAGAAAGCTAATATACATGCCCTCCATTTTATTTTTGTATTTGTTTTGTACGAGCACCGCCATTGGACACAGATAAATGAAGAGGCCCTCCATTTTATTTATTTATTTATTTAGTTTTTGGAGGGGGACAACATGGATGAGAAAATGAGTTGTGCATTTAATACGTGATGCGACATGTGAAATACAGCCATAATCCGATGAGACTCAGATTTTATCATATTCTCTTCAATTTAATTTTGTTGAAAAAATTTAATTTTGATGAGGTTTATTATTTGGGCCGTCCTTATTTTCCTAGTAGAAATTAAACCATAGATCGATAGTCTAAGGTCTTGTAAAGTATTGATAAGTACCTTTCTTTTAGTATTTTATTAAGTGAGTGCAACTTGGTAAAAAAATGTCCAAATTAAAATACTTGATTCCACATTATAATTTTTTCAATAAATTTTATTTTTGCAACAAAGCTAACAATAATTGTGTAATATATAAGCTTATCGTACGTTATGAAATTTCACTTATCTTAATTAAAAGTGATATTAATAGTAGCATACCTCAACAAGTCGTTCAAACACCACATGCTTGTTGTTTCTTTGAGTGGTATTGTCTCGCCTTATTCGAAAATCTTTTTTTTTTTCTTGAGTCTAGTACTAGCCAAGTCTATTCCATCACATAATTTTCATTTGTTTCTCTCCATGGCTCCATACAAAGAATGTTTACAATAAATTGTCTCAACAATCCAAAAGAGTTAATAATGAATTTTACTGGCCCGAAATAGTTAGACTCTTAGCCTTTCAGAGTCATAAAACAAAACTCGTTTATCCAACCCGTGAATTTAGGGCTTTTATAGAATTTATAAGTAAAACACATTAATAAAGACCCCTTGAATTTAAAAGAATTTTTTTTGATTAGTCTAATTCTAAGCCAAGATGGGGTGAAAGGATGAAACAAAATCAGTATAAAGCAAGTGAATTTGAAAGAACATTCATAGAAAATGAAAATATTTAAAGTCAATTAAACCACAAAGAATGAAAAGGGAATAGGACTGTTCAAAGTTTAGCAAGGGGAGGAAAGAGAAATGCCAGTGGAGCGATGAACAAACCAAAAGTAACGTTTAGGAGTCCAATCTTTGAACTTTTTGTTAACACATGTGATTCTAGGAGTGCCATTTACTTTTAAGATAATCATGTGAAAGAAATTTCCCCACTATTCCAACTACCATTGTATATTTGTATCTCACTAAAACATAACATGTCAATAGAGACTAAAGTACCTAGCAGATACTCTCTTGATTTAGGCCCTGTATGACAATCAATTGGTAGAAATAGAATCAAGTAGTTGTTACCAGAATCGTTAATTGATAATTTTTGGATTAATTTTGATTTTAAATTTGGTTTAAATTGATCATATGAAAAGTGTTTGGTAAAGTAGCTTTTTGTGAAAAACTATTTCAAAAAGTTTTATCAAGTAGCTTTTTGAAAACTAGTTTTTTGGGTCCAAAAAGCTAATATAAAAAAACTACTTATCAAACACCTCAAATAACTTTTTAACCTTAGTCAAGAAGATAAAAGCTATCCAAAAAACTAAAAGCTACCCAAAAAGCTGGGTAGCCAAATACCCCCTTAGCTTGAAAATTTGAAATATAGAAAGAGGAGGAAGGGCATTCATATGGTGTTCATTGATTTAGAGAAATCCTATAATAGGGTGCCTTAGGAAGTGTTATGGTAATGCCGTGAGGCAAAAGGGGTGTAATATCCTTATATTCAAGCCATTAAAGACATGCTTCACAATATTAGAATCTTTGTCCGAACATTAGTGAGCTCTACAAGAGACTTTGCTGTTGATATCAGGTTTCATTGAGGGTTTGCTCATAATCCATTTCTTTTCGAATGTGGTTACAGATGAGATGACTTGGACAGTTAAGTAAGTTACTGTGGTGCATATATGCTTTTCACATGTGATACGGTTCTGATTGATTGGTCAATGGAGCAATCAAAGGATAAGGTGGAATTTTAGCGTGATACCTTGGAGTTTAGGAGCTTTAGATTGAGTAGGTCAAAGACAGAGTATAGGAAGAGTCATTTTACTAAGGTGGATCAAAAAGACAACAATCAACCTATTACCATTGTTTGTTGGGGGGGGGGGGATACTTGAGGGGTAAAAGTATTGGTATGTGAGACCTATTTTTCAAGTGATAAGGATATTAGCAAGGCTATAATGCATCAAATTAAGGTTGATTGGGAAAAATCAACAACTATTTTAGGAGTGTTGTTGAATAAGAAGATACT
This sequence comes from Portulaca oleracea, assembly GCA_029582165.1. Taxonomy (NCBI): domain Eukaryota; kingdom Viridiplantae; phylum Streptophyta; class Magnoliopsida; order Caryophyllales; family Portulacaceae; genus Portulaca; species Portulaca oleracea. Next base: position 1,434,516 of record CM055872.1, read on the forward strand.
ACTTAAGCATAAAGGTAAAGTATGTTGGGTGGTAATCGGGTTTGCAATCTTTTATGGTTCAAAGTGTTGGGCTTTAGAGAGGTCTCAATATCAAAGGTTGAACATGATAAAAATGAGGATACTTCAATTGATTTGTGCGTTCACCAAGTTGGATAGTATTAAGAACGCTGTGTGCTGCAAAAAGCTATAAGGTGATCTATTGAGGATAAATTGTAAGCGAAAAGATTAAGATGTCTACGTAGGTGTACACGAGGACTGTGAATGCTTCCGTTCTAATATGTGAAAAGATTACGCTATTGCTACTCTACCGTGGGTATTAGAGGCCTAGAAATCTATGAAGGAGATTATTAAAAGCGATTTGAATAATTTCGATTTGATGGAGTACATGATATATGATAAAGGTGTTAAGTTTGGCGAGTTGATATTAGGATAGTTGGATGAGATGAGTGGGAGGTTGTCTGTTAGACATCTTGTCTTTGCCTTTTCTGTGCCCTTTCTTCTATTCTCATGGTGTTTCTATATTTAGTTACATGACTACATCTATTTCACTCGTTTTAGTACTTATTGCATACAACACACAACTATGAGGTCACATTTCTCTTTGCTCTTGGTTTCCAGGCAGCTTTCCGAATAAATTTTGAATCGGCTTTATTTTCCATTTTGAACTAGTTTTTTTTTCTAAATTAGTATTTTCATATGCTCCTGTATATATAGGAAAAAACTACATACATCTAATGCCTCCAAACCTCATATTAGCGAGACTACACTGAGGTTTGTTGTTGTCATTGTTGTATGTGTGTGTATGTATATATATAGATCACAACTAAAAATATGTGTATTACCAACCATTTTTTTCAACCAATTTAAATAGTTGGAAAAACCAACCATTTTAACAATCATTCATATTCTAACTATTTTTCAAAAGTTTTATGTGAGAAAAATGGTTGGAAATTCAAATCAGTTTTCCTAAAATGGTTGGAAGTTTTTACTACCACCATTAGGGTTGTTCATAGTCCAGTCCGGACCGAAAAAGGGACTGGACTGGACTGGACCGAGGACTGGACTGGACTGGACCGAGGGAAGTTCGGTCCAAAAATTTTTGATGTTCGGTCTTCGGTCCAGTCTATGGACCGAACTGAAGGACTGAAGTTACTAAAATTATAGAGTTTCCTTATGTATAGTCCAGTCCGGACTGGACCGAGGACTGGACTGAACAAAGTTCGGTCGGTCTAGTCCCGGACCGAACTTTTTTCGGTTCAGTCCTCGGTCCAGCTTAGTCCTCGGTACATTAGAAAATTACTATTTGAAAATGGTTAGAAAAATGATTTGATTACCTAAATAAAAATTTGTAAGTGATTAAGGTAGTAGGATAATAGGTGAGATGAAACATGTTACACATAAGGGTGCGTTTGGTTGGTCAATAATTTCGGGAAAATTGTCAATTTTTCCGGGTTGACTTATTTTCCTTATGTTTGGGTGTGAATTGACATTGGGAAAAATTTCATGGATGACCCACTACTTTCTCCATTTTCGAAGGAAAATTTTTCCTTGGGGGGGCTAAGAGAAATTTTTTTTCCAAGAAAAGTTTTCCATTGAGAATTTTTTCCTGAAAAAATTTATCTAAAGTTCATACCAAACACTCTCTAAATGAAAGCTACGCCAAGGTATGTTGAGAAGAATCTTGCTTACATAAGTAAAGATTACGAATCGAACCAGACGAGAGTATTGTATTGGTATCCCCTTGAATTACGTCTACGTCCATCATATCAAAACCCATGCCAATACTCTCCAACATAACTATCCTCCCAAAATTACATACATTACATTTGCATCCCTACCTACCTATCAGTATCCACCCTACAAAAGTAACAAAGCCGCTAACATACATAGGAAATTAGGAATACTATACCCAGACATAAAAAGCAATTTTGCCTAGCTGTTTTGTTTATGTCTTTTCACCCCTTTTTATAATTATTATTATTATTATTATTTTCTCTCATGTGTTTGTATTCCTATTCCGAGTCCGACCACCACCTTCTCAATTATCAACAACCAATATTTACATATTATTTTAAATTAAAGTAACAGAAAATAAAGCTCAAGAGAATCTCTCTCAAATCTCTCACAGTCCCAACCTCCCCAAAGGATATCCACACAACTCAGACTCCTACCCCTCTCTCTCTCCTCCCTCTTTCCTCTTCTTCTTCTTCTTCTTCTTCCTCTTTCACTATATATTACCACTGTTGTCCCTCTCCAGAATTCCTTCCTATCATCCAAACCCAGAAAAAAAAAAAGTAAAAATCAAATCCCAACCCATCATCATCAACATCATATATGGGAACCCATTTTTTACAGGTGAAGGAAGCGACGGTGATCGTCCCCTCCGAGCCTACTCCGAACTGTGTCCTGTCCCTTTCTCCGATCGATTCTCAGCTGTTTCTTCGTTTTACGGTGGAGTATCTTCTGATCTTCGACGGGCTGCCGTCGGGCCTCGATCGCCGGGCGTTTGTAGCCAATGTCAAGGATGCGTTGGCCCGTGCCCTGACCCTGTACTACCCTCTCGCGGGTCGGGTCCAGCAGCGACCCGACGGGTCCGGGAGGCTCCAGGTGGTGTGCCGTGACCAGGGCGTGTACTTCCTTGAAGCCGTGTCGGGCCGGACACGGGCCGACTTCGACCGTGCCCCGAGGTTCGTCGAGGAGTGGAGGCAGCTCCTGTGCTACCGTGTCGAGGACGTCCTCAAGGGGGACCCACCGCTGGTGTTACAGCTGACGTGGCTCGTCGACGGGTCGGTCGCGTTCGGGTTCGGGTTCAACCACTGCATCTGCGACGGGATCGGAAGCGGCGAGTTCGTCAACTCGTTCGCCGAGCTGGCTCGGGGAATCGTGCCGCGCGGGGCACGGCCTGTGTGGGCCCGGCACCTGCTCGACCCGTCGTCATCGGTGACGAACGGGAAGTCGAGGGGGATGAATCGGAGCGGGTACTCAGTGAGTCACCCCGAGTTCGTCCGGGTTCAGGACCGGTGCGGGTTCATGGCCCGGTTCGCCACCGAGCCGTTGGTGCCGACGTCGAGCGTCTTCACGAAAACGACCGTGGGCGAGTTGAAGCGGCAAGCGAGTCGACTCGCCGGGTCTGGATCCGGGTCGCAATCGTACACCACATTCGAGGTGGTCTCGGCCCATATATGGAGATGTTGGGCCAGGTCACTAAATATGCCGTCCAATCAAGTACTGAAGCTGCTTTTCAGCGTAAATATTCGGAACCGGATCAAACCGGGTCTACCAGCCGGGTTTTACGGAAACGGGTTTATATTATGCTGCGCCCAGACGACGGTGAAGGAGCTGACGGAGAAGGGTTTGGGATACGGGTCGGAGCTGATCCGGAAAGCGAAGGAAAAAGTGGACGACAAGCACGTGAGGGAAGTGACCGAGTTGGTGAGTGAGAATCGGACGAGTCAGGATTTAGTAGGGGTGTTGATACTGTCGCAGTGGTCAAGGCTTGGGCTAGAAAAGGTTGACTTTGGGCTGGGTAAGCCGGCCCATGTAGGGCCCATTGCCTGTGATAAGTACTGTTTGTTATTGCCAGTTCAGAATCAAAGGGAGGCAGTCAGGGTTATGCTTGCTGTCCCCACTACTGCCATTGACATGTACCAATATTTATTAAGAAAGCCTTTTTCTTGAACTTCTTTTTTTTTTTTATTGATTTATATTTATATTTATTAGTGCTATTTAATTAGTAGGGATTAATTGTTAATTTGATCTTATTCTGTTTTTGTGATCTGGATAAGCTTCAAATCCCTTCGAAAAAGTCGGGAAATACCCAAAAAAAAGAAGAAAAAAAGAGTGGAATGGAAAGGGTGCTTGAGAGTTAGGTTGAATTAACATGTAAGATCAATCATGTAAATCAAATTTTGATTAATAGGTTTGACTTTGTATGGTTTGTAATTTTTAAGATTTGGTTGTTAAGTGGGTAGATTTATTTGTTTTATATTAATGAGTTCTCGAATCTAATCATGTTTGGTTGTTAGTTAATTCTTTTCACCAAAATAACAATCATTTGGAATTTGATAAAAAAAGATTATTGTTATTTAACTTGTTAAAGTCTTTCGTCAAGGCTCTTTTTTCTTGCGATTGATAAAATGTCGAAATGATGCATTGTGGTGAAAATTGTGAAAAATACATAGAGATGTAAAACGATATGGTGAAATTTGGGGAAAGTATGGTTGATATGGTAGGTGATGAGACAGAATATGAATAGTATAAGAGCAAAGTGATGAGAGAGAAAAGTAAGGAGATCATATATTGATAATTATTGTGGTAAAGTATAAAATAATATTAAGTAGTACGGTGAGTTGTGGTACCGTATCACACCGTACTGCATAAAAGAACAGAGCCTAAAAAAACTTGTTACAACCATTTTTCTGTGAATAAGGTAAAGTTCAGTAAATTAAAGGTTTGTAGAAAGTTGTAAATATATAATACTGCCTCCTGTCCATTTTAACTGTTGCGTAATAAATATTACGTAGCCTTTAATGTCTTTCTTTGACCTATAATTTTTTAACTAATACTTTATTAAAAAATTACAACATTATACTCTTATGATATTGTTTTTCATTATGAATATGGTGCTAATACTTTTATGTAATAGAACATTTTATATGAAGAAATTAATGGTAAAAATTTTTAAAGCTAGTCTCACATGTAATTGAAAGTAACAAATAAAATGGGAAGGAAGGAGTACTGTAAAGAGCTCTAATTGTGATAGAAATATAGACAATTAATCTATTAATTATTGTAAATATATAATATTTTAATTGTTTTTAAATATCATGTGGGAGAATTTTTCTGAAGATCGTGAAACATTTAATAAGTGAGATAAAATATAATTATTGTAATGATAAAGTGTGGTATGATATGGTAATATATGATGTTTGGTGGTTAACTAGAGCAGTAAATTGTGGTAAGATCCCACATAAAAGAACAAAGCCAATTCAAAATAACTTTGAAATCTACTATTTCAGGGAAAACCCAGTAAGCCTACCTGCTCAAACGGGAGGGGTAGTGGGGTACACCACTATGAGGTGCACAAGGAGCCTCCCAAAAGCACCAACAATTCCCACCAAAGAAATTGTGGTCACCAGAGATCTAACTTTGGTGGGGAAGATAAACATCCCACCCTCATGCTACTTGAGTTACAAGCTCATTGGCAAATTAGTCACTTTGAAATATGGAGTTTGCCAATGAAATGTATTTCGCCCATAAATTGGAAGTATGGTTACTGTAGAAGAACCAATTTTGCGGGATTGCAAGATACATACACCGACTTAGAACGGAGACAATGGCTAGAAGATTGGTTACGATATCTCATGAATACGGATAAAAAGGGAGGAACAAGATTGATGATATTTACATCATTTACATGATCAATTTAGAAGATCTGGAATGCGACAAAAATGTCATCAACGCCGATTACACAATATGTCATAACGTAATACATGGAGAATTCTATTTCAGGAGGTTATCAATGGCTTTGGAGATTAAAGCGGAGAAGACGTAATCCATTACAACCCAGACATTGCAGGTAGTTAAAGCCTCATCAACATCCTTGCGTTAAAAAGCAAACATTATAATGGATGGAGCTTGGAAAAGAGAATCGGGGTTAGCATTGGCGGCATGGGTATCATTTGAATGAGATATAGATTGATATGGCGATTCAGGAGGAAACGTATTTCTGGCCAGCTCGGCGACATAGGTGGAATTGGAGGCTGTATATCTGGCGTTTCAAGTCACAAAAATGGCAGAATATGATGCCATAGAAATAGCCACAGACTCGGAGCTCGTAGTTAAATATCTACCGAAACCAATTATATTTTATTAATTTTGAGGTTGCACCCTTAGTAGCAAATGTCAATAGTTGTATTAGGAAATTCTATATGTATAAAATTTATAAATCTTCTAGGAATATAGTATACAGGATAATATTCTAGCATGTAATACATTTATGATGAAACAAAATGACTATTCTGGCAAAAAAATAAAATAAAAAAAGAAGCACAACTTTATACATAATAAGGGAACTCTCTGATCTTTAATCTCACTCAAGAACAAGTGAACAACTAATTCACATGATCATATCTTTTCATAGATCTTTACCCATCTTCACTCAAGAACAACTAATCCATATCTTTGTGCGTTTGGTTGGTCAATAACCTCGGGGAAATGGTCAATTTTCACGGGTTGACTTAATTTCCCCATTTTTGAATGCAGGGTTGACGTCATGAAAGTTTTCACGATGGACTCATTATTTTTTCCATTTTCCTAAGGAAAATTTCCCTTGGGGGGCTAAGGGAAATATTTCCTAGAAATATAGAAAATATTTCCCATGAAAACTTCTCATGAGAAATTTTCTCCGAGAAAAATTTCCCGAGGTTCTTACCAAACACTAAAATCTTCACTTAAAAACAACCATTTCATATCTTTTCATAGATTTTTACTGATCTTCACTCAAGAACAACTAATTCATATATATCTTTTTATAGATTTCCATGAGTGCCTTTCAGCCTCCATTGTAAAAAGTAATATTCTCTTCCAATGCCACCCATATCTTTAGTTGTCAAATCTGTTTGGTGCTTATTTATTTATTTATGAAAAGTGCTTTAGTACTATGTAGTATTATGCAAATTGTCCTTGTTTTACTATTTGATACATTCTATTCTATTGAATTGATTTAATTTTGATTCGTTCAAATTAAACGACTCGCATAAATAATAATACTATACGAAAATTTGATGTGACATTCCCCAAAAAAAAGTCTGTTGGTGGCAATTTTTATGTATAAAAATTATGAGTTGATGTACGATAATTAGGAAAAAGTAGATCATAATAATTCTTTCTTTGGATCAAGGGATAACATAATCAACACTTTGTAAATGTATCTACGTGCCCAACTTTGCAATGTAGGATGGTGGGGAATCACAAGTAGACTTGAAGAAAGCTGATCCAATACGATTATCAATCCAAAATCGTCACGGAGTTAAGTGGGATAGGGTATAAATTTACAACTCGTTTAATTAAATGAGTTGACACAATAAAATCGTTTAAATAATTGAGTTAGCTTTGAGTTGAGAATGTTGACAAGGAATATACATATTTAACTAGTTTAATGAATAGTTAATGGGTAACTTGTTTACTGCTTACCATTTATCATTTAAGAGGGAAATAAAACTTGTGATTTTTGCCTTAAATAATTATTATTACATAGATATCATCTTATGGTACTAAATTTTAGTAATATGGAAGCCAATGAACACTCAACATATCGTACACCTATTTTAGTTATGAGTAGTGTTAAAAGGTAAATGAGTTATTTGAACTTGACCCATTTTACCTATTTAGTTAAGGAAAAACTTACAGTGTTGTCAACCATGACAACCACCACAATGAAAACAATGTTTATCAATATATTTGTCAACTTTTATCTTTGTCATTCATTTTTTTAATTTAGTACAACATTATAAAATATATTTTTTTAATTAAAAAATTTTTTACAATTTTTTTAAAAATTTAAATGCCTTAACTCTAAGTTTTTGCCTAATGAACAAGCATATTTTGAAAAATATTTATTTTAAAATTTTTAAAAATAAACTAAATTTTAAAAAAATATTTTTACAATTTATATTAAATAAAAAAGCTAACGGTCAAGATAAAACTTGACATATGTATGAGTAAAATTTATTTTACTTAGGGTGGTTGTCATAGTTGACAACCACTATAAGTGTATCCATTTAGTTAAATGGATTACATTTTGGTCAATCCGTTCATTTAACAACAATTCAGGTTGAGAGAAATTTCAATCTGTTTATTAAATGGGTACGTTTCAGGTGGGAGGCTCTCCAACCCGCTTAACTCTAACATGAAGGCAGAATCGACACGACACGATCTGTTAGGGTGTTACCCATCTCTAATCACGAGTGAGTTGTGCTTCAGAGCAACTTCAAGCTTATTGTATATATAATTTACTGATGAGTATTCCAGAAATGGAAATCGAGTAAATGTTGCTAGAGCCTTTAGCGACATTAGATTTAGTGACATTTACAATAAATGTAATGGTAAAGGGTTTTACACTATTTATAAATACTAGTAAAAACAAAATAAATGCCATCAAAGCTATATTTTGTTGTAGTGCAAGAGCCACGAATGAATTTGACAAATCTAGCTACCTAATTGTTGAGATAAAAACAAGGCACTTTGGTCCACCATCTTGCTTAAGATTCATTTGTGCTCACATTAATTAAAAGATGGTGTGGCAATACAGAGAGCCATATCTAAAAGAAGACAATGTCCCCAATTCAACCCATAAATTATACTTGTTTTATCTCAAAGTTAGGTCATTGCAATTGCTGATTTTAGGTTTTGTTTTTTTATGCTAAATGCGGCGGCACCGTTGCCACCATCGATGTGTGGTCGTAGCTGCGGTGTCGCTGCATTTGGCCCGCGATTATCGTATCTGTTGAATTTTAGCTGAGTCGTGACCGACGTGCGGCCGTTACTGTGGTGCTGCCGCATTTAGCCCGCGGCCACCGTGTCTGATAAGTTTTTTTCGTCATTTTTTAAAATGGCCCAAAATTTATATTAATCAAATTAACATCTTCTTCTTCTTCTAATGATCTACCACCATCTATTGACATTTTAGGTTGAATTTGAAATCGTTAACAATTTTTGAGATTATTGAGTTATTTGAAATTGAGAGAATTAGATAAGATGAAGGAGAGGAGAGGGAATGACAAGGGCAAAAAAGAAATTGGGGGGATATCAGTAAAAGGGAGGGCGACGTATAACAAAGTGCACATTTAATTCTTCCCTTCATGGTCTCAAATCTATCGTTAAAGCTCACCACCCACAACCGAGAATATTTAAGGTTAGTTAGAGGCCAGGACGCTCATCTTGAACATCATAGATCAACTGGCTTTTATTTTAAAGTTTTGTGATATTTTGGAATGAATTTCAAATTAAAATTTTGCAAGAAATACCATTGACTATGGATTGAATAAAATATGTGTAGTGCATTCAAAATCAACGCCGACCATTGCACACTTGTTTTATTGTATGACCTGTTATGTCTTATGCATGCATATGAATGAGAAAATTTTCAAAGTAGTACCCAATAATTGCAGGAAAGAGCTGATGTACTTGTGTGCATTATATAATTTCATAATATATGTAGTTTTGCTCAAGAACATGATTGGTTAATTAGTTTGAGAATTCTTTAATCGTCCACACGAAGATTCAATTATTAACACCTTTAAATTGTAGAGGATAAGTTAATATATGTTAAACCTTTTTTAGGTGTATGAAATTAAGATAATGCTGGCCATTAGTATCTGGGGAGTGTTTGGTACGAATTTCAGGGAAATTTCTCATGGGAAGTTTTCTATGAAAAAAATTTCTCTGGGAAAAATTTCTCTTAGCCTCTCTAAGGGAAATTTTCCCTACGAAAATGGAGAAAATGGTGGATCAATCGTGAAAACTTTCCCGAAGTTAATCCATATCTCAACATAGGGAAAATAAATCAACCCAAAAAAATTAACCATTTCCCTGAGGTTATTGACCAACCAAACGCACCGTTATATTCGATTGTTTGGTGATCTTGATTATAAACAATGATAGTATGAAATTGAATTAGCTCAAACCATGCAATTGGGCTCCAATCTGGATACCAAGCATTATATTGGCCGGGCTTGGTCTTTTGCTGTCTACTACTTTTCCCTATCATCTGTTTCAAGGTTAGTGGGTATGGTAGCCCATTTAAATTAGGTAATGGGCCCAATACACTTCACGGACGGCTCATAAAACTTAGAGTATATATAATGACATTTCATTATTTTGGATTTTTAATGAAAGTTTATCTTAACACATTATCTATTATAGGAAATGAAGAAATGAGTTCCGAAAATTTAAAAAATGAGATGATGTGTTAAAATATGTGTAATTGGGACAAATATTTTGGGACAAAGAAATTAGATAAAAGGACAATTATTTTGGGATGGAGGCAATATTCTTTTATTGACAGTATAAAAAGAAATCCAAACAGATCTAAATTGAGAATAACAGACTAATACATCAATTAGGCACTTCTCAACAATCACATTAAAAACAGCAAGTGAGAGAATTGCTTTGACTTTTTTTGGATAATTAGCAAGCCAAAAAGGCTAAGGGAGCTACAAGACCCCAAAAACAGCAGAAGCCAAGAATCCAGCAACCAAACAACAAACACAAATCACAAAAGCGGACTACAACAAAGCAAAAGAAAACAACTATCTAGTAAGATCCTTCTTTTTTCTCAGCATATCATCTCTGAAAGTTTTAGCCACAGTTTCCAGATCATCCCGAGACAAATTTAATCGACACGCAAACTTTGCCGCTCTACGAGCCTCTTCATCCAGTCTCTCCAAGGACAGATCCACAACATTCAAAGAATTCTCAGCATTACTAGGTTGAATTGCTATGATTAATTGTGCAATTTACATTCCACTAGGTCGAATTGCTTTGATCTAGCCTTCCCCTCTTCAAGTGCACCCTTCTAGTTTCCTATGTCAGTCAGTAAAAAATGACAAGTCCAAAGTAATTAATGCAACATCAATAAAAGTCAGATTCACGCGTTAACAAGTTGGAATTATGCATGCATTAATGAGAAAACTGCATGCATGCAGTTCTAAAATAATGTGACATTTACTAACTCACTATGAAATTTCTCCTTTGCCCAAAAAATATAAGAAGAAAACTCACTGTGAAATTTGATGACAGGCTTCGCTCCATTGAGGAGAAGCTCAAAAACAAGATGATCACCAATGTTGAGGCCAATGGCTTGATGAAAAAGGCCCCAACCACCGATGTAACTAATGTGACTTGTCTTACTATGCCTCAGTGTCATCGACCATGATTTCCCATTTTCATCTATCAATACCATATCACACCACCTTTCTGCAAGTTCGTTCTCTCTTGCAAAAGCCTTAGGTATTATCTGCATGCCCCCAATTCAACAAAATAACTGTATTAATCATTAATCTCTTCGGGAGTGGAGTGTTTGGTAGGAACCCCATGGAAGGTAAAAATTTCTCTCAAAGTAACATATATACACAACAATAAGGAAAACAATAACAAATTTAGCATAGCTGTTTCATGTTGGTATAAGAAAATCTAATACTGGATTCAGCCTTAGCTACAAACCTAGGTTTGTTTGCATTTTGGAACACCAAGTATAAGGTAGTTTATTTGCTGGACTATTGATTTCCATTGTTTATTTTTGGGACCCTAAAGTTTATGGTTTGAATAAAAAAAGACTTTAAAATTTGTATGTTGAAAAAAAGGTCTCTGCACTGTTTTTCTTTTTCTTTCCATGTTTGAATTTATCTCTCAATTAGTGTCAAACTTCAGGAGTAGTGTTAAAACTAATATTAAAATTGTAAATAACTCTCTTATTCACGTTAGAACTACTTAAACCTTGGGTATGAATATTAACATTGTCATACAAACTTTCAGGTTTTTTTATTCAATCCATAAACTTTAGAGTCTAAAAAATAATCGATGAAAATCAAGGGTTTAGAAAATAAATTACCCTATGCTTCGGGATCCAAAATGCAAAAAACCCTACAAATCTAAATGAGTAAATATTAATGAATATAGAAACCTACCCGTACCGTTGATTTTCTTAGGATTGAGACTCCAAGTATTGGGATGAACATTAGAACTTGAAGCAATCACTCTTGTTGATTCATCAAAACTTGGAAATCCCTTCTCACAAGAAGAGGTTGAAGCGTAGATGAAGACATCAAACATCAACTGGCCATGATACTTGAACACCACAAAATCATACTCTTCCAAATTATGTTGTTTGCAAAAACTGTCCCATCCATCTCTGAAATGATAACCAACCAACTTAATGTACCAATTAATCTTCCTTTTATCCCTCAACACAACAATCTTCTCGCCATTTTCATCTTCATCTTCACTTCCTCCTATGTGTTTGAGAAAGGATTTTGGGATTGACTGCATATATACATGCATGTCCACCAATTTTAGTCAAATGTTCAACTTTGTTTTCTTTTTCCATTATTTAAAGCCCAGAACGGCAAAAGGTGACGCAACAAAAGTTGCATACAAACAGCAAGACAGCAAAATAACAAGATTCACCAAAACAAACAAAAACAACACATCAATTAAGATTTATCCATCAAATTAATCTTAATGATGAACGTTGTGTACAGTAGAAAAATAACAAATGAAGGACAGTTGAAGGAATGGATCTATTTACAGTATAAAGTAAAAAAGTAAACTTACAAAATTGGAGAGGAAACCAGGGTTAAGAGGTTGGAAAAAGTGGGGCTTGGAAGGAAGAATTTTACTCATCATGGAATCAATTGTTTTAGGATGGGCTACCTGAGTTTGTAACCGGCGTACGTAGTAATTCTCTCTCTAATTTATACCCATGAAATGTATATACTGCTTTCCATATGGGTTTATTTATGACTTACTATCTCTTTCTCAAAATATTTGTCTTTTTACCTGATTTCTTTGTTTCAAAATATTTGTTTAATTTATAATTTCAACAACTATAATTTATTTTCTATCCCTAATTAATAGATTTATTTATCACTTTTTACAATTTCAACAACTATTATCTTCAATTAAAGTAGGGGTAGTTTTGGTAAATTACAAATTTTTCACCTCAATTTCCAATACACATTGATGATCTTCTCAAGTTAGGTAGATGGATAAATAAAATAGGACGGAGGTAGTAGTTGATTATGAGGACTTCTCATGTCTAATTAATAATTTTATTAAAAATTGTACTACATCTATTCAAAAATATTTGTCCTTTGACTAAATTTTGACCGTTAATTACTCACAAGTTATAACGAGTTAAAATATGAAATTAACGTGATCACTAGAAAGATAATTTACTAAAAATTACAATTTGTGTAGCCGAGTAAGACAACTTGGTGAGTTTCCTTGTGTACCTAGTCAAGAGTATTCCAGGGAGTGGTTTAGTTTGTAGCCAAGCAAGTAGCCTTGGTTTGAAATTGATTGTAATCATTCCTTGAACCAAGGGCTGAAGCTGAGTCAAGGAGATTGGTGAATCTCTCTGACAAGTCGTAGATCACGGCCAAGTTGTCTGATTGAGTTTTCCTTCATTCAATTTATTAAGCTTTCTATTTTCATTGACCCGTTCTTTTGTGCGTTAACGCAACTAACCGCAACGCAACCTATCGCAACATAACGCAAATTACCATTACCTTTTAACTATTTCCACCGCAACTTAACGCAACTAAACGTAACGCAACGCAACGCAAACGTAACGCGCAAAAGAACGGGGCCTAACATGTCTTTGTAAGATTCAGGAAAAATTCAATAACCCCACTCACCCCCACCCCTCTGCTAGGTAGTGTTATTTCAGTGGCATTTATCTGGCTCTACACCAACATATGTTCTAAATGTCGCTAGAGCCTTTAGCGACATTAGCTCTAGCAACATTTACATCAAATTCTAGTAAAGAGTTTAGTAGCATTTATAAATGTCACTTAAGGCAAAAATAAATGCCGCCAAAGCCTTGTTTTGGTGTAGTGTTTACATGTGAAAGTTTAACGGTGTTCTAAAATTGAAAATAGTTTAGATCCATCGCATATATATGACTTTTATTGAGTATATCTTTCAGAATTGAATAAACTAAATTTACTTAAGACATTTTCTTACAATTAATGTAACCAGCTTAAATACATACAATGTGTCCAAATATTTAATAGGTAATAGTTGATAGCTAATAAATATTTGTCAAATGAGACCCTTTTCTTTTATCGACAAAATATATAATTAATATATAAATATATTTTCTCGCAAATGGAAAAATAATTCACACGAGAAGGTTCTTGAATTATTGAGTCTAACGTTGAACAAACACATCTCAATTATTCCAAAAAAAAGTTGTATATGCATTATTGAATTGTATTGTATGTTCATGAATGATGTAGATCACAAACGTCAAAAAAGATATATGAGTTAATAAGTTAGAAACTAAATTAATTAAAGTGAAAAAGGCAAAGATAATTTCACATGGAATATCATGTTGGTTCAAGTGTTGTCATATGAAAGTACGTAGGCCTTTAAGCATCAGTTGTTTGGTAAGCAATGTTTCTTTGACCTTGTATTGGTTGCTTTGGTTTGAAAGGTTGCTATCAATGACTTGTTTATTTATCCATTTAACATTTTTTTTAATTGTTGAAAGTCAAACAGGCTATAAAGCATAAAAAATGCTATAAAATATCCGTCAAAACAACAATAACAACAGAGACAAACCACCAAAACAAACAACAAAAGCAGAAACAACAGCCATGAAAACCCGAAAAGACACGTAAAAACAGCTAGAAAACCACCCAAAGAACCAAAAAAACAAATCACTTGTTCTTGGATGAAATAACCTTTTGCCCACAAACCTTTTCCACCAAAGCCTTCTTTCGATCAATCACTGCTCTATCATCCATCTAACTTATTTTAGTTAGTTTTTTTTTTAAATTTTAACTAATTTATCGATTTTGCTAATTGTCACTCTAGGGGTAGTAGTTAAAAAAGAATTTTATCCGCTTTTTTTATCATATTTCATACAATTAAAAATATATTATAAACATTTACTTTTCTAATTTAGTAACATATACTACTAAATCATCTAACCAAACCTATGTAAATCTATTTTTTTAATGAAAAAATCTACATGAATCTTATATTAAGAAATTAATTTTCTTCATATTTTGTTGATAGTTCCAACAATAATGAAAAGATGTTACCGTTTTTGAGCCAAGCATATCACTTGATGCATACTTTACGGTAAGTTTGGAATACATGTAAATTCAGTCGTGACTCGTTAGAAAATGGGCTTCATCTCCTTTTCTTTTTCTTTTTTTTTTTTGACAAAAAAAAAGATTCTTCAAGAGTGATCAAAGTTAAATTTAAATAAAGAAGGAAAATAATTAGGTTGGCTGGTAATATAACGAATCATAATTCATAATGTATATGAAGGTTATGTCGTGTCGAGTTCACTCACATAAATGCAAATATTACCATATTGCCAAATGTAGACCACAAAAAGTAGCCTCCGAGTTTGTGTTTCTTTTCTCTTTATTTTTAAAAAGAATTAATTTCACTTATCTACTAATCCATAGTTTAAAGATAACTAACAGTAAATTTTACAGATCAAGTTATTATTTCTTAATTCTAATTCAAATCACTATATAGCCGCATTACGGAAGATATATCTTCTTAACTAAAAGTTGACCTAGACACAATGATCTTGCTCATGCTACATGTCATATAAAGATAAGGTTTAACTACATCTTAACAATAATTGGTATAGTAGCTAACATAAACATAATGATTTTGCTTACTATCACATATCTTACAAAGGACTAAACTCAACTACACGTACAGATGAACGAATTATATATATGTGCTTGTGGTTATAAAAGTCTAAAAAGTTGTTGAAGAAAGTTGTATAATCGAGATTTATAGAAATAAATACTAACTTTAGAATAGTGGAAGTGATTATATGTCAATTATTCTTTCCCTAAGACTTGAACTTAATTGTATAGATTAACACATAACAAATATGTATTTATATGTAAATAATAAAAATTATCAATGGAAGTAAAAGTGAATTCTAAAACTTTCATAAGTAGCTATACAATAATATATATAAATTTGTACATCTAATTGATCTTGATTGATTAGATTCATCAATAGGCAAAATATATATATATATATATATATATATATATATATATATATATATATATATATATATATATATATATGTGTGTGTGTGTGTGTAGAAGCACATGGTAAAAGCTAATAGTTGAAGTGGGATACTCCAAAACAATCCCAAGTATGGTTTTATTGGGAAATTTGATACATGTGCTTTGCAATTGCATTGTGGGTTTGCACTATACATCCTATTTGTTCCCTTAATCGCTAACAAGTAATGCCAAAGTTAGATTTGATTCAAAAGTTTTCCTCCATTATCACTTTAATTACCATTTACGGTTCGAGCTTTTTTACAGTATAATATAATACTTTGATGGAAATGTGACACTTTAAATATATCTTTTATTAGAGCATTAATAATAGAGTGAAAAATAGTAGAAAAATAATGAGAGTACGTACACAGAAAGTCGAAAACAAGTGGTTACTGAGTAGATTGATTTTGATATGTTTCCTCTTTGTTCATGTGTATTGTACTCTCTTGTTATGGCTTGAGGGCAATGTATTGGACTTTTGAAGGCTTTGCACTGTTTTGTGCTCCTCGGCACTATGCAAGCTTTTGGTTAATAAGATTGGGTTGTTGGCCCTATGATCAAAAAAAAAATAAAAATGAGAGTATCCCACGTAAGAGTGGAATAATAACCATGGCCCCATGGGTGTAACATATATCCCCTCGCCTCTTTTTTCTCTCTTTCTCACTCTTCTTCTCTGTTTCCTTCCTATGTCTCTCCTCCCTTTTCCCTCCTATATATGCTACAGCTGATATCCCACGCATACCATAAGAACAAGCCTGTGACATTTTCTTCTCTTTCCAATCTAGCTACTCACAACGTGATAACACAACTCTTAACTCTCTCACCCCATGCTGTTAGGACTGCTCTTAACAATGCAAAGTTTTGTGTGATGTCTATCATCCTCGCATATAATATGCATAATGGTAATAGGGATTTTTTAATTGACGATGATATATTTCTGGATTGCTACCTACACTATTTTAATGGAAATTATTTCGAGGTAAATTATGGAGTATTATTATATCTAACTTACCTCACTTTAAACTCAATACTATATTTTAGTCAAATGATAAAATTTGCATTTTATATCTAACTTGCCTCACTCTAAACTCAAGAATTTCCTTTTCTTAAGAAAGAGAGAAGTGAAATATAATTTACGTACCAAATTACACCCTTAATTAGATTTTGGCGTTTCCCCCGACCACTTTTTAGTAGCATGAAAAAGTGTTAAAGATAGGTTTCCACTTCCATAATTTCACCCTCCTTAATCAATCAGCTCTAGAACTCAAAATCAACTATTCATCATACTTTTTGAGTAAACGAAAAGAAAAGGGAAATAAGAAGATCGAACAAAAATTGCATCCACTAAGGCACCTAGAAAGTCTTAAACGTACGTACATTGCATAGAAGGGTAAAGAAAATCCACTCAAGGATGAAAGCAACCAGCCCTAACACCAATAATCTCAATTTACATTTTTTAATGCTATTGGAACCGTTTTGCGTTACGGTGCGGTGAATTACGGTGCGGTAATTTGCGGTGAGTTGCAATGAATTGTGGTAAGTTACGATGGAAATAATAAATGGGTGTTGAAATGGTAATTGTAATAATAAAAAGGTAAATGATAATATGTGGCGGATTATGGTGGATTGTGGTAAGTTGCGGTAACTTGCAGTGCCGTATAAAAGAACAGGGCCTTAATACTAAAACGTGCGTTTATATATATATATATATATATATATATATATATATATATATATATATATATATATATATATATATATATTAACCAGGGTTATTTGTATTTTGGACCTTGAAGTATAGGGATATTTATTTTCTGAACCATTGAGTTTCATTGTTTATATTTGAGACCCTATAATTTATGGTTGAATAAAAGAGAACCTTAAAGTTTGTAGTTTGAAAAAAAAGGTTTGTGTACTGTTTTTCGTTTTCTTCTCATGTATGAATTTATCTCCCGATCAGCGCCAAACTTCAGGAGTAAAATTAAAACTGATATTGAAGCTATAATACACCTCTCTTATTCATGTCGGAACTAATTAGACCCTAAAGTATCAATGATCCTATAAATAAGAGAGATGTATTACAGCAGAGTCTATGGTACGTGTTGAGATAAGTCCCCAAACGGATTGAAAAGGTTTGAATGATCGAGAACTGGGTAAATTGTAGATAAATGGATAAGAAAGGATAGAATTTAAGAGATGAACAGTCTGAGTGGTAGTTCATCAGAGGCCATATCCTCCATCTATAGTTTAGGTTGAGATACCATGAACATTAACTAATGAGATGGCTCATGAGATATCCAAATCAACTAATTCTTTTTTTATTTTAAAAGTAAATGGCATGCATGCATTTATTAAAGCTGACCCTCATCTATCTCTACCATCAATAGTTGAGCTTATCACATGAATATAGACTGCGCATGTATAATTGCATATTGTACTTACTCTTGATGTACAAAATTTTTCCTAAATTTCAATTGTCATATAGTGCATTAGTGCATATGCAAGTATCTACCTAGATCTATGAAAATGTTAAATTTTATAAAGAAATTCATCAATATTTATTATAATATTCATCATAAGTTTAACAACATTCAATCATCATTGTTACTATTAGTGATGATACTTTTAAGTTACTTATGTTAGTAACAAATTATTCATGAGTAGGGTGGGCAACGGGCCGGGTTGGGTCGGGTTAGGGTCGACCCATTGGTCAAGTAGGACGGGTGGGGTCAAGGTCGACTCTTCATAATAATGGGTTGGGTCAGGGCTTTTTAGTGCAAATAAGGGTCGGCCCATGGGTCGACCCGTTTCACCTTGAAGTTAAAATTAAGTGTATTTATGCAAAAAAATAATTATGCTAATTATTATTTAATGTGGAGTATTAATAATATATTTAAATAAGGTTAGCATTTAAAATAATAGGAAAAACTATTTATTTTGAGTTATCTTAGGCCGACCCGGTCCGGTCGATTCACCGACCCTTTAAGATTGTGAGATGGGCCGGCTTGTTAAAGACCCGATCCTTCACCGACCTGGCCCTTTCACAACCCTTATTATTTAGAGCCCGACCCTCTTGACCCTATGGGGCCTCGACGCATTGCCCACCCCTATAATCATGACAAATATAACCCATCAACCTCACAATTTTTTAATCTACTTATATTATTACCCAGGTGCACCTTCTTTTATGGTAGTCCATATGTTGGGAACTTCTTAGTAAAACGTGTTTGGCTGGGAGTAGTTTCACGATAGGTAACGTCCTCCTAGGAGTTTCTCAGATAGCGTGTAAGCGGGGACGAAGCATGCTGCAAAGACTCATGGTGATTTGTGGGGCCAGTTAGCGATCCTTGAAGCAGTTATCGGTAATGTATGCGGCCCAGGAGGGTCACGGTGTTACAGATGGTATGAAAGTCGACCCGCGACCGTGAGCTGTGCTAATGGACGGGAGATCCATGGACAACCACCTAGTGAGGCAAAGATTCTAGAGTGGATTGCGGCACAACGAGGACGTTGTGCGCTTAAGTGGGGGTGATTGTAACACCCTGGGTATATGGTCAAGTGCGGCTTCAAAGGACTGAAATGACTACTTATATCACCGAGGTCCTCCTTCTTTAATGGTAGCTCATCTGTTGAGAGCTCCTTAATTAAGTGTGCTTAGTTGGGAGTAGTCTCAGTATGGATGACCTCTTGGAAATTTCCTAGGCAGCGTGTGAGTGATGACAAAGCATGCTGGAACTTAGAATTACAGTTTTGCCATAGATTTTTTAAAATTTACCAAATTTGAACCAGAATTCGGAAGAGGGCTACCACCTATTTGATATCTGCGTTGAAATTAGAATTTTTAATCACTCTTGCATGGGGCATTGCTCAAGTGGTGCGCGCTTTTTACGAATCTGACGGAGGTCAGAAGTTCGAGTCTATCCAGAAGCATTGTAATGCCCTCAAAATTCAATTAGCAAAACTCAATCATTTGATTAATGTTAACAAAGGATGCTTAACCAAAACAACGAAAATTCAATTATCAAAAAAAATATGATACTATCCTTTTTCAATAGTATTTTTATTACGAATCTAATGACATCAATTTTTTGGTTAATCTATACAAATTAAGATATTAGCAGCCAAAGTTTTTGACACAATTAGCTAGCCGACATTTAAATAAATACGGAGGGAGTTCTAATTTTAATAATATTGGGTTTCCAAATAGTTATAATAATTAACACAAATAGTTCATAAATTACCCACATAATTTAATAAATGTAATATTACTTAGGCATAGCAAATGACTAATATATCTTTGTTAGTCCCTCAACAGTCTTATGAGCTCAAGTGTTAACAAATAACTCATAGAAAAATTAACTGAAATAAACATGATCAAAATAAAAAATTTAACAATATAGCGGCAGATAAATTCAGAATTTCTGCATTTCACATGCGTTTTGCCCTTAGATACCCATATTTACATGCTCACATGATGTTGCAAAGTATTCACGTAAACTGTATTGAAAAAAGTAAAATAGAATTGTTAATAACTTGTTGGTGAAAAATCTACAATAAATTAATTTGATGTTAACTGTCCACTATCCTCAATATATTGCCTTGAACAACTCTTAATTTTCTGCATTTTACATGAGTTTTGCTCTTAGATACCCATATTTACCTGCTCACATGAGGTTACAAGATCTTCACGTGAACTGCATTGAAAAAAATAAAATATAATTGTTAATAACTTGCTGGTGCAAAATCTACAATAAATTAAATTGACATTAATCGTCCACTATCCTCAATATGCCTTGAACAACCCTTAAAAGTAGATTTGACCGTTAAAATTTCCAGCTATAGCAAAATGTTTGTTTTAGAACGGAAACCATTTGCCAAGACTTAGGAAAGAACATGTGAAGTTGATGGTGTAAGGTTAGTTTTTCCTATTTTTCCATATATATATCTTAGTGTCATCTAATCACAAGTTATAATATGCTCAAAATGGCAATACATCATATATTTTGAACATGTGATAAATTCTTTAAAGATGAATGTGAGACACATCATGTCACATACAAATACAATTGAGGGACCAAATTTGAAGGTGCTTGTTCCTAACTCACAACTCAACCAATGGCCTCACTTACTACACATGCAATAAGTTGGTAGCATGGTAAACCCTACAAAAAAAAAAAAAAAAAAAAAACTAGTAGAAGTATACAAAGTAGTCACTACTCTTAGGGCCTGTTCTTTTATGCGGCTAACTGAGGTATGACGCGGTGTGGTGTGGTGAAATTGTGGTGGAATTTGGTGGGTTTGGAAAAGTTGTGGTGGATTGTGGTGACATGGGTTGTGGTAAGTTGTGGTTGGTTTTGTTTTTAATGATTGTAAATTGTGTTGGTAAATATGAAAAAGTTGACTGTGGTAGATTATGGTAAACTGTGGTGAATTAGTATGTTGTGGTGGGTTGTGGCAAGGTGTAGTGTGTTGTGGCACCGTAACTAGCCTGCCATCTAAACGAACAGGGCCTTAGTCAATATTACTCAATTGAGGAAATAATAATCACATGGTTATTTTAAGCCAAGTAAATTGTAGTAGGTTGCTCTCAAAAATATCAGCTTGAATTGGTTTATTATTAGTGAGTTTTGATTTTTAGGTTTGGACTCACAATATATCAATAGATAATAGTAGAGTTGGGTTTGTGTTAAACTTTATTTCATTGTTACTTTGTTACCTTGGTCTTTTATTTTTAAAGGGAGCATTTAGTTGGAAAATTTTTCAAGTTGACAGACTTTTAAGTTATATGTTTGTGGAGTTTAAAAGATGAGAAAGTTTTAATGTGGAGTTTACTATTTGACCCTTCACCACTTCATCCACATGCTCAATAAACTGTAACACCCCGGGTATATGATTAAATGAGGCTTGAAGGGTTTGAAATGATTACTTATCACCAAGGTGTATCTTCTTTTAAATTGGGAACTCCTCGGTTAAGCGTGCTTGGTTGAGAGTAGTCTTAGGACGGGTGACCTATTGGGAAGTTTTCCCAGACAACATATGAGCGAGGACGAAGCACGCTGGAAAGACTCGAGGTGACTTGTGGGGTTAGTCAGTGATCCTCAAAGCAGTTATCGATAATGTCCGCGACCCGGGAAGAATTGGAGCGTTACATACACAGTTTCTCTAATGAAGCTAGAAAAAGTATTTTCCAGAAAAGTTTTTTTCAAGAAAACCTATCTCATGCAACATTGTAATACTATAAATTGCATGTAAACTTTGTTTAAAAGGTAAAGGGGGCTAAATGCCTAACAATATTGACAGAGCCGCAAGCGCACGGTGTACATAGTAGCACGTCAAGGTCGATCCCACAGGGACTCAATTAGCAGCACAGAAAACTAATCTCTATCTCGATTGCTAAGCTAATCAGGTTTTGGTTTTGGAAGACTTTAAAAAATAATTAAAACTAATAAAGCAGGAAAAAGAAAATCAATCAAAAATTATATCAAGAGAGAAAGACTTCTAGGGAGATGCTAACCTAACAACGAGTTCGATTACTAAAACCTAGCCTGCACAATCATACATTCAAGAATGAATCAAGAATCGATAACCTCTTAATTCTATCGCCCTTTCGATGCTAAATAGAATTATTCTAAACAACCTAATCAACAACTTTCGTCTGCCTAGGTTAAACAGAATTGAAGGTCTTAAAAGTCAGGTTATCTAATGATTCCCTAGTTTACTACTCCTTTTTCAACTTTCATAAGCCTAGGTAGACAGGTTGGTAGTCAGATTACCCTAATTCACCTTTCAGTACTTCTCAGGTTAATCTCAAACTTACAAATATTCAAGGCCTTAAGAATACTCATAAACATGGAAAACACAACCTTCTATTGATTCTAATCAAGAATTCATGCACAAACTAATAACAAACAATCAAACTACATTGTTTCGGGTTGCAAAACCCTAGAATTCAAGAAATCTACTCGCTCATATTCAATGAAAACACAAAACAAGTTCCAAACATCATAATCGAATCTCAAAACTAAGAAGGAAATCAAAAAGAAAGAATAGAATTGCGAAGAATACAACCCGTCGAGCCTTTCGATCCCGGGGTAGAACCTTCTCCGCGAACGTCGCTCCTTTCCTTTGCGAATCTTGTTCTTGGTTTCTCTTGAATCGATTCGGTCTTGAATCTTGATGGTAGGGAAGAAAAGTAGAATGGAAGTATTAGGACTCTCTTTTCTCTTCTTGACGGCCAAAGAACGAAGGAAAACTGATAGATAATGAATGAATTTCGAAAAACCATCGCTTCCTCCCTTTTCTACTCGCGAAAATAACCGACCTGCATAGGCAGTTCGCCTCGGTCCGTACAGTCCGTACACCACGGACCGTGGTGATCACCACGGGCTGCCCGAGGTTGCCACTGTCCCACTTCTTTCTTCTTTCCTTCGCCAAAATGAGCTGGGCAAATCCGCCACGGACCGTGGCCACCACCACGGCCGCCAAGGTTCTTTCTTGCCCGCTATTTCTTGCTCCTTTCCGTCCCAAATTTGTACCACGGTTTGGGTTTGGCATGTAGAGGTCCGTGGTATATTCACTCTTGCCTGAAGTTAAGAGAAAGTTGGTGTTTTGGCCTCAAAACCTACAAATTCACATCAAAAACAACAACACCAAGTGTAGTAGGGAAATTGGAATAAAAATCAAGGTTCACACTCAAAACTATCCCTAATTCACTATTAAAAACCCCCAAAAACATAGTCATGAAACGCAGTTATCAAATCCCCCCATGCTTACTCCTTGCTTGTCCCCAAGCAAGTACAAGACTCAAAACAAGATGAAAGGACTCAAAAAGAAAAACTAATCACACCTCCTCCAATAAAGGGTATATGGGATTACCAAAACAAGCATACACTCAAGGACTCCCTAGCGAGAATAAGATTCAAATAGAAACGAAAATTGTTGTTCGAAATAGAGTCACATGTCAGGAAGGAATACAACCAATCTATCACAACTCCAATGCAATCAAAATTCATTCACATGTTTGGCGAACTAGTTGGGATCGGTAGGACCTCACTTTAGGGTATGTGGGTCACTCCCCTCGTGTGTTTGCAAAAGATATAACGGTTCACTCAAAAACCTTGAACCAATGTAAACAATCTACCATAAGCTTGACAAGACTCTCAATTCTCTACCGCTATAGACAACATGCATAAAAGTTAATCATGAGGAATTTTCAAGGGTTGTAATGGGGCTTAGGTGTAGGGTAAGGAGGGAATTCATTTGGGTAATGTGGAGCTGAAAGCCAAGGACCCAAAGAGCAACATTCCCAATACATATAGCACAACACCTCTTACATCACACCGCAATGAAACATAAATACCTTCCCCATCGAAGCAAAATAACGGAAGAGTCAATATAAGCAAGAAAACCACCATGCTATTCACCTTATTCCTCAAAACTTCTCTTTTTTTTCTTTTTTCTTTTTTTATATACTTTTCATTCCTTTTTTTTTTCTTTGTGGTGAATAGCATAGATAAATATAGAAACGACTCATTTCCCATCAAACCAATTTCAACCTCGACTGAAAAGAGGGGATAAATAACGATTATGAACAATGTTTCCCTCATCAAGTAAACCTTCCAACAAAGTCACCAAAGATATAGACTACAAAAACTGCCTCCAACTGAATTGTTGCTCCACTAATTTGGCTAAAGGGTATGGAATTAAGAACAGGCCAAGGGCGCGCAATATAGGGTAAACAATAAGACAGGAAAAATGGTTAGTAAAGGGCTAGCAAAAAGGGTCATATTGTTTGGTGGCTTTTTGGCTTTGTTGCTACAATATGGGCCTCAATCATATTAACATAATGCACAAGTCAAATGCGGTTTCAAAGAGAGTCAAATCAAGTTCTAGAGATGCAAACATGGTAAGGTCACACTCAAAAGAATATGAGACTACAAAAGTGATAGTCTTTTAGGCTCAAAAGGTCTCACGGGTTACCCTACCACAATCACTACAACTAGTTCCCTTGATGTACCAAACATAGGAATTTCACTATCATGCACTTGAATCATTCAAGACTAGATGAATCACAAACATGACAGGCAACCTAAATCAAACAAACAACCAAGTTTCTCCTATCATCTACATCAAGCCAGAAAAATCTCATGAGTACACACTTGCAATGACAATCCAAACACACCTCTTAAAGGCGAAAGGCTATCCTAATTTTTTTTTTTTAACAAGAAAGCAAGAAAACTAATCCTATATGCAACCTAGATGCAAATTCAATGCCTAACAAACACAAAAAGAAACTAAGAAATATGCAACTATAAATGTAAGTCTCACTCAAGCACATGATTTTAAGACAATCAACCCAAATCCCCCCATGCTTGGACAAAGCAGTGTCCGTAATGCATTTCGAATAAGGGTAGCATGCACAAGAGGGAAACGACATAATGCATCAAACTCTAAAAAAAACGAAGAAAATTAAAGGAACGAAATAAAACCTAATAAAGCAATTAAACGCAGGTTGCCTCCCGAAGCGCTAGTTTAACGTCTTTAGCTAGACGAAACTTACCTCAGAAGCGGTTAACGCCCTTAGAAGCTTGTCAAACTCCGCAGTATGCGGTTCACAAGCTTGCAAATAAGAGAGCAACAAATTACTCAGGGCAAAGAATGTTAGTTGCACTCTCTCAAATAAGTCAAAAGTACTAGAAAAATCAAAAGAATCAAAATAAGTAGTCCACATGATTTTTCTAGCTGAGTCCTCTAAGCATTCACAATATGGATCAAGATAGGGATGAAACCCTCCTAAAGTGCCTAAGGACAAGTCAAGAACATTGTTGGTCCCCTCAATAACAGTCACATCACAAGAGTCAACCACACATCCCACATCAACATGAACATCAATGGTCTCTTCACATGGAATGGGCTCCTCAAGGTTCTTAGGGGCAACAGAAGGTGGTGAACAAGGTGTAGAAGCATGGAGTACATCATCAAATTCCTTGCTTGAAGGATCCAATCCACCTACAAACCCCTCACAAGACTCCTCATCAATAGCATCAATTGACTCATGACAAACATCATCATCATGCCTAGCAACAAACCCATGGGAATCGCTCACCTCAAACCCCGTCGACTGAGAAAAAGGTAAGGATGCATTTTGAAAAGCAAAGACACCATCAGTAGTGTCTCTAGGTAAGCTAGGATGGGAAGGAACAACAGTTGGCAAAGATGACTTAGAAGGGTCAACTATTTCATGTATTTTCTCTAGACAAGCTTCCAACTTATCTTGTTGCACTTGCATTGCCCTCGTCAAAAAATCAACTTTGGCTAAAACAGGGCATGTAGACTCATCATGGTCAAAAGAACTACATAAACGACAAGGAGACAAACAATGGGTTTGAGTACATAATCTAGCATGAGATGTACAAAGATTGGGGAAAGAGGATGCACAATAATAATTTTCAAAATCACGAGTATCACGTGCAAGCCACTCAAGCAAACTCCAAGCTTCATCAACAGTTTTAGCATAGAAACCAAAATACTCTAATAGAGTATGAGTCTCTCTATTCACCCCCTCAGCAACAATGTCAAGAATATCTGATTTCCCATACACAATACCATGTGGAACAGGACATGCAAGTAATCGCTCAAAATAGTGCCAAAATAATTCCTGCTCAAATTGGGGAAAATCAAGAATTGCCATTTTTTTGTTTTTTTTTTAAAAGATAAAGAAAAGAAAAAAAAGAAAATAGAAAACAGCTTAGTCAACCTAAGAGGGTTCGTTTACCAACTGCTAGGGACAGAGTCCCCGGCAACGGCGCCAAAAACTTGACAGAACCGCAAGCGCACGGTGTACATAGTAGCACGTCAAGGTCGATCCCACAAGGACTCAATTAGCAGCACAGAAAACTAATCTCTATCTCGATTGCTAAGCTAATCAGGTTTTGGTTTTGGAAGACTTTAAAAAATAATTAAAACTAATAAAGCAGGAAAAAGAAAATCAATCAAAAATTATATTAAGAGAGAAAGACTTATAGGGAGATGCTAACCTAACAACGAGTTCGATTACTAAAACCTAGCTTGCACAATCATACATTCAAGAATGAATCAAGAATCGATAACCTCTTAATTCTATCGCCCTTTCGATGCTAAATAGAATTATTCTAAACAACCTAATCAACAACTTTCGTCTGCCTTTTAGGTTAAACAGAATTGAAGGTCTTAAAAGTCAGGTTATCTAATGATTCCCTAGTTTACTACTCCTTTTTCATCTTTCATAAGCCTAGGTAGACAGGTTGGTAGTCAGATTACCCTAATTCACCTTCAAGATTTCTCGAGTTAATCTCAAACTTACAAATATTCAAGGCCTTAAGAATACTCATAAACATGGAAAACACAACCTTCTATTGATTCTAATCAAGAATTCATGCACAAACTAATAACAAACAATCAAACTACATTGTTTCGGGTTGCAAAACCCTAGAATTCAAGAAATTTACTCGCTCCTATTCAATGAAAACACAAAACAAGTTCTAAACATCATAATCGAATCTCAAAACTAAGAAGGAAATCAAAAAGAAAGAATAGAATTGCGAAGAATACAACCCGTCGAGCCTTTCGATCCCGGGGTAGAACCTTCTCCGCGAACGTCGCTCCTTTCCTTTGCGAATCTTGTTCTTGGTTTCTCTTGAATCGATTCGGTCTTGAATCTTGATGGTAGGGAAGAAGAGTAGAATGGAAGTATTAGGGCTCTCTTTTCTCTTCTTGACGGCCAAAGAACGAAGGAAAACTGATAGATAATGAATGAATTTCGAAAAACCGTCGCTTCCTCCCTTTTCTACTCGCGAAAATAACCGACCTGCATAGGCAGTTCGCCTCGGTCCGTACAGTCCGCACACCACGGACCGTGGTGATCACCACGGGCTGCCCGAGGTTGCCACTGTCCCACTTCTTTTTTCTTTCCTTCGCCAAAATGAGCTGGGCAAGTCCGCCACGGACCGTGGCCACCACCACGGCCGCCAAGGTTGTCACGCCTTTGCCATTTCTTGCTCCTTTCCGTCCCAAATTTGTACCACGGTTTGGGTTTGACATGTAGAGGTCCGTGGTATATTCACTCTTGCCTGAAGTTAAGAGAAAATTGGTGTTTTGGCCTCAAAACCTACAAATTCACATCAAAAACAACAACACCAAGTGTAGTAGGGAAATTGGAATAAAAATCAAGGTTCACTCTCAAAACTATCCCTAATTCACTATTAAAAACCCCCAAAAACATAGTCATGAAACGCAGTTATCAAATATATTACTAAGCACTTGAATTGCATGTATCATGTGATAAGTTGAATTGAGCACTTTGTCCCTCCCTCACTTCACTCAATTCCTAACAACTTAAAAGTTAAAAGTGAAACACACCTAAAATAATTACAATTTTGTATAATATCATATCCATGCCAAGCTTGGTCTGCTTACACTTTGGTACCAACAAAAGTGTACGTTCAAGAAAGTATTTTTAGAGTTCCATTCTTTTTGTTCACTCAATTTGGCCATAAAATTACATACACTAGGACACTTCTATTATTATTATTATTATTATTATTATTGTTATTATTATTATTATTGTTATTATTATTGTTATTATTATTATTATAAAGATTAATTTAAGTGACATTCAAATTGGAATAATATTATAATTAAATATTCTTATTTTAACTTATCTTAACTTATCTGATAAATTTATTAATTTTTTAATATATAAATAGGCCAGAATGTTTGATGCACACAATTCTATTCCAAATATCTAGCAACAATTGCCAAAAATTTAACTAGTTAAACTTAGATAGATTATTTACAATGCTAAAATTTATATTAGTGTTTATTATTTTTATATTACCATAATAAACATTAAATATCACATTTATGCAACTCGTTTGTACAATGTTGGAGTTTAAGCTAAGTTTTTGCCAAATTAGTATTCCTAATATATAGCCTATATTGCTATGACCACTTTGTCCTTATATTAATCCTAATTTGTGTTCATTTTCTATATTTGTCAAAATTTTAATACAAACAAGTGGACTACATATCTAACATATGGATCATAAGTATTACGACTTTGGGAAGCAATTATTAACTAAACCACTTATCATATAAAAGTATAGACTTTAGAGAAACTTAGCATATCATTGACCATTCTTGTCAATGAGGTACAAGTCTTATTAGTTAAAATCTGTATAATAAGCATGTAAAACACGGGCTTTTTGCATTTTTGACCCCGAATTTTAGGGGTATTTACATTCTGAACTCTTGATTTTCAACATTAATATTTTGGACTCTAAAGTTTCTAGGTTGAATAAAAAAGAACCTTAAAGTTTGTGGACTGAAGAAAAAGGCCCTTGTCTCATTTTTTATTTTCCTCCCATGTTTGAATTTATCTCCCGATTGACATCAAACTTTAGGACTATGGTTAAAACTAAATATTGAAGCTATAATACACTTCTCTTTTTCGTGTCGAGGCTACTTAGACCCCTGAGTACATGGTTTTAAGTAACTCCAACATGAATAAAAGAGGTTTATTATAACTTTAATATCGGTTTTAAGCTTAGTCTTGAAGTTTGATGTCAATCGGGAGAGAAATTCAAACATGGAAAGAAAAAGAAAAATGGGAAACGAGCTTTTTTTTCATCTCACAAACTTTAGGGTCCTTTTTTTCAGCCTACAAACTTTAATGTTCAAAATGTTAAAGTTGAAAACCAAGGGTTCAGAATGTAAATACCCCTAAAATTCGGGGTCCAAAATGCAAAAAACCCTGTAAAACACATCTAGACGAAGACCTGTTCTTCTATATATACGGCTGGCTAGCTGCGATGCTACAACACCCCGCACCTTGTTACAACCCACCACAACATAACTAATCCACCATAATTTACCACAACCCACCAAAATAAACTTTTTCACATTTACCAACACAATTTACAATTGTTAAAAACAAAATTCATCGCAATTTACCACAACCCACCACTACTTTTCTAAACCCACCAAATTTCATCACAATTCCACCGAACCGCACCGCGACATACCGCAACTAGCCGTATAAAAGAATAGGGTCTTAATATTTCCACAGTTTTATACACAAGAAGTGAATAAGTGATCCTAATTTGATTGGCTAGTATTATTATCCCACTTGCCACATTCCCCATCCAGGTTTGAATGAAGCATTTATCTGATTTGTACTTTGAAATTTTGGTAGGTTTGTGCTCCTTAAGTGTATGGTCAATTATTGGTGGTCGCCATATTTTAAAGATTAATTTTTAAATCATTATAACAGGAATAGTTATGTTTTATATGAATAAAGTCATCATAGACCGATTATTCATGATAAGTACTTTGTAATAATTTTGGCGTTAATATTAGTAAAATTTATACTAGTTATT
This sequence comes from Portulaca oleracea, assembly GCA_029582165.1. NCBI lineage: Eukaryota > Viridiplantae > Streptophyta > Magnoliopsida > Caryophyllales > Portulacaceae > Portulaca > Portulaca oleracea. The sequence goes on from CM055872.1 coordinate 1,464,766, forward strand.
TTAAAGATGTTCAAATTTGTATTTAGATATGTAATTGTTCACATATTTTATTGTATCATTCTGTGTTTGATTGATAAATTGATTACTATATTTTGTTTAATTTTAATATTTTGTTTCCTTTTGATAAAAATACCTTAACTAAGAATCCAATGCCTGTTGCGATTCAAGATTTGGATAATTTAACTAACCTAAAAGATGTTTATCTCCATTGAAACAATAGAGACGTGTTCTAAACCACCATAGTGAATGTTTCACTTTCGTTTACACAATGTAATTTAATCCGTTTACTAGAGCTTTATTTAGAACTAATCATCACTAAGCTTTAACAGGTTAGTAGAGTCAGAATAGTATCAAATTGTCTATGATAAATATAACTCATCAGTCTACAATTTCACCAATGAAAAATATTTTACTACCTTAAATCTCGATAGAGAGTATGGAAGATGAGTTAATTGTCACACGACTAGCACTTCTGATATAATTAATATTAATTTACTTAGCGTAAACAAAGTCCTTGAATGTTGAGTTTACTTTCTTATTTTTTTTTTATTTTGAAAGCAACAACATAAGGGGAAGGCACCAAATAAATAGCCGCACTTGCATATCATATGATGTATCATATATTCATATGATAGGCCCACACTTGGATTTTATACAGTAGACTATTTTATTTTCCATGAAATTGAAAATGAAAGCTTAAACAAAACCACGTCGATCATGAGACTTTCCAGATCACCTCTCCAAAAACTCGACAATATTAAATTCATCAATTAATAATCCCTCCTTTAATTCTATTTTTCTGTCTAATTTTTATTTCACTTTCTCTCACCTCCCATCCCATCCCCATATTGGCCATCAACAATCATTTTTCCCTCATCATTCATTCTTTCTTTCTTTAATTCTTTTCCTTTTTTTCATTCCCTTAGCTTATAAGCTTAAGCTGGATAGCTAACTATTACCATTTCCATCCTCCTTTTCTCTTCCTTTAATTACTACTACTAAATAATAATATTGTTTCATTTTGCAGTATTTGTTATTTAACTAATCTATTTGTTCCACAATATATAATATTAGTCACTATAATTTACTTTTTTATGTTTACCAAATGATCATTCTGTCAGTCACTAGCAGATAAAATGGTAAGGAGAAAGATGAGTTCAGGGTATATAATATACACCAATTGGTAAGAGAGAAAAGGATGAGTTTTTTTTTTTTCCTGAAATGTTTCCTTTTTTCCTTAATGGACAAATTAATACAAAGAAATGAAGATAGTAACACCTTAGGGTACATAAATATGATACTCTAGTTTTACAATTTTTCTTTGCAATCACTCACATTAAGTTGTGTAGGTTGTAGGAAAATTAGTATTTAGTTTTGTTACTCTCTTTTTACTGTTACTGACGTTTAGTTTTTTTGGACACTGCTAGCTTCTTGATCAAAGTAAAAAAGTTACATTAAGTGTTTGGTAACAAGCTTTTTATATTAATTTTTTGGACCCAATAAGCTAGTTTTCAAAAAGCTACTTGATGAAACTTTTTGAGTTATCTTTTCACAAAAAGCTAATTACCAAACATCTTTCCAGCAATTAGTTAACCCAAACAGCTAAGGTCAAACTTATAATCCAAACAACTACCAGCTAACAGCTATAAGCTAACAACTAACAGTTATTAGCTATCAATTGGTTACCAGACAGGGCCAACATTGTTGATGCTCATTCTGTCATTCATATTTGTTACTTGTAATGTTAACACCAATAAATGTTGACCACCTTATTATAGCTACCAATATTAATCAACAAGGAAATGGTAATCAATCACTATTAATCGACCATCAATTACAAATTATCATCTTACAAGGATTAAAACCCTTGCTATATTTTATACTTATCCAAATTGAATAAAACTGTGGCACTGTTTTTTTCAACGTGAGATAGTTGGAGGGAAGTTTAGGTATGACAGTAAGATAGGTAAGTAAGGCTATGGTTATAAGGTAAGTGCAAGTAGGCAGGATAGTATCTAGAGAGGTAAATCACATCAATGTTTAAATGTATATTTTATAATTTTTAATAAGGTATAGTAAGTAAAGCAAGTTAGATCAATCACATTACTTATTAAATATATATATATATATATATAAAATTTTAAATATATATTGTTGAAGACAGGGTCAAGGTCCTTTACCGCGCATCCGCGAAGGACCTTCGATTTTGATGAAAGCAAAAATCCGGAAAAGGGAAGTTGCCTTATATTATATAATCTGATTATATATTCTGAGTATAATATATATTCTGATTATATACTCAAATTATGTGTATATAATATATATATTTTGATTATATATTATATATTCTTATTATGGGCATGATTCTTGTAGATATAAAAAGGAAACAAAAGGAAACAAATCAAGGGAAATCAATCATGATTAGTGTAGCAGTAAAAGGGAAGAAATCAACACATAAGGCAAGTTACCGTTGGAAGGACTCAAGTACAAGCATCCAAAGGCATCTATAAAAAGGACGATAGAAGAATTGAGAAGATAGGCGATTCCACGGAAGTAATCATGAGTAAGAAATCCGTGGGATTTCTCCGAGTGTGTAACCAATGGTTCGGTGGTGAAGGTAGCCGAAAGGACCCTCCGTGAAGGTATAGCCAAGGACCTTGGTGAACATTCGTTGTGTCACATGTGGAGAGATGGTGTGTAGCAGAGACGACTGGTAAAGTGTGTGTTTGTGTTTTAATGTAATCCATCATGTTCCAAATCGCCGTTAGGGTTTTTCCTACGACGATCCTTATCTGTAGCCCAAGAGGAAACCTAAAAACTAGTGTATTATATAAGTGATAGTGTAACATAATATATACTTAATACTATGAGTAAACCTTAAAACTAGTGTATCAAAACCATCTTATATTATTAAACTTCCAATATCGTACTTAAGGAACTCAGAAATTAATATTTTATGGAAATAATTAAAAGTAAATAAAAGGCTAATATAATGGAGAATGTGCACATTAAGAATGAACGATTAAAATAAATTTGTATGAATAGGCCCCCTGTTTTTGTCACCAAAAGCACCATCGACCTGCTTTAGCACATAACCAAAAGGTTATTTCAAAGGTCCCACCATGAAGGTGGTCTATAAAATTTATTGCTTTCCTAATTCTACTACCTTTGGATTTCTCTCCCAAAAAGACTCTTCTTTGTTTTGGTTCTTTTGACTACCTATCTCTTTTTCCATTCAGGTTTTTTAATTTATAAAATCATCATGTTGAATTAATGAAGACGGTTCTTTAAGAATGCTGGAGAAAAGGTGAGAAGAAGTTTGCATCTAAAGATTTTCATTCATGAAAGCCAAAATATGTATTTATAAAAAAGGAAAATTGCATTCTAATAAACTCTGCGTTCACCAATTATATAACGATAATCTCTACTTTCATTTTCGATTTTGGTGGTAAGAAAAACAATGGATACTTGTGGGATGTACATCACTGAGAGTATACCTTAAATATCATAAATTTTGAGTAAAATTTGATTCAAAACTTAACATAACACTTTACCACGATTTGTAATGGTTTTATGTCGTTTCTCCCAATTTTTTCATTTTTTTTACGATTTTTATGCTTTTTTAACTTTTATTCCCTTTGGAAAAATCATAATAATTGATTGGATTCTCAAAAAAATATTTTATTTTTCTTGGACCATCAAAATACAAAATAAAAATAAGGATTATTGTTATACAATTGATGAAAATAGGAATTATTAGAATCCATTTTTCTTTTAGAAACATATTGTTTATGCATACACAATCTATTTTTTTATATTTCTTTTGTAAAAGATCGTACGTAAATGTAACTTTATAGGTTATATGAGATGTAGAATGTTTGCACAAGTAGGTCGTGGCTAATAGAACCCGTTTAATGTTAGATTAACCTCATCTTTTGAGGGTGTAGATTAGGATACGACTTAATTACAATTACCACTATAAAATAGTACAAAAGTGAAACAATAAAGCTGGTTAAGTTCATTGCTCCAAAGGATTAGATAAATTATTTATTTCATAACTTTTTCCTTAGATTTATAAAATATGCATATATATATATATATATATATATATATATATATATATATATATATATATTTCTCTTTCAGGACTTTTTTTAGATCATACATATATGCGATACACATCCACATGATCCACACTACTTCAAGGATCGTGTGTGTTGTACTATAATCTCCTTCTGTCAGAACAAATTAAGTCTTGTGGATTTTTAATGGGTCATGTTTTTACTTTTAATCCAATTAATGATGGCTATTCTATTAATAATTTATATTATCATGCTAAAAAAAGTCAAAAAGGTTAATTTTTGGTTGCATATGATAAGAGGTGGGAATATTATTGACCATCACTTACCCAACATAACAATGTTCCTACAACATACTAATGGATTATCTAGTACCCTTCTAAACCCTAGGGTATTAATTAATTGGTATGTTTGTGGCCACCACATGCTAGTAGAAATGGAGGATTTGAAGGAACTTTGTGGGTTAAAATTAAGTTTGGATTGTTATTGTTTTTCTCTAATTGTATATATCAAACTTTATTACGTTTGTATTGTAGGATGTCACAACCAAACTCCACATTGAATTCGATCGAACCCATTCTAATATCACTTATCGGAAAAGAATATGTTAGAGTAGATTTGCAGCGGAAATGAGTGATATATTAGATGCTTCTAACGTTGAGAAAAATAATGTAAGCATAACATATAGAAATGGAGACAAAATTTAACATGGGAAACTTAATTAAGAATTGGGAGAAAAATTCACAGACGGTAAAAATACGAACAAACCCCTATCAAAGCCAAAGCATAATAACAGATCTCTACTCTTTCAAGAAACCAATAGGAGAGATACAAATCTCCCATAGTAGACGCAATTACATAAGAAGAATCTATCTTTCTCATGAGTCTCACTAACATAACTCGATCTTCCAACCCTATGGAATAGAATTTCCACATTACTCATTTTGATCACCACTTCAAATAGATTTACCAAATCTAATATAATTGAGAAATCCAACATAATAAGAAAATCTAACGCAATATAAAATTTAATCATACGGTCAATTATTTGCGAGATTTTAGAACAAAATATTCCTAATAACTTTTGTGCCCTAAAAAATAGAAAGAGGCATATAAGTACAGTTTGGTTTTGTAAGGTTCAACGCAAAGGAAGTGGCCATGATGGCCATTCATATATGGGAGTAATGGGATGGCTAATTGATATAAGATTACAAGTGATGCGAACAAATTATAGTAGAAAAGAAGCTCAGAACATAAATGTGGGAGATAGGCTTAATGATATGTGATTACCAGTATACATATACTTGAATCTTTGATAAATACTTTTGTAATCATCTGATATAATATGTATGTACTTAAATCTTTGATAAATACTTTTATAATCATCTGATATAGTTTATCATTCGTGTTTTTTCTCGGTGTGAGGTTTTTCACGTTAATCTTTGAGACATGCACCTCAAGTCCTCAACTAATAATCCTTGCTTAGTGTAGCAGGCAAATCTAATTTGTGTCTCCTTTCTTCTTTCTCTCTTTTCTTTCTTTTTTTTTTTTTATAGTCAAACCTCTTTTCTTTTTTGTTGGAACCAACCAATGCGGGCCATGGATGGGCCCATGGGTTTGCTTGAACCCATGATATAAAAAATTTCAATCCTTGTTTGGTTTGTGTCACAAAATCACAATCAACAAACTCCCCCTCAGTCCCCTACCCCACCACCTACGTGGCCACAATCTCCTGCATCTCCCTCCTTTTCTTCGATATATACCCCCTCTCCCAAACAACCCCCATCAAATAAATGCCAGTTAAACACACTACACTACACAACCCAATCCAATCTCACTCTTTTTCATTTTCATTCACTCACTCACTCACGCAATTAACCCAACACAATCATCATGTCCTCCGCCGCCGCAGTCGCCGCCGTTGTACGGCGGCATCTGAGCCGCCTGAGCTCCGACGAGGAGGACTCCCACTTCCTCCACTGGCATTACTCAGAATTCGACGACAGAAACTTCCAGATCCACGGCCAGACGTTGTTCTACCTCTTCATCCTGTTCTCCATCATCCTCATAGTAACCCTCCTCCTCCTCTACGCGCGGTGGTACTTTCGGTTCCGCCACCTCCACTCCGCCCCGATGCAGCCGCCCAGCCACCACGCGCCGCCGCGGGGTGGGCCGTGCAGGGGGCTCGACGCCGCCGTGATAAAGGCCATGCCGATCATCCTCCACCAGAGCTCCGCCGTAGAGACAGAGTGCTGCATCTGCCTGGGGATCTTCGAAGACGGAGATAAGGTGAAGGTGTTGCCGAAGTGCGACCACCGATTCCACTCGGATTGCGTGGATCGGTGGCTTTCGACTCAGTCGAGTTGCCCGCTTTGTCGAGTCTCGCTCCGAGTCGACCCGCCCCCCACCTCGAGTTGCCTCGATTCAGTATGAAGTTTTTGAGCTAAGCTTCATTTCTTTTTCTTTTTTCTTTTTTTGAATTTCCCACCATTTTTTCGTGGGTGATTAATTGGAGGGGAGAAATTTGGAGCAGCCCAGATCGCAAATCGTTAGATCCTGTGGCTGTTGGGTTTTTCTCTCAACCCCAGCCCTTTTTCTTTTTTTCTTTTTTTGGCCTACTATATTTCCACATATTTTTTTTCTGTTTTTTTATGCTTGTAAAATGAAATAATTTAGAGCTGTAGAAAGCTAATTGGTCATGTATTTAGTTAGAACTAGCCAATTTTGCAGCTCACTAGTCGTGATTTGTAATTGTATACCCCTTTCATTCATTTGCTTGGGGGTCAGATTTATCTAAATTAACAAAAAAAAAAAAATCAAGTACTCATCTTTTTATCTCTTTCTCTTTATTTTTTTTTCTTGTTTGAATTTACTGTCAGCTGTAACTTTTGTAAAATCTTGAATTCAAAGGCTCATGATGTGTTTGCATATAAATTACTCATTAATCAAAGAAAAAATAGAAATGTTATGAGTAAGTAATAATAATAAAAAAAATTGGTTATATAATGACGATGGGAAAAGCAAATCTTGGTGGGATAGTGTAGACCCGGTGGTACAGTAAAAGATGTGACATTTTTTTTAGGTAAAATTTGTTGTGGAATCCCAAGTGGATGAAATATGAATGGTGACATTTTTTTTGCCCCACCATTATTTAATTTGCATTTCTCATAATGGAATGGATTAGTTGTTTGTTTATCTTGGTATATAACTAAACTAGATTAAGACATGATCAAGGAATCCTAAGATTGTTGATGGATATAGGATAAGAGGCAAATTCATTATAAGAGTTGCACAACACATGTTTCTAATGTGCATTCCTACTTTTATTATCACTTCCAGTACTTATTCATTTTAATATATGATGTAACTTGTAGGTATTATATTAGAACATAAAGAAATTAGCTAAGAACAATATTTTTTAAATAAATTTATTTGAGAAAGCCATAATTAGATTAATTGATAGGTTTGTTATAAGTTATATTGCTTATATAATTAGATAAATTAATATATATCTACTTTTAGCCCAAGTTGATAGTTGTCATAGTCCTCATATAGCAAGTTGTGGAAGTTGCTAGTATCTCCTTGTTGCTCAATTTGCTTATCATGTTAACTATTTTTATAAGACTAGTAAATATTGGTAATGAGATTAAATATTGTTATATATATAAATAAAATTAAAAATATGTGTGGTTGTTGTTGTTATTATTGTATATAAATAAAATTAAAATCCTTGCCAATTTTATATAAAGAAGCAAGGATTTTACATTTTTGAATTAGATTAATAAAGAGAATATATATTAAACTTGATTCTTTACTTTTGAATTTTCTATGTATTGAATTAACTAAATGTTGGATACATATTCTTTTGAATCTTTTCCATCAATACATAACACTCATATTATATGATTGACATCTCAAAAACTAAATTTTAAAATATATAACAATGATAAAATAGGATATGTCCGTTAAAATAGATTTCTAAATTTTAACATCTTACCCTCACACATTAGCATATTTCCGTCATCGGTTCAGAACCCACCACTAACCAAATATATATTCGTTCTCTTTAAAAATACTTTAAGGTTTTCTTTAAAAATACTCAGATTTTAGTGAATGTCTTATATTAGACTTTGAATACCACTCTGTTAGGGATTTTAGAGAAAATAACTGCAAGGTTCTAGCGAAAGCAAATGAGATAATGGAGATTACGACAAAATTTAGGAATGAAAAATAAGCGATAAAAAGAACATCAAATATACATGAGAAACCGAAGAACTCGGAGGAAAACCCACGGACAGTGATAGCCAAAAAATAATTCACTATGAAAAAAAGAGAGGAGTACAACTCGATCACCATCATAGGGTGTGATACGATCCACGATGGAGATTACAATCCAATCTCTCAAACTTTCAACTCAGAATCTTTCTTGGGATAACACTAGGAAAATAGTGGTAAAATTGCATCTCTCTCAATATTTTCTCTCTGATCTGATTGATCTAATCGATTCAACTGACGGTTAATGTGGAGAAAATTGTACTCTATTTATAGGGTGGCTAGGAGAATTAGAGTTACATCAAAACTCAAATAATCGCAAGTTGTAGCTGACTTGACGAGGGTTGAGGACGAGAGTTACGACATACGAGACACAGTTGGTGCTCATGGAGACGCGACTGGCGTCGATGCTCGGGGTTGCTAGCGGCTCTGAGATGCTGGTTGCGTCTCTTCGGAGCAGTTGATGCCTCCGAGGTGCAATTAGCACCTCCAGCGTGCTTTTTGCTTCAGGTTCTGTTTAAGGCATGGGTTGCGCATCACAGTGCGCGATCTGCATTTCCTCCTCGATTTTGGACCTTAGAAGGATCCAATGGGCCATAAAACTCAACATCTTAATTAATAGCATCTCGATGTGACTTGTTATCTAAGATTAAGATAAGTTAATAATCAATTCATGTACTTTTCCAAAGTTATTGTACAGTGAAAAACAAATACTATAATTGTATTATTTAGGTCCCGTTCTTTTATACGGTTGGTTGCGCTGTGATGTGGTGGAAATTTGAAAATTGTGGTGGGTAGGAAAAAGTTGTGGTAGATTGCGGAACATTTTATTGGAAAAAGTGAGATGAAATGTTTTTTATATTGAAATGATAGATTGTGGTGGAATATGGAAAGTTGTGGTGAGATATAGAACCGCAACCAACCAGCCAGATAAAAGAACGGGACTTTGGGTATATAATTTATATATGAATTGAATGGTAAAAGGTGACAAGATTATAGAGGACATTACGTAACTTATGTGTGTAAGAATGCATGAAAGTGAAGGTCGGAGAAAGAAAAAAAAATGGACATGGGTAAATTGAAGAAGAGCAACGCCGTAACAATCTTGAATTTGACGATTGTGATCCAGAGTTGAACATATCTTTCATTGGGATATTCCCTGTTATAAAGATACGACAAACACTAATTCCTTTTAAGTTGTGAATCAAGATGTTGTTTATTATTTTTAACAAAATGCGACAAATCGAGAAGATGCACGAAGCATAAAGATTAGGGGACATTGGTTGAGGTTGAGAATCACGTGTATGTTTATCGTACTATATCCAAATCCAACAACAAGAATCCCACTGTACGTATTTTCTTGAGGATCATACTCCATGGTTTTATAACACGCAAAGGACTCATATTTGGAAAAGAGGTACAAATGAATGACTCCATGTAATGTGAAAATGACTAGTCTTAAAAGTAATTTCGATTCCTTTAGACTGTAAATCGCTCAAATTTCAAGGTTAATATAATAGTCCTTGAATTCTTGCACTTCAAGTTAAGTATATCCAGTTAGCTTTTATAGAAAGTTATTGTCATGTTTTTTGAATGAGTTATTTTTAAGTTGGAATAGTTAGGTTAGGATAAGTTACGATAATTTTTTGGGGAATTGTGTTTTCAAAGTGGATATTTTTTGAGGAATTGTGTTATGTTAAGATAAATTAAGATAAGTTAGGATGACTTAGAAGAGTTAGAAATTAACCTGGCAAAAGAACAAAGCCTATGTATAAGATGCACAACAAGAATAATGTGGATTATGCACGAGTCGTTAGCTACAAGCGGTACAAGCGCACAACCATACCTATGACATTGTCCTCGAACGACTGATGATATTCCGTGCTCGTTTTGCATGATACATAGTACTTATGTACAGTCGGAGAATATCTTTTAACAACTCGAAAACGGGAATTCAGAGGATTGTGCTTTACTCCTGATCAGGGGTAGCCAATAAGTTCTTTTTCCGGGGACAAAGCCATTGGGTTGTCCTAATAGGACATCTTGATTTTAGAGAGGAGAAAATGCAACGAATAGTTGTGTCGGGGCCTCGGTGGATGTCTTGTTAAATCATTTACGCAATATCGGACTTTACAATTTGCAATGCATCATATAAGATGTTGATGGATGGTGGGCCTCATTAGTTAATGGGCCTCATTAAAAGATGCGTATTAAGGTGAAGTAATTTGAGAGAGATGTATAGATGGAGGGTGGTTGGCCTTTTAGCATTGTTAGGAAGATCCAATGAGGGAGTCCACTTCAACCAAGAACTATGGTACACAAGTTAATTGAGGTTCCATCTTAAAATCACTAGGTGTTAAGAGGAGTAGCCCACTTGACATATATACCATGTCATTTTTCTTTACTTTTCCGATGTGAGACATTTTTACTCATAGGTGAATCCCAACGATCTCCCCCTTCACACATGAGTCTCATGCCACCACTTTGTCTCAAGAGTCTCAGTCGCATCTTACTCCACATAGTCGCACCCTACTCCACCCGAGTCTCATGCCACCACTCTGAGCATTTAGGAGACCCAGCCGCGCACGCGCTATGGTCTCTGCTCCTATCCATTGTGATCTTTCTGCACCTTGCACGCGCCCAGCCGAACGAACCATCGACTCTGATACCAATTGCTGGGGAGATCCAAGGAGGGAGACACTTCAACCAAGGCCCATGGTACACAAGTTAAGTGAGGTTTCATCTTAAAACCAATTGGTGTTAAGAGGAGTAGCCCACTTGACATATATACCATGTCCTTTCTCTTTACTTTTCCGATGTGGGACATGTTTGCTCATAGGTGAATCCCAACAAGCATTAAACTTGCTTCCTACCATCAAATACTAATCTCCCCCAAAGGTTGGATTGCGGTCTCGTAGAATGATATTTATTTGGGTTGTTTCATCAAATTTGACCTAACTGCTTTCTATATCATATGAACTGTGTGTTTCTGGACTTGGACCATGAAAATATATGATCTCAGGTCCTTTGTCTGAATTCTAAATCTCCCCGCCGACGAAGCCAACTATTTCGGAAAAACTTCTAAGAATTGACAACGAGACAACGAGCGGGTGATTATTGTGACGACCAAGGCTACATGGCTCCTCCAACAATGTAAGCCTACAGAATAGACAATACCCCGAGGGTTGGACTAGTGGACCTCTTCAACACTAAAATTAGTCAGGTGTTCCAACTGCTGTGTAAAGTGTATTGATATCTTGATGAAGGCGTAAAGAGCGGAACTAGTCGGATCATTGAGCATGGAGGCCAACAAGCCACTTCCAATGAATTCACTACTTTCATCTTCGTAGTCAAAAGAGTAGTGATATGAACTAATTTTTGAATATCAATAATTAGTTGCGCTAGTTTGACGTCTTTTCCTAAAAAAAAAAAAGAAAGAAAGAATAGTGATATAATATGATACGACATGATACAATTATACAAACCTCAAAATATGAGAATTTCATGAGCCAATAGCGCTATTATCAGGAGGGTAAGAAAGGATAAGAAGGTATTTGTTGTAGCAATAAGGGATCAAATCCAAATTAGAGAAGGAAATAGGCCTCCAAGGCCCATTATTACCAAGTCTTTGTTGATCTATATTGACTTGGATGGTCTATCAAGTAGGGTTAAGGTATGTAAAATTCATGGATAAAAAAATAGTTGAGTAAAAGTTAAATTTTGGTAATTTTTGATAATTTTTGGCAAACTTATGCTAATATGTCAAAATTATTTTTTTTAAATTTTTTAACTTTGGTAATTTTATACAAAAATTGGTATTTTTGGTAGATTGAATTTACCCTAATCTGGATATTTCTGACTAATGACGGATGTAGTCTTTAAAATTAGAGGTGTTCACTTAACAATATTTTGGATACTTGAGTTGTATTATAAATTGGATATTTGGCGCCGTCCTAAAATACAATTTTGATTTTTTTTTGGGATAACCAAAATAAAAAAAAATTGGGATTATTATACAATTAACCAAACTAACGATTGTTAGAATCCAAATTTTCCATTTTATTTCTACTTTGCTTCCAATTTTCTTTTTATTTCTACTTTGCGTCCTAATTCCTACCCTCTTTTCCCCTTACAAATCCAGAAAACCTCAGTTAATTGACAGGCCCCAATCAGTAACCCAAGGTATTGCAATTTAGCCCATTAAAGGCCCATATTCGAAAGGGTTTCAATCTAGGGTTCTACTATATATCAGTCGTTACCGCCCCATTCTCTTTCCCCACTAGAACTTCTCTCAATTCTCTCTACACAGCAGTCACTCGGGCGATTTAGGGTTTTGAGAGTGCGAGTTTTCGTCGTCACGCCACCATGAGAGCCAAGGTAACTTAGCTTTCGTTCTGTCTTACTGTAAAATTCTGTCGATCTTACATTCTTCATTCAATCTTTCTTTGATTGTTGCTGTGTCGGAAGAATTTGAACATCGTTTAATCGATTGTTCATTTAGTTTTTTTTATGAATCTGTCTTCATTTTTTTATGATTGTGAACATTGTTTTGGATGAAGTTTAACATTGTTTAATCGATTGTTCATTGTTGCTGTTTCGGATGAATTTGAACATTGTTTAATCGTTTGTTCATTGAGTTTTTTTATGAATATGTCTTCAATTTTCGTCCGATTCTATATTGAAGTTTGATCTTTCTTCAATCTGCGAATCTAATTGTTGTTATTTTGAATGAATTCTTGCAGTGGAAGAAGAAGCGTATGAGGAGGTTGAAGAGGAAGCGCAGAAAGATGAGACAGAGATCCAAGTAGACGGCTCGTCAAGTCTTTCAGCTGCTATGACTCTGTTAGCTTATCTTTGTGTTGTTTAAGTTGGTCGATCTAGTAGTTGTCTTTTCTTTAGTTAAATTTGGAGTTTGTACCGTACACAGGATCATGACCTGATAAGTTTTGTTAAATGCGATACTTTGCAGTAATTGAACTGGTATGCTTGACCTATATCAGTCTCCTCGTTGTGATTGGTGTTTTTTATGATTGGGGTAATTTGGAGCGTTTCAAGTTTTATCCTTTTAGGATTGGAACAATTGATGTCTGTCAGTATGTGATTTTTCTGGGTTCTGCAAGAGGTTTTCTGTGCATTGTATGTTTGTATTGTTTGAATAACCTCATTGTTGTTTTGGCGTTAGATTTGTAGAAAGGGGTGAAATTTAGCTGCATAGGTTATTCAAAAATTGTATGAATTATGAGGGCTATATTGTATCGTAAATTGTAATCAACATGTTAGGGCTGTGGTGATTAGTAGGAATTATGAGTTGTTCCATTGAGTCATTTGTTTGCTTTGCATCATATGCTTAAAAGTTACTTGTGACTGGTTGGCTACTTACTTTGCTATTCATTCAATGGAGGAACTGAATTGTAGGTCAAATTTTCATTGAACATGTTGGTTGCAACAGATCCAGAAAGGTGGTGCCTTTGTGCTAACAAGAACTTAAGGAGTCTGTAGATTGTTTAGGTCGTGTTTGCTCGGTTTTGTTGCTGCTTGATCTTTTGTTGTGTTTATTTGGTGGGAAGTTGATGCGTTTATGTTTGCACTAAAATCTCCTATCCATTCTAGATAGTTCCAAATAACATTCCTTGATAGTTTGGCAATCGTTCAAAGCACTTACTAGTTACTAGATGCTGTGGGTGAATAAATTAATCAGGTAATTAGATTTATCTCAATGGCCAGCATGAGCATATATTTCATCCCAGGATGGCAAGAAATGAAATGGATGAAGAGATGGTTGTGGTGGTGTGTTTTTCGCAGAACTAGAATTATACTCATGATAGAACTATGCTCTTGTTTTTGTATGCAACCTTTGTTTGCGGTTTTTGTTCGGGTGAACTTTATTTATTTTGTTGTGTTTGTTTCGAAAGAAAATGAACTATGCTCTTGTGTTCGAATGGTTTTATGAGCATGTGTAGAATTTTATGAGCACATTTGTAAGTTTATGAATATACTCATGAAATTAACTTGTTTACACATGATTATAAAATGAGAATTGTAAACTCATAAATTTAAAAATGTATGGTTTTCTATAAATTATGAGCTCAAATTACAAATTTGCATATAGTCAACCAAACCTAGCTTCAAGATTTGTGGTATGCATATTTGCAACATTACATTTATCAAAGTGGCTAATTGACATTCTCAATATGCATATCTCAATTCAGTTCATATTCATAAACTCAGTTTCAAAATCTTTATATTCACATCCGGATCATGTAAGGTCACACAAGATCAAATGAAAGACCGATTAGTTTATGAGTTTACAATTCTCATTTTATAATTATGTGTGCACTAGTTAATTTTACAAGTCATTATAGGAGGGGTTATCATTCATGAACCTATCCTAATCCTATCTTTTTCTATTTTCTCATTTTTCTATTGTGTGTGTGTATGTTTTTTTTTTGTGTGTTTTTGGATGCAACTTAATAAAAAGAAATACTAGAAGCGAGGAAAAAAAACGCAAAGAAAATCTAGGACTTAGAAAGCAAAAATAAGGACTCAAAACACAAAATTATATAGAGCCTCATTCTTAAATCTAGCATTGTCCTCAATGCAAAGGACTAAAGAGTAGCAAGGAAGGGTATGAGGGGAGACTATTCATCATTAGGTGGTGGTGGTGGGTGGTAGGGTTGCTATCGAGGATGGTAAGTGGTCAACCATGGTTTGGATAATCCCCCTCAAGTTTGCATGGGATGCTTCATGTCGGGAGAGGGAAATGTTAACCCTTTCGATGAGCTGGGTCATGGTCTCATGCATTTCATTCAACCTATTTTCAAACCCGTCCACTATTGGGCGTCAAAGGGTTGATGTTAGGCTTGAGGTAGAATTTGAGGTGGGGCATGAGGAATTAGGGGAAGCCATAGTATGTTCTGTTGGTCTTGGATAGATTGGTGTTCGTGGGGGAGTTCAAAATGCACGTTATTAGGATAAATCCACCAACGCCTTTCAATGTTATCGAATGCACCCATACCAAAGATATAACATTGGTCCCATCAAGCCACATATTTCTCCGTACTCTATCTGGTGTGTGGAGGTTAGGGCGGAACCTGAAGTGATGGGCAAGGTGGGTAATGAGACCATTACCACTATGCCCACATTGGAGTTGGGTATCCGTGACATATGCAAGCAAAGAGGGCGGCAAGGTCGGAATTAGCATCACCATGCAACATAGCTTAAAGCATATACATGTCAGATTTTGTTGCCTCATTGGCACTACCGGCCAAGACTGAATCCAATGGGTATACCTCAGTCAAAACAGGGTTTAAGATGTAGGTGGATGAGATGTTGCTAGGGTCCCAATTTGGAAATGCTGAGATTTCCTCAAAGAAACCTCTGCCATCCCAGTTATGAGGAATGACAACTTTGATGCAACAGGCCTAGCTTTTTAGGAAGACCGAACACGCATGTAAACTCAAATAGTCATTTGTCGTATCTCCCCATAGGAGTTGGAAAGTAATAAGCTCATCCTAACTCTCAAGAAATACCTCTACCATACTCATGAATTATAGGGTAATTAAACGAAGAGTGTACTCATTAAGTTTAGCCACTGGAAGCATGTTACCCCACGAAGCAACCACAACACATCTTCATGCATTCCACAATCACGTAAGAATTTTTCATGCATGAAACGGGTGGGAATGATGTTGCCCTTAAAAACAATTCCATACCTAGCGGTGCGCGTGAAAAACCAAAATTGTAAATTGAATCGCAAAATTGTAAAGACCAAACCGGTAAAAGCAGTTAACCGTTTGAGAATTTTGAAAAATGCGGTTTAGTTTACCAAACCGGTTTAGCCGATTTAGGTTTAGGTTTTGCATTTTCGTGAAGCGATTAACCACAGTTTAGTAGTAAAATGTAAAATTTCAAAGTAGAATGTTTATTTTTTCCCTAGTTGTTGCTTCAAATCTCCAAAAACCGGCGGTTAACCGTAAATAAAGTCCAAAAAGCGGTTAACCGTGTTTTCATTACAGTTAACCGGCGGTTTCGGATTGGTTTCAATTTCCAAGTTTTTGTTGCGATTAACCGCATAAAGCGGTTTAGGTTTAGGTTTACAAAATCTAGAAACTAGTTATGCTCACCCCTACCCATACCCTCATTCTTCTTTGTTCTTATTAACTCATACCCTCGTTTTTAACTCCCATCCTAAACAGACCCTAAAAAACAAACAAAACACAAATGGAAAGAGTACATATAAGCTTCCTTACTTATGTTTTTTTTTGATACATACACTTTCGTAATTTTATTTCTACTATGCTTCCTAGCCTTTTTTTCCCCTTACAAAGAATAAATAACAAGTCCATTTCATAAAAAAAAAACATTAATAATAAGAAGTCCAAATTTCATGATTCGATTCAATCAAAATCTCAATTAGTTTATAGGCCCAATCTAAGGTAAATTAGCTTGCGTTCCATCTTTCTCTGAAATCGGAATGAACTCTAACATTATTGCATCTGTTCTTCATTGATT
This sequence comes from Portulaca oleracea, assembly GCA_029582165.1. Lineage (NCBI taxonomy): Eukaryota > Viridiplantae > Streptophyta > Magnoliopsida > Caryophyllales > Portulacaceae > Portulaca > Portulaca oleracea. The sequence continues at coordinate 1,481,628 of CM055872.1, forward strand.
TGTTTTTACTTTTATAAATCTTTCTTCAGTGTTCGTTCGATTCTATATTGAAGTAGTTTGATCTTTTTCTTCAATTAATGATTCTAATTGTTGTTTTGTTTGGATGAATTATTGCAGTGGAAGAAGAAGCGTATGAGGAGGTTGAAGAGGAAGCGCAGAAAGATGAGACAGAGATCTAAGTAGACGGCTTGTTGATTCTTTCGGCAGCTATGACTCTCTCTTAGCCTATCTTTGTGTCGTTTGTCTTTAATTTAAGTTTGTTGATCTATTAGCATGTCTTCTTTAGTTAAATTTGGAGTTTGTACCGATGAATTTTGTTGAATGCGATACTTTGCAGTAATTGAACCGGTAACTTTTACATATATCAGCCTCCTTTCGTTAATTAGCTGTTGTGATTGGTATTTTTGATGATTGGAGTAATTTGAAGCGTTGCTAATCATTGTTTTATCCTATTTGGATTTGGATAATTGATCTCGATCAGTATGTGATTTTTCTGGGTTCTTGAAGTGGTTTTTGTTGCATTATCTGTTTTTTAGAGCTGGCAAATTTTTGTCGTACCTGTAATATCTGAATTGTTCGACCTGGAAAAAACCGGGTTTGGATATAGATTTTTCGTCCGAATTTTGATATTGAATGATTTGACGAAATATTTGAGCACAAAAGTTCTCTGCGGGTTGATCCAAAATAATACTGGGCCCGGTCTTAATTTTGTTGTCTGAATTTTGATATTGATTGAATTAGTCCGACCCAATTTTACCTGGATCTGAATTATTTTTCCAGCACTGATCTGTTTGTAGTGCTTGAAAAACCTCATTGGTGTTTTGTCATGAGATTTTTGGAAATGGTTAGTTTGTAACATGTTAGGTTTCTGGTGATTGGTAGGAATTTTGTGTTGTTCCATAGAGCATTTGGCCTTTGGTTTGTTTTGGTTCATCATTGGCTACTATGCTATATATGTTTGTTGTATTGTTCCAACTTCCAAGCCCTTGAAATGATGTGATCAATCTTTGTGATCAACATGTATGGGTTTTGGTGGGGGTTGGTAGGTTATCTTGTTTGCTTGAAATTGTTTGATACATCTTATAGCATAATGGGGGAGTGCAAACTGTTTGATCAATCTTATGCTGGATTGGCTTTGTTCTTTAAATCCCCTGTGACTTTGGAGTTGCCAAAGGAATTTGTGCATTGAATTGGTATTCTTATGGTCCGGTTTTGTTTGTAGACATGTAGTTAGCTTCTTTGAATGCTTCTTCGAATCTTTCTTCTTCAGTAAGCCCATTTTTTTCAATAGAGAGCAGTGTCAATGTTAGGGCAATGGTAGTACTGCGGCAATCTCTAGATATTTGTAGCTCCTTGTTAGGGCAAACCATGACACAAGTACGCGGCAATCTCGATTTTCTATTTACATAGTGTGAAAATTCTGTGAATGAAATGCTCAGGCCATCCTAATGGTAACTTGTAGTTGTTTGCACAAAACAACAGAAGGTGTTGCTGCAATTAACTTCCCTGGCATGGTCATCTGCTAACTTGGTCCGAACCACCTTGCCACAATGTAATACATAATTACCACAATGCAATACCTAATTACTGGGAATTCCGAATCAAATTGAACTTTGTGGTTGATCTCCATAACAGTTCAAATCCAACCTGAAACTTAATTCCAAAAATTGACAGCTGACACTCGACAATTAGCATTAAATCGACTAAGGTCCCGTTCTTTTGTGCGATTTTGTTTGGGTTGCGTTAAGTTGCGGTGGAAATAGTTAAAAATAATGGTAATTTGCGTTAAGTTGCCGTAGAAATAGTTAAAACGTAATGGTAGTTTGCGTTATGTTGCGATAGGGTTGCGATAAGTTGCGTTGCGTTTGGGTGCGCTAACGCATAAAAAACCTAAAGAGGTAGTACTGCACTTTTCACATTCTCTCTTTTTACTGTTTGTATATAGTACGATGCGGTCAATATATATAGGGTTTGGTATTATATATTTACTATACGTGAATTTTTCTTTATCAGTTAATTGTCTTCTTTGTGCACTGATTTGCTCCCTGTTCTTCGCCGCTGCCTCCTTCAAGGTCAAAACTCAGCTAATGAATTCATTATGAAGTTGTAATAAAGATATAGATTGCGGTTTTAGTAAATCTTGCTACAGTGGTTTGGGAAGCACCCATTTCCTCTTTTATAAGGTTATAGATTTCTACTTTGCGTCCTAATTCCTACCCTCTTTTCCCCTTACAAATCCAGAAAACCTCAGTTAATTGACAGGCCCAATCAGTAACCCAAGGTATTGCAATTTAGCCCATTAAAGGCCCATATTCGAAAGGGTTTCAATCTAGGGTTCTACTATATATCAGTCGTTACCGCCCAATTCTCTTTCCCCCTGAAAACTTCTCTCAATTCTCTCTACACAGCAGTCACTCGGGCGATTTAGGGTTTTGAGAGTGCGAGTTTTCGTCGTCACGTCACCATGAGAGCCAAGGTAACTTAGCTTTCGTTCTGTCTTACTGTAAAATTCTGTCGATCTTACATTCTTCATTCAATCTTTCTTTGATTGTTGCTGTGTACGATGAATTTGAACATCGTTTAATCGATTGTTCATTTAGTTTTCTTTATGAATCTGTCTTCAATTTTTTTATGATTGTGAACATTCTTTCGGATGAAGTTGAACATTGTTTAATCGATTGTTCGTTGTTGCCGTTTCGGATGAATTTGAACATTGTTTAATCGATTGTTCATTGAATTTTTTTATGAATCTGTCTTCAATTTTCGTCCGATTCTATATTGATGTTTGATCTTTCTTCAATCTGCGAATCTAATTGTTGTTATTTTGGATGAATTATTGCAGTGGAAGAAGAAGCGTATGAGGAGGTTGAAGAGGAAGCGCAGAAAGATGAGACAGAGATCTAAGTAGACGGCTTGTTGATTTTTTCGGCAGCTATGACTCTCTCTTAGCCTATCTTTGTGTCGTTTGTCTTTAATTTAAGTTTGTTGATCTATTAGCATGTCTTCTTTAGTTAAATTTGGAGTTTGTGCCGATGAATTTTGTTGAATGCGATACTTTGCAGTAATTGAACCGGTAACTTTTACATATATCAGTCTCCTTTCGTTAATTAGCTGTTGTGATTGGTATTTTTGATGATTGGAGTAATTTGAAGTGTTGCTAATCATTGTTTTATCCTATTTGGATTTGTATAATTGATCTCGACAGTATGTGATTTTTCTGGGTTCTTGAAGTGGTTTTTGTTGCATTATCTGTTTTTTAGAGCTGGCAAATTTTTGTCGTACCTCGAATATCTACCTGGAAAAATCGAGTTTGGACATAAATTTTTTCTCCAAATTTTGATGTTGAAGAATGTTTTGACGAAATATTTGATCACAAAAGTTCTCTGCGGGTTGATCCAAAATAATACTGGGCCCGGTCTTAAATTTGTTGTCTGAAATTTGACATTAATTGATTTAGTCCGACCCAATTTTACCTGGATCTGAATTATTTTTCCAGCACTGATCTGTTTGTAATGCCTGAAAAACCTCATTGGTGTTTTGTCATGAGATTTTTGGAAATGGTTAGTTTGTAACAACATGTTAGGTTTTTGGTGATTGGTAGGAATTTTGTGTTCCATTGAGCATTTGTCCTTTGGTTTGTTTGGTTCATCATTGGCTACTATGCTATGTATGTTTATTGTATTGTTCCAAGCCCTTGAAATGATGTGATCAATCTTTGCGATCAACATGTATGGGTTTTGGTTAGACCTGGCAATTGTACCGAACCTGAAAATTAGTGGGGTCGAACCTGAATCACCCGTTTGACCCGAAAATTTAAGTTAAAGTTTATTAAAATTTGTGACTCGCATTCAAATTATTAACTATTAAACTATAAGCGCAACTTATTTATTTGTTATTTCTCTTATTTAAATTAAAATAGTTACATTAATTTATCGTTGTTAGATTATCATATTTTATTATGTATATTGTAAAAAATGTATTATTTAGAGACCATTTTTAAAAAATAAAAAGCGAAAAAATGTCGCAATCATAATCCGTTGGTTTGACCCGAAACTGAAATACGTCGCCCATGTTTTTCCGATCCCAAAATACACCTGACTTGTATTTACTCAAACTCGATATGTTTTTTGTTATCTTGTAAGCTTGAAATTGTTTGATACATCTTATAGCTTAATGAGGGAGTGCAAATTGTTTGATCAATCTTGTGCTGGATTGGTTTTGTTCTTTAAATCCCCTGTGACTTTGGAGATGCCGAATGATTTTGTGCATTGAATTGATATTCTTATGGTTCGGTTTTGTTTGTAGACATGTAGTTAGCTTCTTTGAATGCTTCTTCGAATCTTTCTTCTTCAGTAAGCCCATTCTTTTTTCAATTGGGAGCAGTGTCAATGTTAGGGCAAGGGTAGTACTGCGGCAATCTCTTGATATGTGTAGCTTCTTGTTAGGGCAAGCCATGACACAAGTTCGCGGCAATCTTGATTTTCTATTTACATAGTGTGAAAATTCTGTGAATGAAATGCTCAGGCCATCCTAATGGTAACTTGTAGTTGTTTGCACAAAACAACAAAAGGTGTTGCTGCAATTAACTTCCCTGGCATGGTCATCTGCTAACTTGGTCCGAACCACCTTGCCACAATGTAATACATAATTACCACAATGCAATACATAATTACTGGGAATTCCGAATCAAGTTGAACTTTGTGGTTGATCTCCATAACAGTTCAAATCCAACTTGAAACTTAATTCCAAAAATTGACAGCTGACATGACAATTAGTATTAAATCGACTAAGGTCTCGTTCTTTTGTGTGTGTGTGTTTGGGTTGCGTTAAGTTGCGGTGGAAATAGTTAAAAATAATGGTAATTTGCGTTAAGTTGCATTGAAAATAGTAAAAAAGTAATGGTAGTTTGCGTTATGTTGCGATAGGGTTGCGATAAGTTGCGTTGCGTTTGGGTGCGTTAACGCATGAAAAACCTAAAGAGGCAGTACTGCACTTTTCTCATTCTCATTTAACTGTTTGTATATAGTACGATGCGATCAATATATATAGGGTTTGGTATTATATATTTACTATACATGAATTTTTCTTTATCAGTTAATTGTCTTCTTTGTGCATTGATTTGCTCCTTGTTCTTCGCCGCTGCCGCCTTCAAGATCAAAACTCAGCTAATGAATTCATTATGAAGTTGTAATAAAGATATATATTGCGGTTTTAGTAAATCCTAATTGAAATGGGCTAGTTGCTCCCTGTTTTGAGAGTTTTTTTGTTGTAGTAAATCCTTGTTGTATTACTTATGTTTTAGCAGTTTTTTTCGTGAGCATGTGTCTTTTGAAATGGGTTGTTTGCGGTTTTGTATTGCGGTTTTGCTGTATTTTGCGAACCAAGTCTTTGGTTTGTAATAATCGAAAAAAAATATTGTATGGATACATTGAAAATTGTGAACGATACATTCAAATCATTGATGTGCCTGAATACTACATTCAAATGTATTGCACAATTGAAAATTTGTCACTGAAGAATGAAGATACAATGAAATATGGTAAGGATACATTAAAAATTGTGAAAGATACATTCAAATCTTAAAAAGATGCAGTGCATAATTGAAATCACCGAAAATACAAACTTTGGCTAGAGTAATACAATGAAATATGGTAAGGATACATTATAATTTGTGAAGGATACATTCAAATCTTGAAAAGGTACATTATCGAAAGATAAATTATTTTGTTAAGACAATACATTCAAATATAGTAAAGTTACAAGCACGTGTGGCTTCCGAATTCTAACAGTCGTTCCTTGCTCTATACATTCGCTCCTATATCATAATTTACAAAAATTTCAATGTTAAAATTTCAATTTGTACAACTAATTTTAAAAATGACTAGCTGTTTAACTATTGGAGATATAATTGAGGAGTCATGAATCATATAACATAATTGGGGCATATAATTCCAACGAGAATTGGACTTGACAAAACCATGATTAACTTGATCAACTATATATAAACCTTAATAATTAATTAATTGATTAATTAATTAATTAGTAGGGAGAGAAAAAGAAGCGTTGCCTCTTGCTTGAAACTCGAAAACTTGGAGTAGTTGTAGACCACGACACTATTCTAGTCAAAACAGTGACAAGAGACTCCTTGATGGCATTTACACTACAAACACCACCTTCTTCATCACCTATTCTTAGTTCTTGATTATCAAGTATCAAAATGGTCTTCATTCTCCCTCCCAAACACACTATATCGGCTCCGATTGTGGTTAACTTGAGGCTTTTGAGTGCTCGGATCAGCTCCGTCATCAAATCCGGCCTATCTTCACAACAAAATGTCACCTTTAACAACATCGGGTTATTCTTGTTCTTGTTCTTGTTTTCGGACATTGTTGGCAAACTTTGTTGAATGTTGGCATGGCATTCCACGGTGACCTCGTCGAGTTCTGTGGGGATTGTGAAAGTTTTGCTGTTCTCCGATGCCTTCCTCTTCAAATCCCTAACTTGTTCTACCACTCTTTCTAGAAGGGCTGCCTTGTCCATCTGCATCAGTTGCTAGTGTTGAGAAATTGTACGTATTCGTATGAAAGATAATTATAAACCATCTTGCGTGAGAATTTACGTATTAAAATGCATGAGAAGGTGCTCCAACGATTCAAATCTTCAAATAGAGTTGAGTCTGGGATAGACCATACCTTACATTACTTTAAATGTATCATTAAATAACTTTTGTCCCGCTAAGTCTAAGGTGGTTGGAATCAAAACACAAATGACCTAAATATCTATAAAGTAGGTATGGTGATCAAAGAGACCTGAATTCCAACCAAAAAGAAAACTTTCTAAAAAAACTAATATCTGAGTAAAACTCAATCTAAAATAAAAGGTTTTTTGGATGTTAATATACTGAACTTTTAGGGTATTAGATAATAATGCACTGAACTTTGACCTTAGATAATAATACACTGTACTTTAGGGGATGTTGGACAATAATACACGAAAGGATTCCGACGGTGGCTGAGTTGGTGGTGATCCCGCTTGGTAGGCGGACCACGTAGGATTGCCACCAACTCAGCCACCGCCGGAATCCTTTCGTGTATTATTGTCCAACACCCCCTAAAGTACAGTGTATAGTCCAAGGTCAAAGTTCATTGTATTACTCCCTCCGTTCTATATTAATTGTCATAATTTTGACTTTCACGGTCTCCAATATCGATAATTTCTTGCATAATATGTGATTAACAATTGCAATATCATACTTGTATAATAATATTTTCGTTACGAATATAATGATAATAATTTTATATAGCAATTCATTGTATATATTAAGAAATTTATGGTCAAAATTTTTGGAGTTTGACTTGCAAAATTTCCAAAGACGACAGTTAATATGGAACGGAGAGAGTATTATCCAATAATCCAAAAGTTCAGTATATTTTTTAAAGGTATAATAGAAACTACAATTATTGAAATCGTAGAGAGATATTTTGGGATGAAGAAACCAATTACGAAGACAATCATTTTGAGACGGAGGCAGTACCGTGTTTAATAATTCCAAAGGGAAAGTGTATGTATTTATGTAATACAATTTACAAACCCTGGTTCCCAGACAAAAGTATTGCATGTTGTACATTATACTATATATATATATATATGTTGGATCTGGAAGTAGCATATCTAGTTAATACTTAGCCAGCTGCTACTCGCAAGGTTTCATTTGTGTATGTATATAATTGCATCAACAGCACACTTATTGGGGAACATGTCGACGTGTGGGGTTCAAATTATTAAGTTACAGCATCATCTAGCATTATATATGTATTATTTCAACCCTACACTACTGTGTTACAATAGTCTCAGTAGCTGCAATTATTTAGCAGATAATTTAAGCTACTAATCCTCCATTTACGGGCGTGTGCATTACACACATTTGGACATATGCCAACGAGTGTGATGTACACGCCCGATTATTCCAATATCAAATGAGCAAAATCAGATCAATTATTACACATACTTGTAAGGTTAAAACATATTGAAAATTATCAAAACTTACCAAAAATTAGTGTCTAATTATGAGTGAAATTAACAAATTAAACTTATGAAACTATCTCAACCAAAAGCTCAAGCTGATAGTTTTAAGTCTAATGATGATTCTATACTATTCTAACATGCCCCTTGCACAAATGCCCTTTTGGCTTGAACTGAAGACTTCTTACTCAAGTCTAGCTCTTATATCATGTAAAACTATTTCAAACAAAAGTTTAAGCTGATGGTTGTAAGCTCAATGATGATTCTATACTATTCTAACAAAACTAGAATGAAACATACCTTTTCGGATTTGGGAATGAGCTTCCTAAGCCTAGCAAGCTGAGCATTGATCCGATCCCTTCGTCGTTTCTCAGCTTGTCTATGGCTATTGGAGGCCGAGCTAGGAGCACCGCGATCATCTTCAACCCATGAACTCGAGCTCGTCTTCCCTTCAAATTTCAAGGCACTCGCTTCTCCTCCTCCTAATTCTTTGATGGTTTCCTCTTCATCAGGAAAACCTTGGTGACAAAACCCATTTTTAGCCATTTTTTTAAAGGACTTTCGAAATGCCAGCTAAGAAATAAGAATGGAGATGAGCTAGATAGATATTGAAAAAGGGTTTGTAGATGTAGTGTTTATATATACCTAATCATGAGATTTTACCTATTCCTAGCTTTGTTTGTGCTTTCATTTTCCTTCTTTTATCAACACATATATACATAGTATATAAGACTGGGTGTGTCTTTTGTGCACTGTTTTTGCACTTTGCCAATTTGTGATCCTGATTCCTTGATAGTGATTGAGGGGACCAGGGTTTGGGTAATATAGCTAAGATAGTTTACAGTGCTAGCTAATCCAATGAAAATATGTAATGGGGCGTTTGGTTGAGAGACTTTTTCAAGTTGACAAACTTTTCTATGTTTGGTTTTCCATAATATATGAAAAGTTCTGACGCGGAGTCCATTATTTCCCTCACAATCTCAGCAAAAAATTTTCAGGGGGCTGGGGAAAATCTTTCCCGGGAAAGTTTTTCTTGAGATAATCTTTACCGAGAAAGTTCCAAATGCCCCGTAAAGGAATTTTCACAATCATGGAAATGTGAGTGCATTTTTTTCATTGAAAAACAAAATAGGAGATTGTTGAGATCTATTTGGGTGTGTCAAAGTAAACATGTATGTGGACTTTTATCACCGTAGTATATTGTATGTACCATGTTTGATAGATTGCCTAGGTCCTAAGTCTATTATGCTATTTGATGCATTAAACGTGCACAGTATAATTAGGGGTGGTAATAGGACGAATTAGTACTAGTTGTACTGTAGATTTGTCCCTTGCTAATTGCTATAGTTGGGACAACTACCCTTGCTTTTGATTAATTGCGAATTTAAAAAATAGGGTTTTTGGCTCAAAATAATCTGAATTCAGAGGTGAATGGTATGTTGAAAATAATCCAAACTGACTTTTTGGCTGAGAATGTGTCAAACTTTTAACCTTTTTACTCAGACTAAACCAGAAATGAATTCATACGTTGTGAAATTTACTTGGCACCCTTAAAAACTTCAAAGATGCAGTAAGTTAATATCTGATTCAGTCCGTTTATATTATTTTCAATCAAGTCCGAACTTTTCAAGGGCGCCAAGTCAGCTTTGTGATGTCGAAATTCAATTCTGGTTTAATCAGAGTAAATCGGTTAAAAATTTGGCACATTCTCAGCCAAAAAGTTAGTTTGTATTATTTTCAGTCATTCACATCTGACTTCGAATTATTTTGAACCAAAAACCCTATAAAATATATGATAGGTGCGAATATGAATTAAAGATAAGATTTCTAATTTTAGAACATGATACATCGACCCTTTTATCTGCATAGTTATGTGATGATTGGTTTAGCCTTGTTTTTGTTTAATTGCAAATATATAACATACTTATATGATAGGCGCGAACATGAGTTAAGGATAAGATTTCTAATTTTAGAAGATGATATATTCACTTATTCATCTCTATAATTATGGGATGGTTGGTTTACTAAGAATTACCAAATTATCATATTTTTGACAATAATCAAATCAAAGTTTGGTCAGAAACCCATTCACTAAAACTTTTTATAGGGGTAAATTCAGTGAAATACATTTTATGTTAGATAATTCCGATGACTATTAAGAATTTGCTTATATTTTGCATTTATCATATTTTTTGTCATGATATATCCAACTATCTAATCTGAAAAAAAAAAAATAGATATAGTAATCCTTACAAACGGTGGTAGGAAACTACTCTCTAGACATTTACATTGCCATTTGCCACACAAGGAGAATAGAAAACTGAATAGGAATAATTCAATGTGAATGGTGTGAAGGATGAGCCTCAACTTTAACCCCACATGAGCCCACACTATTTATGCTTAACTTATCTCATTTAGATTTCATATGTGTTTGAAAAGATATAAGTGATATGCCTGAATTTGTTTTATTTATTTTTCATATAGGTGAGTAGTTCAATTTATTGGACCCCTATTTCAGTGAAATAATCCAACAGGCATGTAGTAGGCGAGGAATGCCGTGGCGAGCTCGCTTTACTCCTACCCATGATTCTCCTGAATTGGTAAGGAAATGTTTCCACGATTCAAACCCGCAGACGAGTGCGTAGGGACTTCTTAACACTGAGACAAAAGGTGATTGACGATATATAGGTGTGATTAGGAAGGCATCCAATGTGATGTTTTGTCTTTTTATTTCTCAACTTGTGTTATGGTATGCTCAACGTTGAATTGTGGGCGGGGGGGGGGGGTAAAGAGATTAGGAATAGGGTGATTGTCCTTGCAATATCTTTTCAAATCATTTTGGTGAGATTCAAGTTTAGCCATTTCGTCTTTTGTCTCCTTAAATGGACCCCTATTTGTCCTACAACCTTCCTTTCTAAATCAATGCTCAAAGTTGTCATTAGGGTTTGAAAGGAAGACACTAGTTTTTGTGTCCCTACCACGATAAAATCACTAAAAAAAAGAAATGTTTAGTAATGTCTCTCCATAAGGCTATATATGATCAATGGTATTATCAATTGAGTAGCATTGATCGAAGAGTTATTGTTAATGGTAACATGTTTTTTTATAGTGGTAGGATTAAGTTACCTCTGGTAAGATAAGGAAAGGAAAAGTAAATATAAAATTTTGACTTTGATTTGAGTGTTTTATTAGGAACCGGGTAAGGTAAGGTAAGGTAAGGTAAGATTAGTTAAAGACAAATCTATCTTATTATTCTAAATAACATGATCTACGTATCAAGGGGTGTTATCTATAGTATTTGGACCACTTGTAACATTGTCATTTTATGATAATATTTTATCATAGTTAATAAATTTTAAAGGTAAACAATGAGCATTTCAAGTTCTATAGAAAACATTACTACTGTAAATGTGCATATAAAATTTTTTCTAAAAGATACATGTTAAAAAGGAAAATTGAATCAAAATAATACAAACTTTTGGGATATTGAACGATAATAGTATAAACAATTTCCTTGGATGAGAATAATATTAACTTTTGAGGTATTTGGTGTCACCAGTGCATCATGAATTCCATGAGACAGAAATTCGATTTAATGATAGCATTGAGTCTAGTGCTTGATCCATGATCCTTTTACAAGTATTTTTTTTATATGTAAGTTTGTAACATGGTTTGGTGATGTGAGTGTCTATATGCAAGTGTGAGACCCTATATAGTTAGTATATTCACTAAGGTTGAAGAGTTGTGTTAGTGTCATAGTGAGAATGATTCTTCTCATGTAATTGTATCTCATGTGTTAGATTTGTACATTTCCTATTAATCTCTTGCAAAGTTGAAACCATTGTTATATTCTAATCTACATAGTCCATTTTATCATACTCGTGTCATCCATTGTTTTGCCTGATTTGAGTTTTTATGTTAAATGTTAAGTCTTCGATCTCTTTGTTTCATTTATTCTTGCACTATTATTTTTGATATTTGAAGCATTCGATATGTTTCTTTATTTTCGTTTCAAGCTTGCTCAAATAGTTTTCTTCCAACACATATTGCTCAAAAATACCAATTTAAAGTTCCCTTTTTCTTTGGATTGGTAACTATTTCCAATCCAATCCAAACCTTACACAATTTCTCAAAAATGCATCCTTTCTAAAAATACAATTCCCCAAAAAAGCAATCCAATCTAATCTAATCCACTCCAATCCATCCAAACCTCATTTTATCCAATCCAAATAACAGGGAATTTTACAATCAATCAAACTAAACAAAAAAGAAGGGGGAAAAAGAAAAGAAAAGGGAGAGAGTAGTGGAAGTCAAGATCAATGGATGGATTCCAAGCCCTTGGTTGGAAGTGGGAGGACACTTTTCAATGGAGTTATAAGAGCTCCCCGCCTAATAAGTTGTACAATGAATAATGATTGAGAAGCAAGCACGATTGAGATTGATGAATATTTGATCAAAACAAACATATGCAGATGTGTTGCAATTTAACTAGCTAAACACTCAAAAACAAATTACAATTGGACAACTATGTTTTCCGCATTCTTAGGTGCCTTGATTATGAATTATAATTGGCTCATTTGGATTTTTCTAAAGGGCAAAGAGAATCAACTTTGAAAAGAGTAAAAAACATAAAATCACATTTGTTTAAATGTGTTTCCGCCGAAAGATTATTGTTGTAGTTGTATAAAATCACTTTTGCTTGTGTAGATTAGTTGACATGTCATAAATTTAAATATTATTTAGCCTATTCATCTTCTTGGTCTGCCATGTAAGATTGTCACCAAGTCAGCCACCGTCGAAATTGTTTCGGGTGCATTATTTTCCTACAACTCTCAAAGTTCAGTGCACTATTGTCCAAGGTCAAAGTTCAGTACATTATTGTTCAATACCCTAAAAATTCAGTATATTAACGTCCAAAAATCCTAAAAGTAACTACCAACTATCGACTACTAGCAAGTCTAGCACGGTCTTTAGATTGAGGTAAGGTGTAAATATAAAGCAAGATCTATCCACCTTATAATTTTCATACATGAATATTTTTTAACAAGCTTTCATCAAATTTGAAATTTAGTAGAGATTTTAGCATTCAACTATGGGTTCCAAAAAACATTCAAACTTTGAAACCAAATTCCAACACTCACCGTGCAACACAGACCTTAAGGTCCTTAACTGAACCCTCCTTTCTCATTTAGGCTTACATACAAGAAACATAATAGAAGTTATGTTCATGTAAGTTTTTGTGGGGGAAAAAAAAAAACGTTTTGCTTGTTACGATTGCCGCCGTAGTTGCAGAATCTCTCTTGGTAATATCTGCCGAAGTTTTAAAATGATAGTTGAAAATGGTGCCAATCGATAAGTAACAAAATATATACATGAATGTAGTATAATTACTCTTTATGTACAGAATGATCATCCATAAACTGTCTTCCTTGTATCTGACATTTTAGCATTGGAATTGGGAAGCATCATCTCATCAAACCCAAAACCTTGGAGAATCAATATACATCAGCATTTCTGAATGGTGCAGACCCAAAATCAAAAATTCAACATGGATTCTTGTTTTCTAACTATATATTAACAAAATCCGATTGTGGCTAACATTAAGCAGTTTTGAGAACATTTATCGTATCAATACTCATTGAAATGAATGGCACCAACTTTCCAGACAATGTAAGTTGTTGCAAACATGACAGTGCTGATGAAAACAAAGGAGAAGGCGATAAGAAACAGATCCAAACCTCCAGGGAAGTCGAAAGTGAGACCAGGTTTAGGCATTCCACGCTTGCTGTCATCAAAGAGGTTAGTAGGAGCCTCTGGAAGACCCTTCTTCCCCTTTTCACTCTCCCTCAGGGCATCCAGAACACTTCGACCCATTTCAGATTTGGCTGGTTTTGAATCTGAGTAACGGCTCAGGACCCTTGCAGCTCTTAACCGCTCTCTTGCAGTAAGAGGTGCTTTTTTCGGGGGTGTTTGGGGTTCAGAGTTAGAGGGTTTTGTTGAAGCCTCTGCACTGGGAAGTTCAGTAGGTGTAGCAGCGGCATCCAGTGAAGGTAGGACGGGTTCCGAGTTTTTGGGACTCTCAATAGGGTCTGTGACAACACGATCATTCTCTGCAACAAGAAGATGTGAATGCTTTCTTTTGCACTTGGTGGGTGGCCGAAATTTGATTACAACAGAGTGAGATGGAATGTGGGTATTCTTTGCATCAGCAGATTGAATGCGGGATCTTAGGACCTGCATATTTGTTAAGACAAAGGGGCTAAGGAAAGATACCGGATTGAACACACAGAGTAACAAACATGCTGATGACTATAAGATAAGCTGGTTTTCATGTTCAAAAGTCCTCATCTATGCTTTTGTATGGATTTCATGTCAAAATCATTTTATTCAGCTAGATAAGTAGTATTTATGGAATTATGAGTAAGTACAGTATGTACTATTCCCTAAATTAAGAGGAAGTTATTAGGAGAAGGAGGATCAAGTGATTGCAAACCAAACAATATTATACCACACCATCCCAACACCATGAAATCTTGCTAGAGTGGACGGGACAGACTCTGAAACTGAAAACAAGACACCTCCAGTCATCTCATAGAAAGGAAACTCTGTTGAGTAGTAATAGAGCGATCAATTCCAAAAGTCTGCCAGTAAGACAAGAATTTCATTTTATGCTGCTACATACAATGTAACTTTGAGGCATCACGGAATTTCCTTTCATATGACGGTTCACTTAGGCCAGTTGAAAAGGTGCAGTTTAATGAGACTTGGAAAGCGAGATAGGTCATAACTGGGAGGCAGGAAGAAGCTTCAAAAGGGATGCGCGTACGGAAGCTTTAGTGCGAAGCTGCTCGACTGAAAGGAGAGGTGCGATAGCCACTCGACTGAAAGGAGAGGTACGTAGTGACTCGACTGTAAAGGAGAGGGCTTGAGGCTAGCGCGCTCGTCCCTTGCTTGTTGGGTTCGGGAATGAGTGAGTGAATTGGTCACTAAGTAGTTCCATTATTTCATTGGTTAGGGAACTTGTGCATCGGAATTGTAGTTGATGCGAAAAGGGGGTTTTAAAGCAGCGGATTCGCCGACGTTTGTTGTTGAGGTAGAGGGCACCCATATGCTAAAGAACATGCCCTAAATCAGGCACTACATGAGGTCCAACAGAAACAAGACGGAGGTTTATGAATGGCGCCTACAGAGAAAGGGCTCCAACATAAGGAACCAACAAGAGTAACCCACCATAAAAGTATCCCAGCATCATGGACTTTCGAAAACTCAAAAACGTACCCTTTCTATAAGTGTCCAAGTACACCAGATAAGTGACCATGAAAACAATAGCAGAAGCAATGGACCTAAACTCATTACCTATGCCATGAAGGAAGACTACTTTACAAGCAAGGGCTTGGTCAACCCTTGCTCTTGATAAAATTTCATTGGTAGAACACAAATTCTCAATGCATCCCATGATCAGCAAAAACATTTAGTAACATATCTACAATCCAGAGGCCTAACATTTGATCAAGACTAGCTGAACTCACCCAGCATCCATAATTTCGCAAGACTAATGTCGAATAAAACACAAAAAGACAGAGCAACAGCTGAGAATTTTCGACGTGTCATTCCCATTTTAGAGAACTGCTGAGCTAAGCAACCCAAACTCTAGAGCACCATGAGAGGGATTGATATAATACTGGCAGTTTTCAGAGCTCATATTTAACTTCCCCAATAAATCAATATTCATCATTTCTGTATGAGATGTATACTATGATTTCCCCATGCCCAATTGAAAAGAAGCAACAGTGAGCCATTACAAAATCTTGGCAGCTCAGAATTGAAGCAAAGGTAAAGGAATCTCACTTTGTTTAAGGGGATGCAAATGCTATAAGGCCACAATCCTCATAATTAACTTAATTCAAAAATCCCTTGACAATAATCAATCATATGCAGAACAATATTTATCTACTATCTAGGAGCATCATAATCCAGATTACTGTAATCGTCAAATTGCAAAAATTTGGGTTTCCTTGATTATTACCCGTTCCAAATGAACAGTTTAATTTCTAGCTTCATGCAGCTACAAGGGTACATAAGTTCATGTTAAAAAAGAGAGATTCCTACGTAATTTGAAAGAACAACATACAATTCAGATTTCACAGACTGTAACTGCAAGCTACATTAAGCAATTCAATTAACCCAAAGAAGAAGAAGCCAGGACACAATAGAGGCGAGAGAGGGAGAAAAAAAAAGGAGAGTTACCCACAGAATTTAAGGAGACGACGGAATTGAGAGAAACCGCCATTATTGAGAGGTTGGAAGCAGAGGCACAACCATTAACCTCCAGTTTGTGGCCACCAAACTGTCCAAGGCTTCTGATAGACATCCCTTCCATATGCTATGCTATCTAGACACTCGACTTCTATTGCGCGTGTTTTTCACGCTCAACATCTTCTTTTTTTTCCTATCTTTAACTTGGACCGATAAATTTGTGGATAAATTTAGTTTTTTTTTTTTGAGGAAGTGGATAAATTTAGTTAAGGCAAAGGTTAACTTTTATTAATTTTTGGTAAATAAATATAAATTTGAGAAAAAATTTATGTTTTTAGAAAATGGTAATATATGTTAATTATGTTCCAAAAAAAAAGAACAATATAGTAGCTTATGTTGAACAATGATGGAAATGTTTTATAGTTATATCAGACTTATGTCATTTGTGTCATCTGTTTGTTATTTCCATATCTATTAGTGTATATAAGACTTCGGTAGTGGTTGTTTTGGTTTATGTAAATCCTTATCATAGTTATCAAAATCTCAATCCTAATCTACGATCCTCCAATTTTATGATCTAAAATTCTCGATGAGATTTTACTATCTACATTCCGTTCTACGATCCTACATTGGTTAATTTTGATCTTAACTAACCCTCGAATCCAATTTACGATCCTACGTGGGTTAATTCTAATCCATTCAACATACATAAATACTACTACAAAGTATGATCAATTATCACTTAAAGAGGGACATAATGACAACCACCAAGAACAACACAATCACAACCAAGGTCCCAATCTTTATCCTGCACATCATCATGATCTACAACACCTTGTCCCACACTTCCTTGAGTTCACCAACCTTGTCCACCACCATATATATCTTCTCCATCACCTCATCCACACCTTTCTTCACTTCCCTTGCCTCGAGCACTGATGCAACTATCTGGATCCTTAGGGTAGCAAGTGCTTCAACGACATTGTTGTTAGACATAATCATCTCCCTCACATCATTTTTGCACATGTAGACTACCACCATGGCCTCAACAACCTTGCCCTTTAGCTCCAACAGTTTAGCACTACTATCTCCAGGCATTGCTAGCTGCACACTAGACCCAAACTTCATGCTTTTGTTGTTCACACTTGCGGAATCCTCGCATTCATCGAGCAACCCCGTAAATTTTCCACAACACATGCTTGAGCATTTGCTATACACACGACCTGGGTTCTCATCACTCCTTGATACCTTCAACACACCATCCATCCTACACTTTTTGCGCATGAACTTGCCATTCATCCAATTATCTCTTTTGTTGTATCCCTTCATTCTCCTAGTGTATGTGGTCATCCCATCTGCACACAAATCATACAGGACAATCAAAAAGCAATTTTGGTGTGAACCCATAATAAATTACTCAATGATGTTCAACCGAAACCCTAATTAGCTTATGAACATGACAAAGTTTTAGAAAATCCAACAAACATAGACCAAACGATAAACATTTAACAAATCCAAACCATTTAAACAAATTTCAATTGGAGCATACGAAACCCCCATCCACATTTACCAATTCCCACACAACACTCATGGAACCTCACAAATGATGTCAACGACGCACCAACCACAAACAATTAAGAAGGAGTTCGATTACAAATTAGGGTTTACCTATCATCCTCCTTGCCATTGCACAATGAAGCTCTTGAGCTATTCTCAACAGGTTTCTCTTTTGCAGGTTGAAGAAAATTGGATAGTTGGGGAGGTGAAAAATTCTGTTAGATAAAGAAGTGAAATGGAGGCAAACAAGGTTAAATTTGACATTCTACATGAGAAATTCAAAAAATTATTAACTCTCACCAACTGTCACTGTCTTCCGGCGTAAATTGGCTTAGAAATCACTCGGTAACCATTTGATTGAAAATGTCGCCCCTTTGAGTGTATTTAAAAAATATAGTTTCATTTTGATAAACTTTTAGAAATGCGTGACACATTCCAATAATTTTTTTTTTTTACGAATGTCATTAATGAGAGAAGCTAAAACACAAACAGTCGACAATACCCTTCACTCCTCACCTCGGTCGACCGAACGCAGTCAGGCAGACACCAATCCCACCGGCCACCGAGACTGACCGCCCGTGAGATTCGCCTCTCCAGCCTCGTCCATTTAATTGTAAGTCATCCTATCATCTCAACTTATTCCCTCTCTTTTTTGAATTAACTTTCATATTTGGCTGCAACTTGTGGATTGGATTTGCGTCAATGACCTAATTTGGTTAAATTAGGGTTGAATTGGGTTTTTGAACTTACTATTGATTTACTATGTGACTGAACACTCTATATAGTCGGAGAAAACTAGGTATTTGTTTTACTTCGGATTGCTTGCTTTGTGGAAGTCCCTATTCGAATCAAAGTTGTATTGTAACTATGTTTGTAGGGAACTTAATGGTAGAATATGTAAATATGATACTTTTTTTATTCAAAATTTGAAATCTTAATGCTACTGAGTGCCTAAAATGCTTGAATTTCTGATGGAGCTGAAGAACTCGATTTGATTCCACCAACTTGAGGCTTTCACATACTAAAGCTTGAATCTTGCGGTGTTTGAGATGTGAGATTCTGGGATTTTGGCTAAGTATCTCTTTGAACAAGATCCAGGATTCTTAAGATGGTGGGGTTATAGGAAGGAATGAACAAATCAGGATTACTGACCAATGATTTATTACAATAATGAAAGGAAAAGAAAAGAAAAGAAGGGCAAGTGTTTCCTTCAGAAAATGAAAGGTCTTATTGACTATTTAAGGATATTCTCAGAGTTATACTATCTGGTATTTGGAGGTGAACAAGGTTTGCTTTGTATATGGGGAAATTTGGAGTGGATTTTCATTATGAAAGAAGTGTAATTGTTCATTACTAAGCTGGAATTTGTTTCTTTCTTTTGAATTTTATAACCTAAGAGCTAATGATCATGTTTCTACTTCAGGTGAGGCAACTGCTTTGTTGAAGCAAAGTGTTGGAAAGTCAGGAAGCCATCTAATATTGCTCCTTGTTTGAATCATGCCAAAGAACTTCCGGAAAAGAAAAGTTGAAGATGAATCGACTGATGGTGATCGTGTTTCCGATGATGAAGAGGAAAGAAGGTACCCGGCAAACTAGTTTAACTTTATGATGTTGCGAAATTTTTAAGGATTCCAATTGTATATTGGGTGATGGATTATACTTAGTGGGCTATCTATCCTGAAGTAATATGTGGTTGGCTGTGACTTTCGTCTTGAGCAGGTTGGCGTTAGAAGAGGTGAAATTACTGCAAAAGCAGAGAGAGAGGAGATCTGGAATTCCTGCAAATCCAACATCACAGTCATCAAGTGTCGTTCCAAAATTGAGTGAGAAAGTGGAGGCTGATGGAGATAAAGAGGAATTAGTTCTGCAAGACACATTCGCACAGGAAACCGCTGTCATGGTTGAAGACCCGAATATGTGAGTGCCACAACCTTTTCTCTGTATCTTCATGTGTTCCGTTTGTGGGTACTGCATTTTGAAATATGTTGTCAGTGGTGGTGTTCAGATGACATTCATTTGCTGTCAAGCTTACAATAATAACTTGTTGAATCTTATAATTTTTGTGCATTAATAATTTGTCTGTGAACTGTGAAGTAATGTTGATTTCATTAGATTACTTATTGCAGCATTCAAGATCCTTCAAAAAAAAAAAAAAAACTCTTTCAACTGACTGAACACCACCCTCTGTTTGATAGGTTAAAGTATATTGAACAAGAGTTGGCCAAGAAGAGGGGCAAGAATATCAATGCAGTCGATCATTCAGAGAATGAGTTGAAACATGCAGAAGAAGAGTTGTATAAAATCCCTGATCATTTGAAAGTGAGTTTCTCTTTTAACCTTTTTGTGACCTGATAAATCCCAATCACTGTTGAAAGCTATTGCTTGTTGCCTACTCTACAGATTTTGATTTTAACGGGTTTTCTTTTTTTTTTTCTTTTTTTGAGTTTTGGGGGAGGGGGGGTTTACCATGCCCTTGCTGTTCATGCCATTTTCCTTCTTTAAGTCTCAAGCGTTCTTTGCTATGTCTGTCCTAGCAATAAGACATACTCTGTATCATCCATGAGAATGAAATAATGGATCAAACTAGAGTAGGTTGTATTCTTGTGAAGCCCATGTGTGGGATAATGTAAAGGTTGTCAATGACCTTACAAATTTCTTGGAAGTCCGTGAATATACCCGTCATGCATCTCTGAAACATTACGGATGCATTACAAAGCACGAAAGGCATGCACCTAAATGCACAAGTCAAATGGGCTGGTGAATGTAGTTTGCTCTTAATCGTCTGAAGCTATAGGCATCTGAAAGTACCTTGAATACTCATCTTGGAAACAAAAATAAGACCTTCTAGCTAGTCTTTCAACCATCTGATCTATAAAAGGGAGGGGAAAGTGATCCTTTTTTTTTTTGTCCAACTGTTTTTGTAGTCAAAACATACTCTCTTCCCATCGTGAACACGTTAGGAATCAGCTTCCCTTCTTGATTGGTCACTGAAGTAGTACCCCCTTTTTAGCTACTACTTCAACAAGGCTTACCCACTTTGTATTAGTAAGAGGATAAATTGCCTCTGCTTCGAGGCATTTAAGAATTTCAATTTTTTTAGTTTTTTACTACCTCCTTCATTGGAGCTTCGAGGCAGCGCATCTCTTTTGGGTTGTGGATCAGATTCAAGAGCTATTTTATGAATGTGTAAGGTGGGGCTCAAATCTTTCATGTCAGCTAGTTTCCACCCGAATGTCTCCTTGTGCTCCCTATACAGCCTAAGCAAATTGTCTTCTTGACTTTAAGCTAAGGTGTTAGAAATACTGACAGTATAAGGTGAAACATGGAAGTATACAAGTAAAGGTTGTGATGCAAGTAAAGTGGTAAATTGAGTTGAATGGAAATGGTGAGAATTGTTTCCTTTTGTGTCATGTAGTATAAAATCTATCTCATTCGAGTTCTTGCTATGAATGCTCTTGGTGATCACAATTTCCAATTCATTAATTCTCTAGGTCATAAATTTCTTGAGATAGCTCATCTGTTAGCCCTATTCTTTAGAGGGGCAAAGTAAGGATGGGTAAGTTTAGGTAAAAGTTAAAAAGTTAAGTGTTGAAAGTATGGAAATAATGGGTTAATTTAGGTTGAGTTGGTGGGGTAATAGTCTGTCTAAAGAGCAGGGTCATGCATACACATAATTAACATTAGCAAGGTATCTGATGGTGTCAAAAATATTAAATATAACGATTTTGCCACCAAAACCTGTAGTTCAGCAGCCTGTTTGAACATCAATTTTAGTTCTAGAAGTCTATAAGAAAGGTCTGCCAGCAGCAAACGTAAATCTCTTGCACTTGCCTCATCCCCTATGTTACTCCGACTCTTCATTTTCCCTGACGTATCCGTGTCCGACCCTTGATACCTGGACAAGGATACGACACTCGACACTTCAAATTACAATGAAAATGTATAAAATTTCTTCAAAATAGCCGAGTCCGACACCCGTATCCGTGTCCGATAAGGACATGCGTACCCGAGTCCGATTAACATAGCTCATCCCCCATATGAAGGACATAAGAAAACCAGTTTATTAACCTGAAAGACATCTTGTATCACTCTATTAGGATAGGCATTACTTCTTCGAGCCAATTGAATGATGTAGTTAGTTTCTTCTGAGGCCCCTAGGTTCTCTATTTCATGTGTAACTCTTGGCGTGGCATTTTTAGACGCACCCTAGTCCAACATGGCCCTTTCAAAAGGTGTATTGCCAAATTTACAGGGAATAGTAAACATGCCTGGGTCTTTGATGGATACTCACAACCCATGGGACTCCATGTTGCTCTAGGACTTCAATCCAGCCATAAGAAGCCCCGAGGCATAGCTCAAAAAGTGGAACAACTCTTGATCCTCAAGCTGCGATTAAGCTCATTTTCAAGCTCAATTTTGTTAGGTTGATCACTCAAACTTAAACCTGGTTTAGGGCTACTTTATCCTGTTTTTGAGGACCCTTAAGGTCTTAATGACATGAACTCATTGCAAGGCTAAGTCAACAATCAATACCATTGGCAAAACCAGTCAACTCGGGTACCAATTGCGGACCAGTTCTGGTTTCGGGTGCATTTTTGTCTTTTACAATTGGGCTACACGGCTGCATTGGATTTGGTTGGGTAGCTTATTCTCCAAAGGATTCAAGAATCTCCTCATGGTACCCAATTGGCTTTTCGTGAGAGATGTTTCCACAAAGTGAGTGCTTGAAATTGTACTATTGTTGTCTTTTAGTGTTGCCCTTTTGTACCACCACTAACTATAGTAGGCTGTTTTATTTTGAACTAATGTTCTGTAAGGCATCCATTTGAATCGATGATTATCCCTTCCACCTGGCGATTCTTTCCACAACTGTTGTTAGCTATGGCCTATAATTAGTGGCCAATTTTAATAATTTTCTGAAGTACCCTGCCATTGTGTCAGGTGAAAAAGCGAAATTCGGAGGAGAGTTCTACTCAGTGGACTACTGGGATTGCAGAAGTTCAGCTGCCTATTGAGTATGTGAATTTCCTCAGATGTGCTATCCTAGTAGAACTTGTTCCAGATCGGCATATTGCCCTTTTGCCTTGTAATTTATTCCACTTGCGGTTACATTGTTTTGTAATTTGTTCCCACTTGCAGTTACAAGCTTAAAAATATCGAAGAAACAGAAGCAGCCAAAAAGCTTCTTCATGAGAAGAGATTCATGGGGAAGCCCAAGACTGACTCAGCCAGTACTTGGAGCCACAATGCTGATTATTTCCAACGTGGAAAAGATTATGCTGAAAAACTTAGGAGAGGTTTGTTTCAAATGCTCTCATCACTTTGTTGATTGACCACATCTGCATATTTGGTCTGACATAATCTAAAAGCGATAGCAATGAAGCTCAGTCGTGAACTGCTTATTAATTCCTAGTCTTGATTAGCCTCTTCACTTCTTTATCCCACCCGGTTGAACTTAATTGTAGGAAAGGTCTGGAGCAAAGTTGAACTAAGCCAATCAACTGCATTTCAATTCCGTACTCATAGGCAAGTGATTGAGAATAATCTAAACTGACTTTTTGGCTCGAACTATGCTAAACTTTTGACCTATTTGTTGTGACAAGACCCCAACTCAGTTCTGACCCCGAAACACGTGCCCCAGGTGTGATGTCACTGATTGAACAATATGAGTTGACCATCCTTTCAATTTTAAAAACTTTTGAATTTAAAATTTGTTCAAAAGAACACATGCTCCCGGGTGCCACATCATGTTTCTGTGGTGCAAATAGAGTCGCAGTAAATATGTTAAAAGTTTAGCACAATCCCAGTCAAAAAATCAGTTTAGATTGTTCTCAATCACTTGCCTATGAGAACAGATTATTATACGCCAAAAACCCCTCTAGCATTTGACCGGTACATTTGGCTGATTGTGTACATATTGGCTTAAACATGAGCCTGATTGCAAAGTGTTGGGTGTATTTACAGAACATCCAGAGCTATACAAGGATGGAGGAGCAGAGGACAGCGGGATGGGTTCAAGACCAGGTGACAATAATAACGGTGACCCCGGAAGAAGGCTGGCTGCCACAGATGAATTCATGCTTGAGCGGTTCCGCAAACGTGAACGCCAGCGTGTCATGAGACGTTGAGGCAGGTTATCAACCCTTGGGAACCTCAACCTCACCAAGGCAAACTTGGTGCTGCTGACAACATTTTCAGCTTGGTTCAGAGATAGGATATATAGTTTTTCAGGGAGAAAAAAATGTTGTAACATACAAAAGTTGCCCTATTGGGGTTAATTGTTTGTAACATAACCATGGAATATGTCTGTTTGTTAACTTTGCTAACAATTTTGTTGAATGGATAATGAAACCAAATAGCTGTTAGTTGTTAATGGTTATTCCCTAAGATCCATACTTTAGAATCACTTTGTGACAATGGAAAGCTATCGAGGCAGTTATTAAAATCAGGAAAAGACACAGTTACTTGTAAATTCGATTGAGACTATGGGTTGAGAACAAAGAGTTAACTATTAAAGCAAAATTGGTAAAATTTATGTTTAGAATGTAAAGTGACAAAAGTTGGGAATCAAAATAAGAAATTGCATATTTTTATCATTCGTACCTCGCCACATTACTACAAATTTTACCACAACTTACCACATTACATTACTTCATATCGTATTATCTATATTTTTATTGTACTTGCAAAAGGAGAAATCCGCCCAAGGAGGGGCTCGCGTCTGATTAACTGGTTGGTGAGGCAATAGCTTACCAAGGCGATGATCAGTAGCTGGTCCGAGATGATTATCAGTCACACTGGGACTGAGACACGGCCCAGACCCCTACGGGAGGCAGCAGTGGAGAATTTTCCGCAATGGGCGAAAGCCTGACGGAGCAATGTCGTGTGGAGGTAGAAATCCCACGGGTAGTGAACTTCTTTTCCCGGAGAAGAAGCAATGACGGTATCTGGGGAATAAGCATCGGCTAACTTTGTGCCAGCAACCGCGGTAAGATAGAAGATGCAAGCGGTAAGACAGAAGATGCAAGCATTATTCTGACATACCATTAACACACTTTATCCGCTGTAAAAAAAAAATGTTCTAAAATGAAATATATTGACCTTCCTTTATCCCAACTTTTACACGAACAGGCCAGATCTAACGGAAAAGGCAAGCAAAAATGTTCCAAATTTTGAGATCTGTCAGCTCATTGGGCCGCAGCATCAGGCCTTTCAGGATGTCTTAATCCAACCAAAGTAAACAGAAAACAAATCCTATCTTAAAAAGACCAAAAAAAAAAAAAAAACACACTGCCAGAAAGAAAAAAATAAAAAGAAAGAAAAACAAAAGGAACGAACATTATGAAATATAGCGCACTTGACTGACGAGCACATTTTAACACGATCTTCCGATCCCTGTTCCCGGATTTATTTTCTTCTTCTTCTTCCTCTTCTTCTCTCTTGTTTTTTCTGTTATCTAATTTTAAATTTCCAGTTTGTTAATCTAATCATTCAATCTCCATTATCGCCATTGTTGATCCTTCAACTCTCCTCTCCTCGCATTCCTCCTCATAGGCTCCCGATCAATCTTCCCGCACTCTGTCTGCGTCGAATTACGTTGATTTTCGAAGTTTGATTGATTTGGGGGAGATTTGATCTCGTAACAATGGCGGCAGCAAATGCTCCGATTGTAATGAAGGAAGTTCTCACGGTTTGTTTTCATGATCTCATTCGCGCTCTTTCCATGCTTCTTCGTAGAATTTGCACTCTTTTGATTGTATCTACTTTGAATTGAATTCGTTGTAAAAAGTTATCGGCATTGAACTCTTGATCGGATGCAAATGTACATTGCTTTCATTAGCGCGGATTGTTTGCATCACATTCTTTCGTTTCCGAGCTTGTTGAAATTGCACTCGTTTGTTTTTGTATTAACTTTGAATTGCATGAATCATTCCAAAATTTGCATGATTTTAAGCTCTGGATCGACTGGAATGTACATTGTAGAAAAGTGTAGATCTGATGCGAGTATGCATTGTTAATTGTGTGATGGTTGGGTGATTTACTTTGCAAGTGGTGTATCAGTGAGGTGATTTGGTTGTAATTTGGCTTTGAGAAATTTGATTGGCTTGGTAATTGGTTTGGTGGATTGTGCATGATGCAGTTACCTAGCGTTGGGATTAATCCACAATTCATCACCTTTAACAATGTCACAATGGAGTCAGACAAGTATATTTGTGTGCGGGAAACAGCCCCACAGAATAGCGTTGTTATTGTTGATATGAATATGCCGATGCAGCCATTGAGAAGGCCTATCACTGCAGATTCAGCTCTTATGAATCCAAATACTCGGATCCTCGCTTTGAAAGGTACGAAATTTATGCACATAACTTGAATGAAAATCTATGGGTAATGTATGTGTTTGCCACTGTTTTTCTTCTGTTCATTTGAATTTCTGAAGTTCACTGTACAGGTTTAGCCCTTTAGGTAAGTCACATTTCCCCTCTCATTATGTTAATATGACAAGTCGGCATTACTTATATATACTAATTTAGTCTAGTTTAGATATATATAGAAATGCAATGCTTGGATTGCCAAGAAGGGGGATATGGATCACAGGGGCTTCAGTAGTTGTCAGTACTATTGTTCTGAGATTTGTGATTGTGTATGTCATTCTAATCACTTCTAGAATAGTTCCCTGATTCCACCACACCCCCCCCCCCCAAAGAAAAAAAAAGTTGATCTCAAAATGCTGCAAGTTCAGTCATGTGGATGTTGTACTTGTTTATAGTTCTTATACTCCTGCCTCCTTTAATTACAATGACAATGTAATCAACCAATTGATACTGTGTGCTCAATAATTGATGATTATGAAAAAGCTCTGATCTTGACTGTGTCAAGTTAACATTGCCTTATGTAGATCTCCTTAGCCATGTTAATGTTGTGGGTTTGTGTGTTGTTAGTAACTTACTTTTGCTGAAATGGTTTGGTGGTGCCTATTAGAGGAGCATTATTACCCTTTGTGAACTACTCTTTTATTGTTCTATATTGTCGCCTTGCCTCTCACAAATTCATTCTCTTTTCTGCAGCTCAACTTCCTGGTACTACCCAGGATCACTTGCAGATATTCAATATTGAAACAAAAACGAAGGTGAAATCTCATCAGATGCCAGAACAGGTATATTTATGAGTTCCAATGCTGCAGTTGCTGTTTCAGTGCTTATTGTTTGCAGATTTGTTCTTGTTTCCATATGAGTTTGCTGCTGTTTCCAACCTCTTCGTTTTTGCTGTAGATTGTCTTTTGGAAGTGGATTTCTCCAACAAAGCTTGGACTGGTTACACAGACATCAGTTTATCACTGGTCAATTGAAGGTGGAAGATTGAATTATTGAATCTATTTGTTTATCTGTCCTTTCTTGAGAAGCTGGCGTGTAATTGTAATCCATCTAGATGCTTCCAACTTTCCACATGACATGCCTGTCACTGTATTCGTAATGCAGGCGATTCACAACCTCTGAAAATGTTTGAGAGGACGGCTAATTTGGCAAACAATCAAATAATCAATTACAGATGTGACCAAGCTGAAAAGTGGCTGGTCTTGATAGGTATCGCACCTGGGTCACCTGAGGTATGCACTTATGTTCTGGTTGTCTTTGCACTTGTTACACTAGATTGTTGATTGAAATGGTTCTGGGTTAAGATTTCTTGCCCATTTCGATTGGTTTCCTTCCTTTGCTTTCCATGCATGCTTCATTTTCTCTTTATGGCTGCATGTAAGTTCTGTTGGGGATATTGACTGATCATGAATTCATGATGTCTCATGTCTGTGACCATTCTATTGAGTTGTACCATTTGTGGCCCATGTCTAATGAGCCTTATTTTGGTGGTTGAGTCAGGAGAACACCATAGCTCTCTAAACGTTTCCTTTATTTGGCCATTTTTCACCTGAGTTTTTAGAATTATCATAGCTATGGGGTTTGTTACCATATTTACTATTTCAAAGGTCGAGTTTAATCGAGAACTAAATGTCGACTGAATAATAAATTGGCTTATATTCATATCCACGGACCATGCTTATTGACGTCAATTGCATGTTGTGAGAAGCTTGATTAAAATTTCATTGCTGTGGTCAATGGTTCTATCAGTAGGCTGTAAATATGTAAAAGCTTGAACCAAATTTTGACAATGCTTCAGTGTTGTCTCTTTGCACTGCTTTTTCCTATCAATTACTTGTGTTTACAGAGCTTATGTTTGCAGAGGCATGAACTTGTTAATGACAAGATGAGCTTTTTCCTTTTGACCCTGAAATGTCAGCCTCACTAAAATAGTTTTCACTTGTGTTTGCAGAGGCCTCAACTTGTTAAAGGAAATATGCAGCTCTATTCTGTTGACCAGCAGCGTAGTCAATCTCTTGAAGCTCATGCTGCATCATTTGCCTCATTTAAAGTGCTGTGCTCTTCCCTTATGTTGCTGTCCGAAAAAGTACTTTGTGTTCTGGATCATATAACATAGTCCTTTGTGATTTGTAGGTCCCTGGGAATGAAAATCCTTCTACTCTTATTGTGTTTGCAATGAAATCAATGAATGCTGGCCAAGTTGTTTCCAAGTTGCATATTATTGAGCTTGGTGCCCAGCCAGGTGCGTGCTCTATTGTTACCGCTACCCTTTCCATGGCTTTGAAGGCAGGAAATTGAATTGCTTTTACCAAGTCTAAGAGAAGCCTTTTTTAGTTGCATCTTTCTGCTGTCATGGTGTCACTGACTGACTATAGTTATTTCCTGTTTCGGAGTTTTCTTTCTTTTTTTTTTTTTGGGCAGAAATAAGCCAGTATTGAGCATCTTCTGATGATTCCTTGTTAAATTTGTCAGGAAAGCCAGGTTTTACAAAGAAACAAGCTGATTTATTCTTTCCTCCAGATTTTGCTGATGACTTCCCAGTTGCGATGCAGGTACCATTTGGCTTTGGTTTGCAGCTTGTCATAAAGGACATGATAGCTCAATTGCTGTTTCTTTAATTCACACATACGTCTTCTTCAACTGTCAAATTATAACTTTGTTTTATTTGTCAGATCTCGCAAAAGTATGGATTGATATATGTCATCACAAAACTTGGACTTCTATTTGTGTATGACCTAGAAACTGCTAGTGCTGTTTACCGAAATAGAATCAGTCCAGATCCAATATTTTTGACCTCAGAAGCTTCAACAATTGGAGGCTTCTATGCCATCAATAGAAGGGGGCAGGTGCTACTTGCCACTGTCAATGAAGCTGCTATTGTACCTTTTGTCAGTGGTCAGGTAAGCTTTCTGAAATGGCTTTTTAAGATCTGGATATTGAGCTGACCAAAAGAGTGGCATGCATTGATTGCTTCTGGTCTGCTGCAGTTGAACAATTTGGAGCTCGCTGTTAATCTTGCAAAGAGGGGAAATCTTCCTGGTGCAGAAAATTTGGTATGATGCTGAATCTGTCTGTATTGTAAAAACGAGCGTAAAGAGTTTACTTTAATCCTCTATTCCTTGCTTCGCGATTATTTGTCACTACCAGTATAGCATTGCTGTACAAGTGCATGCTTGGATGCCGAATCTGATGTGCACTGCTATGATTTTGGTTCATGGTTACTATTTATTCTAAATTAAGTGGAATTTATGGTGTATAATAACTTGCTGAATGGTTGTCTTCTACACATTTCAGGTTGTTCAGCGCTTCCAGGAGCTGTTTGCTCAAACTAAGTACAAGGAAGCCGCTGAGCTTGCAGCAGAGTCCCCACAGGGAATCTTGCGTACTCCTGATACAGTTGCCAAGTTTCAGGTACATGTATATCAAGGATTCAGTTATTTGTACATTCCACTTTTGCATGATACTTTGACCAAGTTTTGATCTAAGGTTTGTGCGCTATTTTCCACAGCTGGATTGGATTGTTATTCGCCATGGTTTCATTTGTTATATTTCTGTCTTTTTTGCTCTCCTTTTGCTTGGTATGATGTATCATGTATGCTGTTGAATGTTCCCTTCTCTGTTTTAATTCATTTGAACCTCACCTCCATGCACAAAAAATTTGGCAAATTTCAGACCTGCATATGCTCATATTCAATTTTATTACCATGCGAACTTATTAGAATCTGATAAAACTTGCAGCTATTTCTTCTGTTACTATGCCCTCCTACATATTTAAAATTCCATTTCAATTAAAATTTTGAAACACAGATACATTGAACACTTGAACTTCTATCTTATAATAGCAAAATATGTCATTTTAAGTGATCCTGACTTATAAACATTGTAGCTGAGTAAACACACTACTATTGCCAGGACGATCTATGCTATCTAAATCATTAGCATATGTGATCAAATTTAGATGATACTTGTAATGGATTATGTGAATATGGAACATGGTATCTGCTGGCAGATTAAATATTAACCTCAAAAACTTTGTTTTGCAGAGTGTTCCTGTTCAAGCTGGACAGACACCACCGCTGTTGCAATATTTTGGGACACTTTTAACTAGAGGGAAGCTCAATGCATTTGAGTCACTCGAGCTATCACGTCTTGTTGTAAACCAGAACAAGAAAAATCTACTAGAGAATTGGCTGGCTGAAGACAAGTTAGAGTGCAGTGAGGAACTTGGAGATCTAGTGAAGGTTAAGTCTCTTCTTCGCGGACTTCCTTTTGTAGGAGAAAATGTCTGATGATGTGATGTGAGGGACTCATCTGATGCAATTTGCTAATTGCCACTATTTTAACCATGTAGACTGTGGACAACGACCTTGCTTTGAAGATTTATATTAAAGCCAGGGCCACTCCAAAGGTTGTTGCTGCCTTTGCTGAGCGTCGGGAGTTTGACAAAATCCTTATATATTCTAAGCAGGTGCGAGATCCAAAGGACTCTAGAACAAGTTACAATGTTCTCATAACATAACCTGCCACTCCAATATGCCACCTTTATTTGGTCCTTAGTGACATCTTAAGTTTTTAATTGATGTAGGTTGGTTACACACCAGATTACTTGTTCCTCCTCCAAACTATTCTTCGGACAGATCCCCAGGTTCGTGAATGATTTTTCCGAATAGATTCTACTTCTGTTAGGTATCTCTAAAAGAATGAAATGGAGCAGTTTTGATTTATTTATTGTTGCATTCTTGCAGGGAGCGGTGAATTTTGCCCTGATGATGTCTCAAATGGATGGGGGATGCCCTATTGACTATAACACAATAACTGATCTCTTTCTTCAGGTATTGCTGTTCCTATATCAATTTTAAAAAAGAGCATTATACTTTCACGTGATCATTACTTAGGCTCTGGTGCTCAAAGTTGCACCCTGTCTTGGTTATCTCATTTCGATGAATCGTTTTAATCTGATTATTGCTGTATTTCACTTTGGAAATCAACTTATAAACCCTTCCCCCTTCCCTCAGAGAAACTTGATTCGTGAGGCAACAGCTTTTCTTTTGGATGTTTTGAAGCCAAATTTGCCTGAACATGGTTATTTGCAAACAAAGGTATGCCATCAGTTACCTTAAGCAAGCAGTTATGACTTAAGAGAGCTTCATTATTACTAAGAACCAATCTCTCACATTGTTTATACAGGTGTTGGAAATCAATCTTGTTACTTTTCCCAATGTGGCAGATGCCATTTTAGCCAACGGAATGTTTAGTCACTATGATCGTTCTAGAATTGCTCAGCTTTGTGAGAAAGCTGGCCTTTACTTGCAAGCACTTCGGGTAAATTGATCTTTAAATGCTTCCATCTTGTTCCTTTGCTTTTTGTTTCTTTGAATTGAGTCTCCATATTGACACATTTTATCAATGGGATTTACAGCACTACACAGATCTACCAGATATAAAGCGTGTCATCGTGAACACCCATGCAATTGAACCACAGGTTTTGGAACTCGGGCCAATTAGATAATTGACTCTATTGTTTTAGTTGGATTTCTAATGAAAATTTTGATCATTGCAGGCTCTAGTTGAGTTCTTCGGGACTCTTTCAAGAGAATGGGCATTGGAGTGCATGAAGGACCTTTTACTTGTCAATCTCAGAGGCAACCTTCAGATTATTGTTCAGGTCCTTTATTTATTTTTTAAACCAAGCTCTTGGATCTTTCATGAGAATTGTTGTATCTTAAATTCATTTTCAATGAAATTCCATCATCATATGTTCTTGCCTCTTTAGATGCTTATATTGCTTGTGTATGTAGACTGCTAAGGAGTACTGCGAGCAGTTAGGTATTGACTCATGCATCAAACTTTTTGAGCAATTCAAGTCGTACGAAGGGCTGTATTTTTTTCTCGGGTCATTTTTGAGCTCTAGGTACTCCCTTGGATGAAGACTCCATATGAACTTTTTTAATGAGTACTTGTTCATTTGTCCACCAATTTGAAATTACTCTCCTTTATTTGCAGTGAAGATCCTGAGATTCACTTCAGATACATTGAAGCAGCTGCCAAAACAGGGCAGCTGAAAGAAGTGGAACGTGTGACTAGGGAATCCAACTTCTATGATCCGGAAAAGACGAAAAATTTCTTAATGGAAGCAAAACTTCCTGATGCTCGTCCACTCATCAATGTCTGTGACCGATTTGGTTTTGTCCCAGACCTCACTCACTACTTGTATATAAACAACATGCTTCGCTACATTGAAGGTTACGTTCAAAAGGTAATATTTTTGTTAACATAGGTTGCTTTTTTGTGCAGTATTTAAAAGGCTAACATGATTTAACTTTGCATCTCCTGCGTGATAAACTCTTAAGGATGTCTTGTCTGCTTTTGTTAGGTTAATCCAGGGAACGCACCTCTGGTTGTTGGGCAGTTGCTTGACGATGAATGCCCTGAAGATTTCATCAAGGGCCTAATTCTCTCTGTCCGCTCTCTACTTCCAGTTGAACCACTGGTGGATGAATGTGAGAAGAGGTGCTGCCACTGTTAATGGATGCTGCTCCAACTTCTGTTGCTTCCAGCATCAGGTTTACAATATTTTCCTTTTGTTGTTTCAGGAATCGATTGCGTCTGCTTACTCAGTTTCTCGAGCATCTTGTGAGTGAGGGAAGCCAAGATGTGCACGTGCACAATGCTCTGGGTAAAATTATTATTGAGAGTGGAAACAATCCAGAGCACTTCCTCACGACCAACCCCTACTATGATTCCCGTGTGGTGGGCAAATTTTGTGAAAAACGCGACCCTACCTTAGCAGTGGTTGCCTACAGACGAGGACAATGCGACGATGAGCTCATCAATGTCACCAATAAGAACTCTTTGTTCAAGCTGCAAGCCAGGTTCATGACTTGTTTAATCTAAGCATCTATTTTCGCCTCTATTTTCTGAGTTATTTGCTGAAGGGTGTCATCAATTTCATACTTTTTCTGCAGATATGTTGTAGAGAGGATGGATAGTGATCTCTGGGAAAAGGTCCTCAACCCTGAGAATGAATATAGGAGGCTCCTCATTGATCAAGTCGTGTCTACTGCTTTGCCTGAGAGCAAGAGCCCTGAACAAGTGTCTTCAGCAGTCAAAGCTTTTATGACAGCTGATCTCCCCCATGAGTTGATAGAGCTTCTTGAAAAGATTGTTCTGCAGAACTCAGCATTTAGTGGGAATTCTAATCTGCAAAACCTTCTTATCTTAACTGCTGTGAAAGCAGATCCGTCTAGAGTTATGGATTACATCAACAGGCTAGATAACTTTGATGGACCTGCTGTTGGAGAAGTGGCAGTTGAGGCTCAACTATACGAAGAAGCATTTGCTATTTTCAAGAAATTTAATCTGAATATCCAAGCTGTGAATGTGCTATTAGATAACATACAAAGCATTGACCGAGCTGTGGAGTTTGCATTTCGTGTTGAAGAAGATGCCGTGTGGAGTCAGGTTGCTAAGGCTCAATTGAGGGCAGGGTTGGTTAGCGATGCAATAGAGTCATTCATACGTGCTGAGGATGCTACTCAATTTTTGGATGTGATCCATGCCGCTGAGGATGCAAATGTCTACCATGACTTAGTGAAATATCTTCTTATGGTTAGGCAGCAGACAAAGGAGCCAAAGGTGGACAGTGAGCTCATTTACGCTTATGCTAAGGTTGATAGATTGAGTGACATTGAGGAATTCATTCTGATGCCAAATGTTGCTAATCTTCAAAGTGTTGGTGACCGGTTATTTGATGAAGCTTTATATGAAGCTGCAAAGATTATCTTTGCCTTTATTTCTAACTGGGGCAAGCTGGCAGTTACTTTAGTGAGATTGAAACAATTCCAAGGTGCAGTTGATGCAGCACGAAAAGCTAACAGTGCAAAGACTTGGAAGGAAGTTTGCTTTGCATGTGTTGATGCTGAAGAATTCAGACTAGCTCAGATTTGTGGGTTGAATGTCATTATACAGGTAACTTTGTTCAGTCTCTTTTATCGTACAGACAGAATCTACCGCAGACTTTTGGGTGAAAGAAATTAGGAAAATTAGGAATGTTCAAATCTTTGAAAATATTGCTAGCTTCATATGCTTACTACAAGTTGGAAATTTATTGCGAAAGCATTTACTGGAAGGCCACAACTATACACATTTATACATTTGACTTTACCACTCTAACTAGTTTCGTGGTCAACAATTAACTTGTTTATTTTTCCTCTTGTTGTCTTATTTCTATTTCAATCTAGGTGGATGATATGGAAGAAGTGAGCCAATATTACCAAAACAAGGGTTGCTTCAATGAGATAATCTCATTGATGGAGAGTGGTCTAGGTTTAGAACGAGCACACATGGGCATTTTTACTGAACTTGGAGTACTTTATGCTAGATATCGCCATGAGAAGCTCATGGAGCACATCAAGCTCTTTGCAACCCGTCTCAATATCCCTAAGCTTATTAGAGCATGTGATGAGCAGCAACACTGGAAAGAACTCACTTATCTGTATATCCAATATGACGAATTTGATAATGCGGCAGCTACTGTAATGAATCACTCCCATGAGGCCTGGGATCACATGCAGTTCAAAGATGTCGTTGCTAAAGTTGCCAATGTGGAGCTTTATTACAAGGCTGTGCACTTTTACCTACAGGAGCATCCTGATCTGATCAACGACATGCTCAATGTCCTGGCACTTCGTTTGGACCATACACGTGTCGTGGACATAACGCGAAAGGTTGGCTGCTATTTGGGTTGTAATTTGCAAGCGAATTGTGCTTGATTTTCTAAGTTGTTTTAGTATGTGGATTGTTATGGACATTCTTTATCATGGTGTTATCTTTGTGTTTTATAGGCGGGCAGTCTGCCTCTGGTGAAACCATACATGATTGCAGTCCAGAGCAACAATGTGTCTGCCATAAATGAGGCCCTAAATGAGATATATGTTGAAGAGGAAGATTATGACAGATTGCGCGAGTCAATCGACTTGCATGATAACTTTGATCAGATAGGGCTTGCACTTAAGGTAATGTATTGC
Source organism: Portulaca oleracea (assembly GCA_029582165.1). Classification (NCBI taxonomy): domain Eukaryota; kingdom Viridiplantae; phylum Streptophyta; class Magnoliopsida; order Caryophyllales; family Portulacaceae; genus Portulaca; species Portulaca oleracea. Next base: position 1,516,861 of record CM055872.1, read on the forward strand.
TGCTTCCTAATACTGGTGTTTATACTTTTTGGGTGGTGATAAGTACAAGTTCGTCATGGATAAAGGAAAAGGGTATAAAACTCCTTTTATGTTTGAGCAGATTGAGAAACATGAGCTTCTTGAGATGAGACGCGTTGCTGCATATATCTACAAGAAGGCAGGCAGATGGAAGCAATCTATTGCCTTGTCAAAGAAAGACAGACATTATAAGGATGCAATGGAGACATGCTCCCAATCTGGTGACCGTGAATTAGCGGAGGAGTTGCTTGTCTACTTCATTGAAGAGGTAAACGTCTAGTTCAAATAACAATTAACATAAGTCTGTAGAGAAGTCGAGAGCTAAAGGTGTACCAGAAATTACACTTCTTATTACACAACAATTTGGCAACACAATCGTACAATACTTAAACACACACACACACACTTAATTTTTATAAGAGATCTCTTATATACTCTCTTAGACACCTCTCTAGCTCTCTTGAAGGTGGTGTCTCTCACTTCTTGTATCTTACCACTCATATGCCATCTCACTCCTGTTTATACTAACTCCACCTCCTTAATGTGTGGTGGATATTAAACCAGGTCATCATCCTAATAATGCTCTAGATACTTATATTAATGTCTTAGATAATTACTTTAGGTACTAGAATTATCTAGGCAAATATCTAGATATTACTTTATCTAGATTTTTTTCTAACTATAATTATCTTTTATCTAGAACTTTCTTAGATATTTCTCATATAAAGTGGGTGATGATATTTTATATCCAACAAAATCTACATTCTCTCAGTACTAGTTTGATATAGTCCCAATGACTTTCATTGGAGGTTACTGATTGAATCAGACCTTTTTTTCCCCTTATAACAAGGCAGAAACAGACCTTTTTCGGCCGTTTTGGTTGGCAATGAAGGCTCTTTCTTTAGTTCTCTAAGCGATCATGTTTTCAATCTCAGATAGGTGTTTTGTTTCTTTAAGTGTCATATGGGTTTACCAATTGAGTCTGAAATGGCTTCAACAAGAGCTCGTTCGCATCTTCTATAACATTCTGTTGAATCTACTTATGCAGGGGAAAAAGGAATGCTTTGCTGCTTGTCTTTTTGTTTGTTATGATGTGATCCGGCCAGATGTTGCCCTTGAACTAGCCTGGATGAACAATATGATCGATTTTGCGTTCCCGTATTTGTTACAGGTAAACCTTCTGGACTTTACTGGTGACAAAAAAAATATATAAAACATATAATTAACCAGAATAGAAAGCATCTCTAGGACTCTAGATAAACTGGCAACGGTCTTGTACTCTTGTTCTGGCTGAACCACCTGCTACATGTTAATTGCAGAGCTGACCAGGATAGTATTGCTAAGAGCATTGTGAAATGTTATACAGCTTTACAGATGCAGTTTGTATTATGACCTAATATCTTGCAAAAGATAAGAAAAACTATGTAACAAGGAAATGGGTTGTCCTTTCTCTCTTACCATGGCTCACTAACTGCCTAAATATGCTGTTAAATTTCAGTAATCTTGTGGTCGAGGATCCTGCTAACAAGAATGTTTTCTGCCGTGCAGTTTATCCGTGAATATACAGGCAAAGTTGATGAACTAATCAAGGACAAAATCGAAGCCCAGATTGAAGTTAAGGCTAAAGAGCAGGAAGAGAAGGAAGTTATAGCACAACAGGTAGCTAACTTCATACAAATCTTTTCTTCAGCATTTTAACATCAAGCTTTTCAGTCATAATTGGAGTCTGATACAATATAATACTAATCACTATATATCACTGACCCCTATTTATAATTATGAACTAATAAGCATAGTTATTAAAGTCCCGATTCTATTCTACGATCCTACGATTTTATGATCCAAAATCCTCGATGCGATTCTACTATCTACATTCCAATCCACGATTCTACGTGGGTTAATTCTGATCCCAACTGCCCCATGGATCCGAGTTAGGATCCCGATTCTAGCAATCGTGCTAATAAGTCCTCTGGGATTATGTGATATGCAGAATATGTATGCACAGTTGCTGCCTCTAGCTTTGCCAGCACCAGTAATGCCAGGAGGGGGACCTCAACCGGGAATGGGAGGTTTCGGAGGTCCACCACCACCACCGACCCAAATGGGAGGAGGATTCGGGGGAATGCCCCCAATGCCTCCTTTCGGCATGCCCCCCATGGGCACCTACTAATTCCATGCCCCTCTTTTGCTCCATCACAACCAGATAATAACGTACGCGTCCATTTTTGGCATTCTTTCCTGTCACATAATTACTCATTTCATGCTTTGGTTAAACTCAGGAGTACATTTTTGTAGTATCATTCTTTTCTTGACATCCACTTCAATTTCTTCATTCTTTTGTAGTAGTTGGCTTCTGATTCTGTTAGCTAGCTAAACTGTAAGGCTAGGCCTTTTGGATTTCGTACTCGTACCATTGTTGAACATAACTTGACAGACTCTTTTACATTCCCCCGGATGCTCGATTGCGTTGTTCTTAGACCTGCTACTTTTGCTCTCGTTGCATTCAACTCTTGTGTCTCACAATTTCTTAGTTTAGACCACATCATCTAGCCATGTAAAAGTTAGATGAGAGTCATTAATTGTCTTATACCCGTATTTTCTCAAAAAAAAAAAGTTTATATATAGATGAAAATTGTGGGATTGATGGATCAATGTTTGTCAAAAGCACATTTTGGTACTTATCCCTTGCTCTCTGGTCCGTTACATTTACTAGTAATTACAACGAGACAGGGGTCAGCGGGCGGACAAAATTGACTTTGACTAAAAAAATATTTAAAAAATGTTTTTCTTTCATTCAAGAGGGAACGAGCACTAGTACATAGACATGAGTTTTAGTATTTTACAAAAGTATCCTACTCTAATTTGATAACAAAACTATTACAAAGGTTTGTGTTTCCTACAACAAATCCTTCTTTGCTTTTAGAAGTGCACCTAATAGGTTTGGTTTTAGTTTTCTTTTTCAAGATATAAATGTTAATTGAACGAAACTCATCCAATCCTTCTATTATCTTATTCAAGCCTATTCTTTTGTATGGTGCGGTGCGGTTATATGCGCACTTTCTTTTCCTTTGAGGCGAGGGCAGAATTTGGAACAAGATGAACTCTTAAGTGATATATATTCTTATTACTGTCAATGAAGAATTGTCTTTTTTTTTTAATTAACAAAATGAATTCTGAAATTATATATTCAATTCCTGGAGCAAATTAAAGGCTCCTATATACACTTTTTGCACTTCTTATTAACATTTGAGTACGACCACACAAATTGATGATCAATTAACCTCCCTTTCCCTTTTTACATTGTGTGTTCCTGTATTACGTACATGCATGCACAATGTAAACCATACAAAACCCTAATTAACCTACAAACAACGTAACCCCCCCCCCCCACCTAAAAAAGAAATTAAGAATAATGGTGGACATGCATGCATATATGTTACGTGCGAGCCATGAGGATGCGAGTGTAGAGGAACTCGTTCCAGGTGTCGGGCAGCCCGGGCAGGCACCAATGTATGCAATCCGCAAACTGCTCCGGATCCGCCTGCTGCTCCGGCGTCAGCAGCTTCCCCTGCCGGATCGTGTACACCGACGTGTGGGCATCCTTCCGGTACTCTGACAGGGCTGTGATGTTGACAAAGCTCACAGGCACCTTCATCGACTGGGTCACATTGCGAGCCACCACGAACAGCCTCGTGTCCGTTCCCACATTCAACGGTGTCGTTTTGTTCAGGATCGGCATTGTCTCCTTCGCACATTTTACTCCCTCCGGGTTGTTCCAGTCTATGCTCCTGTTCGTAAAAATTTGGTCAAACTATATAACATCAAAATTACATTTTATATTTGGGAAATTACAAACAAATATAATTAATTAAGACTTTGAATATGAGACAAAATCATTGTTTCCCAAGGGGAAAAGAAAAAGATTCAGATGAGCCTATAGAAATACATTTTGTGAGCTAATAATTACTCAATGGGTTCATTTTGTGAAATGTATTATTGATCAATTATGAATTGATGAAGATGGAAATATGAAAAGGCATATCAAGTGGTCAGATGTGCATTTATAAGCAATGCAAAGTAACCCAGCTAGGCCAGGCTTGTGGTTTACACTAATGACATTTGGATTAATTAATTAGTTAATTAGTTAATTGCTCCACGTACAAATAAAAGAAAAAGTTACAAAAGTTAAAGTTAGAAGGGGAGAAAAATATTGATATCTACAAGCTAGCCTAGGTCCATTGTTATTTAAAAATAAAGTAAAAAGATGCCTAAGCGACCTATATAGAATCATTAGAAATGTATTATTGGCAAAATACGTGTAAAGTATCTACATGAAATGCAAATATAAAAGTATGTAACTTATACTGATCACTTCTTGATTAACTTGCTATATAAATAAATCATAAAAAAGAAAGTTTCACGTATTGAATAAAAGAGTTAATTAGGTTATACCTTTTTGCATGTGCATGGGAACAGGGCTAGGATTAGTTGCATGAATTAAAAGATTAGAATATTTAAGATCCTAACTAATTGTAGGCTAAAAGGATAAGGTTATAATATTTACTTGATATGAAGAGGAGACATGCTGTTGAAGAAAACTACAGTACGATTTGGATCAACATTTTGGTCAACCCAATTTGACCATGTTTTCAACACCCTCCCATATGCTTCTGGCCTCTCCACCTCGTCGTACTCTGTTGCCCCTTCCTCTAATGATCCACGCCTGTCCATTAATCCATAAAAATGTCGCGAGTTATTTAACAATATCATTATACTTTTATGAAATCAGATTATTATTTACCGAAATCATTTGATGTTAATTTGATTAATATATTAAATAATTAATAGTTAAAACTTCCAACTTTGAGCTCCATATCAACAAATACTATACAACAGTGGGAGATACAGAATAAAAATGGTTAGAGCAATAATTGAATTTATGAGTGGCTAATTAAATCACTTATTAATTACCAAAAAATGAATAATTAACTACTTACAGAACTTTCATGTCGCGGGTGTTCATCCACCAAATGTAGGTGTTAAAGACGAGGAAGTCAACATCCTTCCAGTTGACCCCATGCTTGGATATGGATTCGGGCATTATGATCCGGTCCAATATGCTGTGCATTTTCGGATTATCCGAATTCGACTCCACGAGGAATGGGGCCCAGTAGAATTCCACCGTTGCATTGTACTCCTGCATCCACCCAATGCAATCACCCAGGTGTTCAGCAAAATTGCAGGCAAAAAAATAAAATATTGTTCATCACCATGTGCGAATTAATTTGGGGCAATAAATTTGGTAGCTATAAAATGGGGCCCACTTCAATTACATGGATCAATATATTGGGAGAGTGATGGAATAGGTTGTTAGGTTTGTATACATGTAAGGCCTTTTTTCTTTTTTTTTTTACCGTCGGTTGCGGTGGATAGAATTTGGAAAAGTGTGGTGAATTATGGTGAAAGTTGTGATAGGTGAAATAAATTAAGAAAGAGAATGTGAAAAGTAGAGGAGAAAAATAAGGAGAGAAAAAAATAAAAAGAGATATTAGTAATGATTGTGGTATGGTGTGGTAGAAAATTAAAAATGCGGTAAAATATGATACCATACTGTAATCTACCGCACAAAAGAATGGGGCGTAAATATTGATTAAGATTGATTTGATAATTCTCTTTTGAAAATGAATCTGTTTTTGTTCCTTTTAATTTGGCTAAAGTTTGTACCAATCATACACGTAACATCTTTTGGAGCATAGTTGTGTTATTGGTTTTGTTGTTTCAACTTGGAACAGTATTTTAATAGCAATCATGGCAACAAAAGTTTTGCCTTTTTATTACCACTAATTAAGCACATTATTTGTCAACTTTGCACCAAGAAAAGAAAAGTTTCATGACCATGATTCACGAAGTTTCTTAAGACCCTTTGAATAAATTTACATACACGTAACTAAACGTCTAAGGGGTTTTTTTTTTATGCGGTGTGGTGCGATGTTGTATCACAACTCAACATACTACTCAATTCTTTCATATTTTACCATACCCTACCATATTTTACCGTGATCATTATTTATATATCTCCTCATTTTTTTTATCTACTTTTCATATTCTCTCTCATCACCTACGGAATCACACTTTCCACAAATTTTATCAGACCATTCCACACCCTACCGCACTTTCCACAGTTTCACCGTATCGCACCATACCAATCGCATAAAAGAACCGAGCCTTACTATAATGATTTGTGTTCCCATACCATTATTTAACTGATTTTTTAAAACTTATATTTGGTATTTAGGCCATGTTTCTTTTATGCGGTTGATATTGTGTGAAAATGGTGTAACATGGCGAAATTGTGGAAAGTGCGGTAAGGGGTGAAGTAATATGGTAAAATTTGTGGAAAGTATATTTGATATGGTCGGTGATAAGAGATAATGTGAAGAGTAGAGGAGAAAAATAATGAGATATATGAGTAATGATTGCGGTAAAGTGTGGAAAAATGTTGAGTTGTGGTAACGCACTACACTATACAAAAGAACACGGTCTTAATGTTTCATCTTTACTTTTACAATTTAAATAAGTATCTCATCACTAAAATAAGGAACTAATTAGGTTTTTACCTCTTGAAGTTTTGAGAAAATAGGATTTTGCCCCCCAAATTTTGGAAATTAAGTCTACCATACCTTAACTATAAACCCATAAGACAAAAATTGTAAACATATAATGTTGTGAGACATGTTTATGATCAAAAAACAAAAATCATATACTCATAAAATTATATGTTTGTGCTAATAAAATTAAAACATATTTGGTTGTTTGCTCGCAAACTAACAAGTACAACCTCACACCTTGATACACAATCTAATTGTTATGTTATATATATATATATATATATATATATATATATATATATATATATATAGAGGTTATACCTTTGCAAATAATTATTAACCCGCATAATTATTTGATAATTTTGCACCAAAAAGAAAGCTTGAGTTCCATTATGATAAAGCTTCTCAATATATCTTATCTTAAAATTAAACTTTGAGGAACATAAAGTTGAACATCATGAAAATTATGCTCTAATATTATATGGCATGTCTAAAAGATAGACGTTAATATTAAAAAACACGCAACTCTTCGTCTTATTCCAAGTCAAACAAAATCGAATATCTAATAATATAAGTACTCCTTCCATTTCATATTAATTGTTGTTTTTTAAAATTGTGAAGTCAAATTTCAAAAAATTTGACTATAAACTTTTCAATATATACAATAATTTGTCATATAAAATTGTCACCATTAGATTGTTAATGAAAAATACTATCATACAAGTATAATATTGCAATTATTAATATTATATTATATAAAAAATTATCCATCAAAAAATAATATTGAAAATCATGAAAACTAAAATTATGACAATTAATATAGAATGGGAAGGAGTTATAATTAACTATATTTTTCACTAAAATCATGGGCTATTATAAATATGATTACCTAAAATCGCGGGCTATTATAAATGTGACAATTATTAGTTAACTTGTATAACAAGAGTATGACATCTACATTTGATCACAGCCAAAATGGACCAAAAACTTTCCAAACTAAACTTCGCTCTGACTAATCCGAATCCGACTCGGATCTTATACTTTTTTTTTCAAACAGGTAAACAGAAAAGAAGTACATAACAAAGGTAAGTGGACCTTTATCAAGACATCTCTCTAACGTATTAGCACGAACAATAAGGGAGAACGTCAATGATGGACTACTAGTCCAAAGGCCGCCATTAAAAAGGGTATAACCTTGATTGGTCATCTAATATATCGTTAAACTTGCTTCGTGATAGATTTGGCAAACTCGGATCGTACACCTGTCTATACTGGGTGAGTCGTCCAAATGGGAATAACTGTGTCCATGCAATTTATTAGGTGCTCTTAGAACATATGCTCCAGATTACACAATTGTTCGCCCATATATCACTTTAATTATTATGATTGTTCACTCTAATTCATATGATTGTACATGCTTCGGATGCATCTAATATATACATATCGCTGCATCCGCTAGGTCTCGAATAAGCAAATCCGAACCATTATCGCTTGGACCAACTCATGTCGGTAGGAAGATTAGGTTATGTACTTATGTGTACGCATTCAAGCATTGAGAATGTCAACCTAGCTATAGCTAATCTTCTTTGAATTGTTACTTATGGTAAGTTACTAAAAGTAATTAATGACTAATTCCAACTTAGAGATAATTAGAGAGAGAAAGTTACCTCAATTCTGAAGACACTGAGTGAACCAGACCTGGTCAAGTTCTTCCTTCCAGGTGGAACAACAGATTGAACCAAACACACCATTGATTCCCACTGGTTTCTATTCAATGAATCCCCCACAAACATCAGCCTCTTTCCCCTCAGCTTCTCCAGCAACAACTTTGGCTTAAATCTGTGTCAGAATCAAACAGAATCATTAATCATATAAACCCTAAATCAAGATTGAAAAAAGAAGGTAATTTTGAAGCAATTTGACTGAAATTTGATTGGAAGAATTTTGCTTACTTGGGTAAAGAACAGTCCCTGGGTTGCCATCTCCAATTCTGGTACATAGAATCTTTCCTCCCATTTTTCATGCAGGTGACCTGAGAAGTTAGGAACTGACATTCATCTTCTTTGTATAACGGGTGGGTGAGATTATCATAGACCCACTCCCCTGTGAAGAGATCGCATTCTTCTGGAGGCAATTCCACCTCGTCATCTTCATCATCATCATCACCATTGATTCTTTCTTGCTGTGTTCTTCCATCGACATTTCTTTCCTCACTTCGAGCATTCATTTCTTCAATTGGGTTTTCTGGGTTTTCGATTCTGAGAACTGGGTCGTTCTCAGTTTGTTGAATTTCTTGCGCGATTTGGCGGGTGAATGGGAACTGGGTGATCGATTTGATGTCTTCATAGTACATGAAAAACCCAAAAAGAAGAATCGATGAAACTATGATGAACACAGAGAGGTTACTACAGCTGCTGTTGTTCTTCTTCTGCTGCTTCATGGTTGTGTTTCAAAGAATTGAAACTGAGGAGATTGAGAGATTGAGAGAGAAGGGAGAAAACAGAGGAGATGTTATAAAGAAACAGAGCAACATGAAAGTTTAGAGATAGAGATGAAGAAAAGAATTGAAGGATTAGGTTGGGTTTGAAAGTTGAATTAGTTTAAACTTGGAGAAGTTGATAGGGTGTGTTTGGTGAAATGGGGGTTATCTTAAAGGAACCGACTGTATGGAGAAGTGTCATTCTCAATCTGGGTTTTTGCTAATTTCTCTGATCTATTCTATGGAGTTAACTACTTTTGCCATCTCTTTCGTAACAATGGAGTCTAGAGAGAGAAAGAGAGGGGATATGTACTGTGTGTTTAAAGCTTTCCTCCCCCACCAAATTTGACAGATGCAAAAAATTATTTTTTGTTTTTGGATTTTGTTCTTTTTTTCTTTTGTGGACAGAAGAAGAGCAAAAAATAATGGACCTTATGGAGGTTGGCCAAGGAACAGAGGAGATGGCTTTGTATCCTTTGAAAAAGAAAAAAAGAAGCAAATTGTGTAAGAATAAAGATTGTTATGGGTAATTTTAATATTTTTAACTAAAAGAAAGATTGCTGGGGGTTACTTCAAGCTTTTTAACGAAAAGAAAGATTGCTGATGGTTAGTGAAAAAAAAAACAGAATAAAGGTTGTTGATGGCTAGTGAAAAAAAAAACAGAATAAAAGAAATAGGGTCAAGTCTAGATATATTAATAGAGGCAATCAGGCAAAGGCAAAGAAAGATTGTGGGCTTGTTGAAATTTTCTGTGTTTTCTTGGATGGGGGCCATGGGCTGCTATCACAGTGGTTAATTTTTAAATTTAATTTGTGGTTGATGAGATGCATTGTAATGATATTTCTAGGAGTGTTTACTTCATTTCATTGTGTATTTTGATTAGTTGTTTTTATTAGGCCCCTTTTTTTATATTGTTGACTACGGTGTGGTGTTATACGGTATGAAGGAAATATGGTGGATTGTGATGGGTTGGGGAAAGTTGTGGTAGATTGTGATGAAATATGAAAAATTACGGTGCGGTGTAACACTGCAGCCTGCCAGCCGCATAAAAGAATGGGGTCATTTAACAATGTTATTATAGTTTCATGCTCATCTACTTTTAAATTAGATTCATATGTCAATTATTTATGTTTAGACTTTGAATAATGAAAAAAAATTATAATTAATGGAAAAGAATTGGTACATTACTGTGTGATCAAATTGACAGATCCCAAATTAGAATTATTATTAAAAATATAAAGAATGAATGTGGAAATGGTAGTTGTAAATCTTGGATAACATTTTTATCTCACTTGTATTTAATGGGTATGGTGCCTCAGTCACTAGTAGCTAGTTTGCTTAGGTGTCCATGAAATTAGTGTTCCCACAAACAAAAAAAAAATTGTCTTTAATTTGCTGACGTGCTTTTAAGATGCAACTACTAACTACTACGTACTATGACATGCTAACAGTTTGCTCCCTGTGTTGATGCCTTTGGGGAAAAAAGTATTTTGGCTTCAATCAATTGGTATTTATAGGTGAGTGATTAAAAATAATTTAAATTGATTTTTTAGTTGATGTTGCGCTAAACTTTTAACCTATTTACTGTCACTAGATTATTAGCATCCCAGCCTGTTTTTAGGGTTCTTACCTAGAGGCATTCCCGGAAAATGTCCTTACTTCTTTAGTATGACATGGACTTTGGGGTTTGAGTATGCATCAAAGTAAAACGGGACTTCATCCTTGCTCAGTACCGCCACCATTTTGAAATTATGTAGCTCCTCGTGGGTAGGGCTATCACAAAACTCATCGCTTCATATTTTGGAATCTCACTCTTCATAATTGAAGTCATTTCAACCAGCGCTCTGATACCACTTGAAAGGAAATTCAGAGTTGGTTAACCTGCAAGTTGCAAATAATAGCAAAAGCAAATAGGGAGATGACGGAGATTACGACAAAATTAGGAGCGAAAATAAAAATTGTGAAAATAACAACACCAAGATTTACGAGAGAAACCGAAGAACTCGGAGAAAAACCCACAGACGGCGGCGACTAGAAAATAATCCACTAAGAGAAGGGAGGAGTACAAAGGCGATCACTATATATCACAGGGTGTGATACGATCCAGCACTGGATATTACAACACAAATCTCTCACAATCTCAACTCACAATCTCGCTAGTGATTACAATGGTGGAACTATCTCAAAAATATTGGTGAAACTACTCTCTCAATATTTCTCTACAGTCGGCACACCTAGTAGAAGATATATTGTTAATCCTTGCTGTTGTGGTGGTAATAGAGTTGTAGCTACATGTTTTATAGGCAAATAAGATGCATGAACTAACTTCCTAACGTAAAAGATTAAAAAACAACGCATCTAAAACTCTCCCATCATATTTAATAATATAACTCTTCATGGGAAGTTTTTGAGACATTCGTAACACTTTTTATTAATTTATAATTATTATTTGAATCCATAATTCTTATAAAATTAACCAAAAACAAATCAAATATAACTATTGAAAATTTAAGCTTCTGAGTATCATATCATAGGTAAAAGTGGAAGTTACTCGAACTTAGGCCACATGTGGTGGAATTGTGATAGGTTATTGGTATGTGGGGTGGGTGAGGGGAGAGAATGTAAAAAATAGAGGAGAAAAGTGAGGAGAGAGAAAAGTAATGATTTGTGGTAAAGTGTGATGAGTTGTCTTATTGCGGTATCTTTGTGCATCATGCTTTTCTAACCATGAAAAGAATACGTGGCCATGGTACCACCTTCTGTTGGATGTTGGAGAAGGGCCCTGTTTGTGCCAAGTTTTCTCTCTTCTTTCTGGAGTAACATGGAGCCCATAAACAGTAATACTGGTGATGACTTTCCTAGGCCTGCTTGGCTCTCATTCAGTGATTTGCTTAAAAGACAAAATCATCTTATTTTAGTCTTGGCCCATGGACCTCCTGGCTACATCATATTGCTACAGAGTACAGTACCCTTCTTATCAATCAGTATATTGATCACAACAAGTCAATAACTAATCCCCTCGACCTACAATAAATTTATCAACAAATAGGAATAAAAGGATCATTAATAATCTATAATTATATCGAATTATCCATATACAATGGGGTAATGGCGCGGTGCCGCAGAATTTGAAAAAGCATGGTGAAGTGTGGTGAGTTGATAGGTGAGACATGTGGGAAGAGAGAATGTGAAAAGTAGAAGAAAAAAATGAGGAAGGAGAAAAGTGAAGAGATATATTGGCAATAATTGTGGTGTGGTAAGGTATGGTGAAGTGTGATAGAAATGAAAGAGTGTGTTGCGGTGTGGTACTGCACCGCAACCTACTGCATAAAAGAACGGAATATGATTCTACGCATAAAGAAACAAAAGCAACAATTTGCTCATGTACCAAAGTAGTAGACAGTGAAATGTTGGGTTTTTTGCATTTTGGACCCCGAATTTTAGGAGTACTTATATTTTGAACCCTTGGTTTTCAACTTTAACTTTTCGGATCCTAAAATTTGTAGGCTGAAAAAAAAGGACCCTAAAGTTTGTGAGGTGAAAAAAAAGTCCGTTTCCTGTTTTTCTTTTTCTTTCCATGTTTGAATTTCTCTCCCAATTGGCATCAAACTTCAAGGCTAAGGTTAAAACCGATATTAAAGTTATAATAAACCTCTTTTCTTCATGTTGGAATTACTTAAAACCATGTACTCAGGGGTCTAAGTAATCCCGACATGAATAAGAGAGGTGTATTATAACTTCAATATTAGTTTTAACCATAGTTCTGAAGTTTGACGTCAATCGGGAGATAAATTCAAACATGGGAGGAAAATAAAGAATGAGACAGGAGTCTTTTTCTTCAGCCCACAAACTTTAAGGTCCTTTTTTATTCAGCCTACAAACTTTAGGGTCTAAAAAGTTAATGTTGAAAACCAAGAGTTTAGAATATAAATACCCCTAAAATTTAGGGTCCAAAATGCAAAAAAACCCGTGAAATGTTGCTGCATATCAATCATTTGGGTAATTTTTGATACATAACATGGTACCTCATATACAAAGCAACCAACTTCCTGAGGAAGAGTTCATGTGGAACTAAAAGGAGGCATTCCTCTTTCAACTCTAACAAAAACAAAAGAATCAACTCAAAACATCAAAGCATCACCCCCAATCTAGTTTACTAGGTAGACCATGGTCTACCTGATAATTCCCCCCTCCCCCTCCAAACATCCTTTTAAAGAACCCAAAAAAGGGAAAAATAGAGCCCCCAACATCAAATACATCCCATAATTCATAGCTCTTAATAGCAACAACCATGATCAAAGGAGGACACATAAAAATCACACATCCTCATCCCTAATATACTCAAAGTATTCGACGTACCATACGCTTAAATTCAACTAGTTAATTAAGCATAAGTCGGTATCTATCGAGGGGGTCTTTCAAGGGAAGACGTTCGTGGTAAACTCTCCAAGCATAATCCTCAAAGGAGAAGGAACTGAACACCTCATGATGATGATCGTGATCACCTTCGGCTTCATCCTCATTTATCGGAGTTTTCTCGCTGTTGCCGTGATGATTTTCATCTCCGTCCACAGCTTTGGTGGGGTTATTGAGGCTAAGAGCGAGAGGCGAGACAGTGCTCTCAAGAGGAAGGGTCAGCAACAATGTCATGGATATGCACTGAGATTTTGAGGCTTTTTCCTCTGAAATTGGTGTTGCTCTTCCTCTCACTTTCTTTAGTTTCCCATTGCTCCATACCTGCATGTGTATGTCAAACATTTCATCATTGCTCATCTTTTGTCTAGCAAATTTGAGACTTGTAAAAAAATCACAGTTATGGGGGAATGGGAATTGGATTATGAAAATTTACATATCTAAATTTTCGGCTGGATTGATAATGTAAAAGTTCGAATAAAAATCTATGACTATATCTGACTTTTCTGAGATCAATATGTGGATATGAGAACATATATACTGCTCATACAATATTTTTTACAACCCTAGAAAATTCCCATGTAATGTTATGCAAGCTAACTCTAGCTAAGATCGTGTATTCAACACTCATAAACATTCTTTACCAGTCTAACACCTAATCGGGTTTACTATTTAAGTAAAATCTTAATCCTCAAATTAAAAACATACCAGTGAAAAAGGTAATAAAGAAATAAAACAAATGTCAATGCTAGACAAGTTCAATTTATAAATGTTAATTTCAAACAAAGTAATTTAATTAAGATAGAAAACCTTGATATATGGTACTAGTTGTGAAAGGTTGAAAAATAGTACTAGCTTCTAGGTGACCCAAATTTGATATCTGACACAATAATCACCTAATTCTGCTCATATTTGTCCAAGATTTGAATGCAGTTTTGAATTCATGGTTTTGGAAGTACAATAATTGAATTTGAGAAAGACATATATTTCAAATAAAATCCCTCCAAATAGGGGCAGGCCAGGACAGGCCATAAAAATCCAACTGAAGTTAAATTTTGTTGTTGCAATCAAAGTAGGGACTGTGATCCTCCCTCTAATTGTCCAGGTTAATAGCAACATGCCACAGAGATTAGATAATTAGACGTCTAATCTCATAATAATCAGCGCCACTCCATCACTCTGACAAAAACATGCCACAGCTGTTGCTAATACAATTCATAACGACTAATATTAATAATGTGGGGTATCCTTGCATCCATTACCTTGCTCGTAATTTGTAAACAACCACCCCCAAGTGTTTACTCATCTTTTAATTAGGGAGCATTTCGTAGGAACCCAGATAAATTTTTTCCGAGGAAAATTTTTCATGGGAAAGATTACCCTGGAAAATTTTTTCCTTTAGTCCTAAGGGAAATTTTTCCTAGAAAAATAGAAGACTAAAATTTGCTGTTTGTATATTCGTTCTGGGTGCGAGAATTAACCAACTAATACTAAACTACTAATAGGCTAACATTATCCAACTAATACAAAAAAGTTAACCTAATAAAATCTCATGTGTCTTCCTGGCAAAACCATGGTACTACACATTAAAATGGGGGGGGGGGGGGGGGAGGAAGAGGATTGTATGACTGGATTTTATTGATATATGATTATATTTTTATACATATTTACAGAAAATGAGAAAATAAATCATCGAATAATGTTAATTTGATTAAGGTGTACTGGTAGCTTAGCTGATGAATAATAAGACATTTTATCATTATTAATTAATTATAATTATAAAAAATATTCATGTCAAAAATCAAAACTTTGTTATTAATTACTTCCTATAACTATAAAAATATTAACATCAAAATTTGTAATAATTTTATGAAAAAAAATGGACCAAACCCTATATCTGCAAGGCGGGTATTAACGCATTATCGTGGAGGAAATCAGCCATCGTAAATTTACCTGAGCGATGTCACCAAGAGTGACGAAGACTGACCCGACCTTAGGTTCCACAATGACCGTATCCGAATCGGACAACAACGAGTATTTCCGTGTCCGAATTTGATACTGCAACCCTACCACATACGGGTAGACCCGACCCGGCTTCTCCCCTTCGGATATCCACATCAGCGAGCTGGGCCCCACTCCAACTCCTCCTTTTGAGAATGGATTCTCAAAACCCAGGGAGCACCCCAGCGACTCCACCACCTCCATCCCCACCTTCTCCAACTCCCGAGTCAACTCACTCAAACTCGCCACCTCCAACTCCGCCCCCTCCGCCGTCGTAGAGCAACCGCCGTCCAAGCAAAACGACGCCGCTTCATCGTCCTCCTCTTCGTCCCCCTCGTCGAATCCCAGGGGCCAGTCCTTCGGGAAGCAGCTCAGTTTCTTGTCAGTAGAAAGGTCGAAGAGAGAGACCGATTCCGACTCGGCCGACTCGGCGAGTTGGGCGGAGATGGGATGGGTGTCGAGCTGGAAGAATCCGGCGTCGAAAGCGGAGGATATCGTCGCCGGGGAGAGGTCGGAGAGGGTGGGGATTGGTGTCGTGGCGGCCGGAGCGGCGGTTGCTGCGGCGGCGCGTGGAGAGAAACGCGTGGGGAGGGAAAGGTTGGGAGGCAGGCGGTGGAGAAGGCGTGAAAGGGTGTCGGCGGCGTCGGAGCAGGTGGAGGAAGTGGACTGAGTCGACGGGGTTGGCGGTGGCGCCGCCGTGGGGGCGTACGGGTTGAGGAGTTGCCGCGATGAAGAAGATGAAGCCGCCATTAGCAACGAGAGAGAAAGAAAGAGGAGGGAGTTGTTTGGTGGAGAGAGAAAGTGGAAGGTAGAAAATAGAAATGCGAATGCGAAAGTATGGCACGTAACGAACACTATGGTGGAGGCTTAACTTAAAAGATTTGGTGGTGGTCGTATTAAAACATGTAGTTTAGATTATATTTTGATTCAATATGATTATATTCAAGATGGTTTATATTATATTTTTATAGCATTTATTACTATATAGTTATTTTGGTTTGGAGGTAGGTTTCGAGTATCCAAATCTCTATAATTTTGCAATCTAATAATGGATTTTGAGTTTTTTTTTAATATATTTGTAGATTTTTTAGCTTGCAGATTAATCTAGGACTAATTCTACAAGTTAGGAAGAGAATTTATAATGTTAGAATTAGGGATGACTATTGGGGCATTGGGTCCAACTTGACCTAGACTCATATAATTAAATATTTTGAACCCAACCTTGTCTCAAACCCATCAAGTCTAATAATATTAGACTTGATCCAGACTCACCAGGTGAACAAATCAATAAATTTTTAATGGATCCAATATATTAATTTATTTTTATATTAATCAACTGCATCACTTATAGTAAATTGAAAATAACAGTCTACAGTGTAATAGCAACTTGATTTTTTAATAACTAATGTAGAATTTTCATAAAAACAAAGGGAAACTATCGAATGATTTTTTCGTGGTCAACCATGTGAGACAGTTGTGACATGGATAGCCAAAGGAAATTTTGTGAATTAGATTAGGAAGAGGGGAGCTGGTTGGATTGAGTTGAAGCTAAGTTTTTCTTGGATAACTATAGTTTTCGTGCCCAACTTAAATTTCCCCGCACTTGGTTTCATCATTACTCCATGCCTCCTTTCTATAATATTTGGCATTTAGTTAAATTTTATGGTCTGCTATCCATTTTTAAAAATTAGGATAAAACGAAGGTCACAAATTAAAATACATAGAGCAGTGAAAAATTGGATTCTAATAATCTTTACTATCAATTTAAGTTCTGATGGTTCAAAAATAAGTTAAGTAGTGGTGACGCGGTGGTTTATTGGCGTATATCGGCGAGAGTGTGCATGACTAAGTGGTGGTAACTCGGTGATTTATTGACGTATATCGACGAGAGTGTGCATGACTCAAGAGTGATGTGTGTTGGGAGATCCAAGGGGGGCCCACTTCAACTAAGGCTCATGGTACACAAGTTAAATGAGATTCTATATATCTTAAAATCAATTGGTGTTAAGAGGAGTAACCCACTTGATTTATATATCATATCTTTTCTCTTTGTTTATTCGATATGAGACATTTACTCATAGGTGAATCCCAATAATATGTAACAACAAACATATTAAAGTTGACTTTCAATGAACCCTAATTTGTCACTTTTTTCCCTCTTTTTCTTTTTCTTTTTCTTCTATGTTTTCTTTTTTCCAACCTATGTGCTAAAAAAAATCTTGTTAAGAATGGGGAGTCCAATAAAGGTGGACTGTACTGGAGGAGGACAACAGATGGTGGCTTTGAGCAGAGATTTTGCAAACAACGAAATCACTTTTTCCGTATTATAATGAAAATGAAGGTATGATTTGGAAAATAAATTAAGGTGCCATGCAACTTGAATAAAATAAATATTGATTCTAAAGTCTAAACTAAAGTAAGGCACCAAGGCAGCTCGCCTCTGCTACCCACACTAGTCGCAATTACTAGTGTTTTATGCCAACCATGAATGCATCATTAAAAGCACTTCATTTTTAATATCTTTCATTTTTTAACTTTTGATAATATATTTCTATCATATATTTTATGCAAATATTTTTAGTTAGGAATTTTGGACGCTAATATACTGAATTTTTGGAGTATTGGATAATAATATACCAAACTTTGACATTGGACAATAATATAATATACTTTAGGAGGTGTTGGACAATAATGCACTCGAAAGGATTTTGACAGTGGCTGACTTGGTGGTTATCCTACGTGGTAGGCCAACCACGTAAGATCGCCATCGAGTCATGTATCGCCGAAATTGATCCGAGTGTTATTGTCAAAAGTCAAGATATTACTGTCCAATACCTCAAAAGTTCAGTATATTAACATCCAAAAATCCTTTTAGTTATGAAATATATAGGTAATAACGCTAGCTAGCTAGCTATATGCAATAGTTCATTATTTTTAAGAAAATGTAAGTTTTAAACATTTTATGGTACCGTTGTTTTCAAATTTCAAGGTTAAACTATTACAATATTTTTTCTATTGATTTCTACCTAATTCTATATTTTGTATCTAAATAAACTTTTCTATATCTAAAACAACTTATAACCTACTTCTACTTCTGCATAATATCAAAATTACTTACTCAAACCTACCCAATGTTGCTAATTATGAACTTATGAACTATAGGGTACATACCCATGAAAAGAACTTGTACAAGCCCACAAAAAGTGAAATTAAATGACAATTAAATGAACTTATAACCTAAATGTTAGGCTTATTTTAATATGCAATAGAGAGTGTTTCATCTGACTATAAGAAATTGACCTATAATCTCTGTGTCCCTGAGGAAGTTGTGCGAGACTCATCTATAAATCTTGAATTGGGTTGTAACTTTAGGGAGGTTGTGAGAGATTATGGAGGTTTGAGAATCTCTGAAACACGGTTGTAATCCTATCGTTTGTGGTTTTTTCCCGGTTTGGTGTTTTCCACGTTAATTCCTGTGTTGAATCTTTATTTTTTGGTTTTATTATTATTTGTCCGCTAACAACGCCATGAGAATCCTAACATTAATCTTTTTTTATTACTTTACCTTTTTTATTCTACAAAAGAAAATATTTATTCATTTATTTTGAATTAAAAACTATAAAGACTATACATTAGAAACACTATATTTAAATTCCCATAAATATTTTCACTTTAATTTTATTTTCTAAGGTATAAATAGATGGCGGAACCAAAACATATCAACGGCCTGAGCTAATGTACCTCCTAGCTTCCCTCCGTTGCCTATCAAAACATTTTCAAATCAAACCAGACATGAAAAATCCCCAAATTGTTCATCTTTCCATCAAAAATCACCAACATTTCGATCCAAATTGTGCCCTAATTTTATTCCTACCCTTCTTTCTACATCAATTCCACAATTAATAATTCTCTTAGAATTATTCACCTTGATGTTCATACACTAATCCCAAATTCCAGTACCATTTTCATGCAATTCGCTACGAGAAATTCGGTTTTAAATTCAAAGTTCGAGTTCGTGGACAAGTTAAAATGTTTAATATCCCTAAAATATTCAACAAGCATAATCAGGTATCCTCTGTTACATTTGATTTCAGTGAAATTCTCTATTTTCTGTTTATGATCATATTAGGGTTTCGCATTTGTTGCTATCTGTTTTGAGCATTGTATCTGAGAATATATATGAGGAAAAAACAATGCAATTTGTGTTCTTTTATGTTATTCACAAAGACGTGAAGATTTTGGTACTCAGTTTATTCAATTAGTTATGCATGAACTTGAATAATAATTTATAAAACTGGGTTGAATTTGACAGTTTTCAATGTCGATGATTTTTGCTAGGTGACACTTGTGAGATGCTCCATTTAGCATGAATTCTAATTATATGATAATTTTAACTATATTGTACTATTACTGATTGTATTTTTTTGTAATTTTGGCAATAAAATGATCCACAGAAAAATAAGATCGAGTTAAACCCTCGTGTTATTGCTCACTATGGAATCCCTTCAACAGCATCATGTCTTGCGTATGACCCCATCCAGCAGCTTTTGGCAGTCGCAACTCTGTG
This sequence comes from Portulaca oleracea, assembly GCA_029582165.1. Taxonomy (NCBI): domain Eukaryota; kingdom Viridiplantae; phylum Streptophyta; class Magnoliopsida; order Caryophyllales; family Portulacaceae; genus Portulaca; species Portulaca oleracea. The sequence goes on from CM055872.1 coordinate 1,536,947, forward strand.
AGTTAAATCCCCTGTATCTTTTTGTTGAAAACTGTGATTTAGGATTCTTTTTACCATAATGTACTTCACTGAATGCTGTAAGTTAGGTTATAACTAGCATGGATAAAAAGATCAACCAATGATTTAACTTTTATCTAACTGTTTTTTACCCATTAATTTTACACGCCCTACATAGCTAACACACTTTTCGCACTTCAACAGTGATGGAAGGATTAAAGTTATTGGTAGTGACACAATTGAAGGCCTTTTGACATCTCCCAAGGAAATTCCTATCAGAAACTTAGAGGTAACCTGATATGAGATACTTATGATCTTATGAAGTGTTTGGTAGTTTCCCGGGAAAGACTTTCCCAGGAAAAACTTTCTTGGGAAAGACTGTCCCTAACCCTGCAATTTATTAGGTGCACCCAGAACATGTGCTCCGGATATTATAATTGTTCACCCATATATAGTAGATTGTTCACCACGGATATTAGATTGTTCACTCTTGTTACAATGATTGTTCACTTGTAAATATCTGTAGCACATGCTCCGGGTGCATGCAATATAAATTGGCCTAACCCCCCATTGAGAAACTTTTTACTGAGATTGTGAGGGAAATAATGGGTCCCACATCAAAACTTTCCTATATATTATGTAGAACCAAACATGGGAAAGTTTGTCAACTTAGAAAAATTGACAAACTTTGCCAAGAAAGTTTCTCAACCAAATGCCCCATTAGTTTCTGTGTCGCCAAAACAACTTACGTTCATCTTACTCAGTCTTCTTCATGTTTTCCTTGTTATCAGTTCCTGCAGAATCAAGGTTTCCTAATCAGTGTCTCTAAAGAAAATGATGTTCAGGTATATTCTACAGTATTAGTTCTTTCACTCAGTTTTGCTTTATTATTTGATGTCTTTTCTACTGTTCAAATTTATGACCAATAAGATATGTATAAGACTCATTGGGTAATAAATTTGACAGGTTTGGGATCTTGATAATAGATGTATAACCTCTACGTTGCAATGGAAATCAAATATTACTGCTTTTGGTGTCATCCAAGAAACTACTTTCATGTATTTACTCATGTTCACATTATTGCATTTTCTCTTTAATTATGAAGAAAGTGAACTTAAATCATCTACTGTTCTTAAGGTATTTGTGCTCTAACATATAATACAGGTATGTAGGAGATGAATTTGGATCAGTCTCTGTTTTAAAGTATGATGTTGGAGAGAAAAAGCTCTTGCAACAACCATATAGCATCCCAGTTCAATCAGTGTCTGGTAATGACCCAACTCATTATTGTTTTCCATATCAATATTTTTGGTTAACCATTCTATTTCACAATGTACTTGTGGAGCGTTTGGTTGAAAAACTTTCCCGGGAAAGTTGGTCAACTGTTCCACGTTGATAAACTTTCTCATGTTTAGTTCATAATATATAGGAAAATTTTGATGTAGAACCCACTATTTCCCTCACAACCTCAGTAAAAGATTTCCCAGAGGGGATAGGGAAAATCTTTCCTGGGAAACCACCAAACGCACCAATGGATTTCTCCACAACTTATTTCAGAACGACAGTAGCTTATTCATATGGAACAGTAGTTCCCAAGGGGGGAAAAAACAATGTTATATTGAACATGCACATAAGTAGGCAGCTTGATGTGTTTGGTCCAGCTACTGCTTTTTCAAAATAGTTTTTTTGGAAACAGTTTCATTGAAATTGTTTTTTCAAAAAAATTAGATATTTGGTAACACATATTATAAAAGTACTTTTCAAAAGTAGAAAATATTACCTAGTGCTTGACCAATTATAGACAATTATTTTACTACTTTGAAACTCCCCATAGATTGAGTATCAAAAAATGATAAAACACTAACTTCTTGTAGCCTTCTATTGTTTGGAATGTTTTGAAAGATTGCTAGGTTTTTACATCTAAAGTTTGTGACACATGCTGTATTTTATTGATGTTTAACTTTCAGAAGCAGCTGGGATTAAATTGCTAAATCATCACTCTGTAGTTGGAGTTCTTCCTCAGCCATGTTCCAGTGGAAATAGGCAAGATAAGAATTACTTGGAGTTCCTCTATTTGGTCTCATGGTTTAAAACTTCAGAGGCATGAGTTTCTTTTTAACAATTTATTTATTGCCTTTTGATTTTAGTGTTACTTTCAATACTGCAATCTGTCTCAGAACGTAGGTATAAAAGCGAACAATTATGTCATTGGGAGTAAACAATGGATAGGTATAAGTACGTGAACAAGTATGTTATTGAGAATGAACAATGACCATATTTGGAGCACATGCTCCAGGAACATATAATAAATTGCAGTTCTTCTGGGTCTCTTGAAAGGAAGAGGAGGGGGGGGGGTCTAGTGATTAGAGCAAGGATGAAGCTTCTTGTTGAGAGAAGAAATCCGTAAACCAAACAACGCTGACAAAATTTTGTCTGACCTGAAAAGAAACCCGGTTTGGTTGAAATCCAATTTTGACATTGAGCAAATTGACCAAATCTTCGAACAAAGTATTTCTTCGTTTTTTCCCCCTATTTTCAGGACCCAATTTTGACTCAAGTTTAGCTCTATCCATATTTTCTGACGAGTCCAACCCAAAAAAATCTAGGTCCGGACATCAATTTATCGTCCGAGTTTTGACATTGACCAAATTTAACCGACCCGAGTTTTTGCCATTGCTAAAACCAAATAATATGGCTTCTATCATTCTTAGTCATTTAAATAGTAAGAATCCTTGTTTCAATAAACTGTCATAGAGAAATGGGATCCAGATCCTGTGAATGTAGTTTTAAGCATCAAAATTCAGAAACAACTTGTTTATCCTTTTCTGGCATGTTGTATGTTACTACAAATTGTGTAGCCTAGGTTGTTGGTATGCTGTATGTTACTACAAATTGTGGATTCTAGTTAGTGAAGAAAGTTCGTCTTTCATGTAATGTCTGTTGCACGATCTCTAGGCTCTACGATAATATTCAAGGGACATGTTTGGTGCACTATGCAGATCTACATTATTACAGTTCATTACAATATAGTAGACTGATAATGTGATGTTTTTCTTGCAGGGTGTTATTAGCATATGACTATGGTGTCCTCGTTCTATGGGATGTGACTAAGGATGAACTCGTTCTTATGAGAGGCCATAACAGTTCGTCAAACGGAGAACAAAAGGATCAAAAATCTGACGCCGAGGATAAGCAGATAGTCTCTCTTTGCTGGGCGTCTTTAGATGGTTCGATCATAGCTGCTGGCTACACTGACGGCGATATTTTCTTATGGAATTTGTCTGGTAATGGGACAGTCAAAGATAACAAAACTGGAAAACTTGTTGATAATGTCGTCAAAGTCCAATTGCCGTCGTTCAATAACAAATTTCTTTCCTTCTTTACGGGGTCATCCAATAAGAGATCTCCTGTCGTCGGTTTGCATTGGTCTTCCAGTGGACTGAACAATGATCATGGTGGATACTTATTTGTGTATGGCGGTGACGAAATTGGGTCTGCTGAAGTACTTACGGTCTATTTCTAACCTATGTCTTAGAAGTTCCGGTGTTTAGCCTTTTCAAGTTCTAGCATAGTATATGATATTTTTGCTGTTTCTTAGATAATTTTGTTCATTTTGTTAATTTTGCCAAGATTTATTAAAGAGTTGCCCCTTATACTGTCTTTTTCGCTGTATTTGTCTGGCTTATCCTTTTCTTAGACAATTTTGATCTATTTTTGATTAATCAGATTTGTGAATTGCACAGATTTTGAGTTTTGAATGGTCGCCTCAGAAAGATGCTCTGAAGAATGTCGTTCGAGTGAACATCAGCCTTCAAGGATCTTACTTAGACATGATTTTGCTTCACAGTTTTAGTGTGCTGGAGAGTACAGAAGCTGCATCACTTTTTATATTGAGCAATCCTGGCCAGCTGCAATTTTACGACAGTTCTAGCTTGTCAGGATTAGTTTCTCAGAAAGATAAATCTTGTACTCCGGTTCATTACAGGAGCGCATTACCAACAACCGAACCCAATTTGACCGTTGGAAGGTTCATTTCAGTACAAGGAAATACAAAGTGTTCGGTGGCTTGGTCAGAGGTACGATTATATTTCATGCACAACTGATTTTAACATCTTCTAGTTTCGTCACAGGTCAATTATATTCATTAATCATGTCTGTTTCTCAGAAGGGTGCGACTGCAGGCGTTCAAGAAGGAAATCAAGCGAACGATAAGGTTTTGAAGTGGCCCCTGAATGGTGGGGTTCCTTGTCATACAACAATTCCGGGAGAGAAAACTATCGAAAGGTTGTACATAGCTGGATATCAGGACGGATCAGTTCGAATGTGGGATGCGACATATCCATTGCTGTCACCTCTTTTCACCTTAGATCCAGAGGTTGGTGTGCACTGAAAAATGAACCTTGTTTCTGTTTCTTGACCTGAAACTATATGTATGGTGTTCGCCTCGTTCTATTTTAGTAAATCTGGTGATTACAGGTCAAGGGTGTCTCAGTTTCCGGAGTGACTGCACCGGTTTCTGCTTTGGATTTCTGTTCTGAAACTCTATTTATAGCGATTGGCAGTGAAAGTGGCTTGGTTCGTCTTTACAATCTTTCTGGGAACAACGAGGAGAATGACTTGCTTGTTGTAACGGAAACTAAGATTGAAGGTACGGTCTGAATGACATCAAAACTCTCTGTCCTGTTATTTCGCAATCTTGGTCCTATTCTTTCGCATATTGCTTGTTTCTTACTTGCGAACGGAGCTTATGTTTCTTCTGTTTATCTTCGAAGTTTGTGATCGAGATCAAGGAAAGGGATCCCCTCTATCTGCTGTGTTTAACTTAGATGCTTCTCCTGTATCTACTTTACGACACACGAATCTTGGAACCAGACTGGCTGTTGGCTACAAAAGTGGGCAGGTGACTGTTTATCGTAGTGGACTGTCTACAAAAATTTCTGACATTTTTCTGACATTTTTTCTCCATTCTAGGTTGCAATGCTGAACATAACCCCGCCTTCCGCTTTGTTTCTTAGAAGCACTAATCCCGGCTCAAATTCCCCTGTGATTTCACTTGCGCCCGCAATTCTTCAAGGTTCTCGTGACACTGCCGGTCAATCTGAATCCCAAGGACGTAGTCAACCCGCAAAAGAACTGATATGTGCCTTAAGGAGCGACATGCACGTCGCTGTTCTTGATGGCTCTTCGGGCAGTGCCGTTTGCTCTTTTGGTGGTGGAAACCAAGACAAGGAGTCGAACGCAATTTCCTTGTACATTCTAGGCAAGTAGCTCTTCAGGTGATGGATTGGTTTGGTAACATTGATTTGAACATCCGTCTTACAGTTACTAAGACGCGATTCTTGCAGATGGTGCCAAGTACGTCGTTGATGTGTCTGAAGGTAAACGTTTGCACCTGTCACCTCCGAAGAAGAAGAAGAAGAAATCTGAAGCTGCGCAAATTAGTGATCAGTACGAGCGCAAATGGGACGGTGTTGACAGATCAGAAAAGCCGGAAAAAAACTCAATGGGCTTGCAGATTTTACTCTGTTGCACAGATGTGCTGCAACTGTACTCTTTAAAGTCTGTGGTTCAGGTTATTTTCTTGTGCTTATTTCCGGTTTGGTAACGATAAATGATAACTGTTACACATTTTTAACAGGGTGAGTTCCATTCTATCCTTTACAGTAACATTTTGTTACATATTTTTAACAGGGAAGTGCTGATATAGTCCAAGACGTAAAACTTTTGAAAACCAGTAGTTGGACCGCCATCTTCAAGAAAGATAAAAAGACTTGTGGGCTGATTGTAGCTCATCAAGCTGGTTCCATGGAGATTAGGTGATTCATGCATAAACATAGTTCTTCCCTCATATTTATCAGAAAAAGTCAGCTATCTAATGTCATGAACATTCGAAAACGTAGTGCCATGAACTTAGAATGAATATCACAGGGTTATATTCAAAGTTAACTTGCTTTTGACTCTATAATCTCGATTAGTAATGATTCTGCTTGACCATGGGAGCGTTCCTGGGCGACTTATTATGGATGCTAATCTTTTAACTGACAGGTCGCTGCCGAATCTTGAACCATTAGTGGAGCTGTCTTTAATGCCAATTCTACGATGGACTTTAAAGACCGACATGGACAAATTTATGAGCTCCACAGAAAATGGCCAAATTACATTGGTTTGTTCCTTTCTTTCTTTTGTTTATTTTCTTTTTCGACGTGCATTGTGTTAGTTTGCAGTCTCCTGTTTTCCATATGTTGTTACATTCATGAATGCGTCTATAGGATGCACTTTTGAGCTTGTGAGCCTTGACTGAAAGTATGACTTCAGAAACGTCGAACATTACTGTGACAAATCATGTCAGACAGAGTCTTAAGATCATTAGCAAACTCGTATCATCTGATCGCTTCTTCTATCCCTATACGACATAGTAAATCTGTAAATCTTTTCTGTTTAGGTAAATGGTCGTGAATTTGCTGTCACCTCTCTTCTGGCGCGTGAAAATGATTTCAGGTACGTTATGTTCATCTGTCAAGTTGGTACTTGAAAAGAAGATTGCGATCTGTTTTTACTTTGTTTTCCCTTCGTCTTTCAATGCTAGAATCCCACAATCTTTACCACGGCTGCATGACAAGACACTTGCAGCAGCTTTAGATATGAGCTCTTCTTCTACCCACAAGAAAAATAAGGTAACGCGACTTCAGCTTAACTGAAATGTAGTTTCCTACTTTCTAACCGAAACCTCCTCTAGTAAACTTAAGCACGCGTGCTTGTCTTCTGACACTGATCTGCAGCCGTCAAAGATCTTGGGCGGAATAATGGGTGGATTAAAGCCTAGTAAAGAATCTGAGACTCCGGAACCCGACAGTAGTCAAAATTCCCTACATTCATCTTTAGAAAAGGTCTTTTCGAGATACCCTGCAGGCTCTTCTGACGCTTCCAATGCCTCCGGAGAAGTTATCGAGCTTAATATGGGTCAGTGACTAATTCAGTTTTCGTCACATATCTTTCTTTGGGCTTCTCTTTCTGAATCATTTTTCGCCTCTATGCATCTATCAGATAACATAAAGATCGGGGGACCTCCACCGATAGATAACAAAAATGAAACCAAAAAGAAAGGTTTGCCGCGAAACTTATGTTTTGTTTTCCATCCCTTAAAGTTCTGAAATGATATATTGTATGATTTTCAAGCTGCAGGCAAGAAAAATGATCGGAAGAAGTTATTTGGTGGTGCAACGCCAACCCCTGACACAAAACCAAGGCAAAGAACAGCTGAGGAAATCAGATCACAGTACAGAAAGGCAAGGAAAAACAAAAATCAAACATCTCACTTTCTTTTTTTTCTCATCGTTTCTAACTGATGAAATAAATTGCTAATATGTGCAAGTTTTATACAGGAGTCCCCCGATCTCACGTCAGCTCACGCTGCAGCGTTGGAAGCAAGAAACAAGCTCCTAGAACGGCAGGAAAAACTTGAGGTATTGTTATCAGTATCACGACCCAAATTTAAGCTAATGGTTTTAGGCTCACCTCTTGTTCATGCCTGATTTTAATACTATGTGGAGCCATCTCAACCAAAAGCTTAGGCTGATCGTTTTAGGCCCGATAATACTTTTATACTTTAACAGGAGGAAGTCGACTAATTGCTACTCTCTTTGAGCGCTTTCAGTCCTTGATATGATTCAGTTAGTTCTTGTTCTTTTTCTTATTTCCAGTCATCAAAAATGAGTTTTAACTCGTACCCTTTCACAGAAACTGGCCCAAAATAGCGAAGAGCTAGCGAACGGTGCACAAGACTATGCCAACATGGCCGCGGAGCTTAAGAAGAGGATGAAAAACCGGAAATGGTGGCAAATATGATGGATGACCCTTATCATTTTAACGATTTTTTGTTTCAATATTTTGCTCTGTTGACATATGATCATTGATCCACCCAAACGTAATCACTAATTACTCAAGCAAACACCCCCTAGTGCCCCTTCTAATGCAGATCTAGTGTAGCATCTATTTAGAGGAAGTTGAAATTTGTGACTAGCTAGACTTCCTGTGCTAACTATTCTTTTACCAATTGATTTCATTGATAACATGCCTAGTTTCCCTAATTTGGTGTTCCTTAGTTTCAACTAGGCAAATAATTACATGTCTTTTTCATGCATGACCATATTTGTATCCACCACAACGTGCTTCTTCGTGACCAATCACTCATTAATACATTTACAAGGGTAAACAACGAGATATCCTTATCAGTATAGGAGTCTACTAAACTTTTATGCTTTGTAAGTCTTTTAGTTTTGTAAGCATTGATGATATCTGCAAGGGCGCCATGGCCATTTTTAAGCCAAAAAAATTAAAATTATAATATAATCTAGCATACAAGTTATGGATTGTAGGATTACATTCGGGAAAATTGCTCTCTAATGTTGCCTTAAAAAGGACTTATCATATAGTAGTATTTACTATCAATACAGTGTTGCCGTAAATCTATAAGTTCAAATTAATACGAAGTAGTAAAAAATAGTAGGAAGCATCAATCTTTAAATCTTAGAGTCAAGTGAAATTTGTAAAGACAAGAGGTTGAGTGGTGACATTCTTAATAGACTTTGTGGAAGCCTAATTACAGGGATGATAAATTACAAAGTCTACCTATTTAAGTGTTATGAGTGGCCGCATAAAAGAACTTAGGGTTAAAGTTTCAAAACATTTACGAAGGATAAGGACACAAGGCCGAATAATAGTGTCAAGTATTAACACTTAAGAATAAAGTTGTGTGTGTGTTATGAGCATAGTTTATCAATATGAATACAAAGGCTCTGTTTGGCAACCAGCTGGTAGCTGTTTGGGTTAGCTGTTTGACTTTAGCTGTTTGTGTTAACTGATTGTAAGAAAGGGTTTGGTAAACTAGTTTTTGTTGAAAAGCTATCTCAAAAAGCTTCCTCAAATAGCTTTTAGAAAACTAGCTTATTAGGTCCAAAAAGCTAATATAAAAAGCTTGTTACCAAACATTTCAAGTAGTTTTTTTTTTACCTTGGTCAAAAAGTTAACAGTGTCCAAAAAGCTAAAAGCTACCCAAAAAACTATTAGCCAAACACCCCCAAAGTTTAAAAACATGTAGTCTACTTTGTGATTTAGGTCAATTCTAGCTTATATACACTAATTGAAAGTTCAAAGAGTAATATACTTTCAATAGACATATACTTTGTGTGTTTCTTGGGTGATTACAAGTTAACGTATTTCTCAAATGACGATGATGTTAACTCCTTAAGTAATAAGACGAGCTTATTTCAAGTGTATTTTTCATACTCTTGAAATGGCGATGGATCGTTGGGATTATTTCGAGAGTATAAGTGGATTATATAACATGAGAAGTCATGTGGTATAAGTATAAAGATCATATATAGGTTAAACATGAGTTATAAGATCAACATGGATCCAGTACGTTAAGGCCAACACAGGTTGTGCTAGTAGCCAGAGAGTTAAATTAAGACTTTTGGGCTCAAAATGGACTGTATTGAGGCAACATAGACCGTGTTGCTCCACTACGGACCGTGGTGACCCTGCCACGGACCGTGTTGAGGCTCAAATCCTGTTTAATGCTCCAGCGGCTATATAATCCTCATCATTAAGGTGTAATCTCGTATTAACACCAGATTTAAGACCCCCAACAACTATATTATCTTTATCCTATAAGGTCAATGATTTAGTCAAGGTCAAGATACTCATTAAGGACCTAATTAAGTCATTTGACCAAGTGTTAAGGAGTGTGGGATGTCTCCTATAAATAAGAGGCATTCTCTAGCCATTTGAGTACACTATAATTTAGTGACATTCCATCATTCTTGTATGGACAACAGTTATACTTGAGCGTATCAAGTGAAAACAAGTTCTTGAGCATGTTAAGTACTAAGTATTATCACTTTAAACATTTACGATATAGTAAATAGTTCTTAAGAAAAATAAATTCGCTCATGACTCTTAGCGATATTTAAAGTGAGATAACAATTGAAATCTATACTATACTGTCTTTTCTATATCAGAATGTACAAAAATACGGATCACCCGATCTACCGTCCAATTTCAACTCTTGACCACCTTTACAAGTCCAATGCTAACTAAAGGAAATCAAATACTACCTCTGTCCCTGATTAATTGTCCCAAAAAATACTTTCACAAAACCAATAAATATACGGAATGAAGCAAGAAAATTATATATTGCCAAAAATATCATTGAAAATACACTTGAAAATGTGTAAAAAGTGCATTTATTATGGATAAAATGGATATTATAGTTATTGAAAATGTAAAAATTAGTAATTAGACAAATAAAAAAGAACGGAGAAATTAGTTAATTAGACAAATAAAAGGAATAGAGGTAGTACTAAAATAGTGACAAAGAAAGTCAAGTAGGTATAAAAGAAAAAAAAGAGTAGAAAGTTGAAACCTCTTTCTTTAAAAAATAATTATTTGTAACACTAGTGGTATGGTTCATATGGATGAAAATCAAAATCAAATATTCAAATGGTATACTCAAAAACAATGTTGAAAAATCAACCCCGCATGGTCTCAAGAGGCATGGAAATTGAAAATCACATTTCATAACTCAAGTCATGACGTCCATTTATTTACTTTATTATGCTTTTCATAATGCATTGGAAACAAGCAGGAAATCTCTCAAGAAAACAATGACCCCGTTATTCATCAACACACCAAAAACACGTGACACATATAAAATTACTCTTTTCGTCTCATATTAATTGATATTTTAATTAATTTATTTTATTTTAAAATAATTATTATTTTCTATTTTTAATACTTAATTTATTTATTTTACATTATTTATTAGAGAGAAATGCAAATACAATCGAGGTTTGGTAGTTATTACTCCCTCTATCTCAAATTAATTGACATTTTGAGTAAATTTTGACCGTTAATTATTCGTAAATTATAATGAATTACAATATAAAATTATATCCATGGTAACTTTTAGTAAAGTATCTTTCTAATGACGGTAATTTCATATTGTCAAAATTATGATTTGTAAGTAATTAACGGTCAAAATTTCGTCAAAGTATCAATTAATTTGGGACGGATGAAGTATAGTTTTATATTGATATGTGTGAAAACTCATTCCGTTAATTAATTTGGGACGAAGGGAATATAAATTAAGATAAATACTACCTCCATCACTAACTAATTATCCATTTGACTAAATTTTAATCGTTGATTACTCACAAATTATAATGAGTTAAAATATAAAATTGATATCATTGTAATTTTTAATACAATATCTTTCTAAGGCACCATTCTTTTATACGGTGGAATTGCGGTGGGTTTCAGTGGAAAATAATAAATGAGTTTGATATGTTGCGGTAGATTGCGGTGAGTTGCGGTTGATTGAGGTAGGTTGTGGTAAATTATGGTGCGCTAAGTTGTGATACCGCATAAAAGACGGTGCCTAATTGTAATAGTTTCATATTTTAAGTCATTATAATTTGTAAATAGTCAAAATTTAATCAAATGAACAATTATTTAGGAACGGATATAATAATTACTACGTGTGAACTAGTAATAAAGAAAAAAAGAAGACGATTGGACTCCTACTATAAATAATCCAACAGAATTTGGGAATTATAAATAGAGCCACAACAAACACTGGAAGAAGAACAGGAGAAGACAGGGGAGGAGAGAGATAGCGGACAAGAAATCCAACCAGGAGCAGAGCACCAGAAATTCAATTCGAGCCCCTCTTTCTTCTTCCCTTCAAAATCCCAATTTTGTGGTCTTCTTGCACTTCGATTCATTGCGTTATCTCCTCCTCACAAAATAATCTCTACCCTTTTTTTACATCTACAAAACCCTCCTTCGTTCCTATTTTGTAGGTGTTCCCCCCAAAAAAATCTGCCATTACCCAGAAAGCAATGGCGAGTTGGGTACTCTCAGAATGCGGTTTAAGGCCTCTTCCCAAAGTTTACAACCTACCCAGATCGAAATTCTCCTCAATCCCTTCGAAAATCAGAGGTTCCCCTGTTTCCCCAGATCTAAAAACTCCCTACCCTTTGAAAATTTCGTGCTGTTCTCTTTCTAATTCTAGAGAGAGAAAGTGGGAGGTAAATGTCGCCGCCCCATTGCAGGTGGCGCCGCCGTCTACGGCGGAGGAGCAGGCCGGCAATGCGGTGGTTAATGGGTCGCCGGAGGAGTTCGACCCGGCTGCGCCACCGCCCTTCAAACTGGCTGATATTAGGGCAGCCATCCCTAAACATTGCTGGGTTAAGGACCCATGGAGGTCTATGAGTTATGTTGTTAGGGATGTTGCCATTGTTTTTGGGTTGGCTGCTGCTGCTGCTTATTTAAACAATTGGGTTGTTTGGCCTCTCTATTGGTTTGCTCAGGGTACCATGTTTTGGGCACTCTTTGTTCTTGGTCATGATTGGTATGTCACATTTATGTGTTCTGTTATTGTTAATCTGGGCTAAGTTTGCTACTTGGTCTGTTTTGATGTTGTTGCTGAGATTTGTTGCTGGAATTGGCAGTGGGCATGGGAGCTTTTCAAATGATCCAAAGCTGAATAGTGTTGTTGGCCATTTGCTTCACTCTTCAATCCTTGTGCCTTACCATGGGTGGTACTTCACTTCATACTTAGTTCATGAATTCATGATACTTTGAAGATTGTCTCATGTCCCCTTTATTAAAAGTTTTGGTATTTGGTTGTGTAGGAGAATTAGTCACAGAACACACCATCAGAACCATGGACATGTTGAGAATGATGAATCCTGGCACCCAGTAAGCCTTTTTTGTAGTTTTAATCTTGTCTGTTTGGTATTACCCTTCTTTTGTGACTATTTTGACATATTCATTTGAATCTTCTGTATGTAGCTTTCTGAAAGTATATACAACAGTTTGGACAATATGACAAAGAAGTTGAGGTTCACCTTGCCATTCCCTTTGCTTGCATACCCAATTTACTTGGTGAGCTTTCAATACAACCATAACTTTTCTCAGATTTCACCCTTTTTATGTTCTGATTTGGCTGATTATGTATGACCGATAACCCTGCAGTGGAAAAGAAGTCCAGGAAAGTCAGGCTCACACTATCACCCAGACAGTGATTTATTCAACCCAAATGAGAGGAAAGACATCATAACCTCCACAGCTTGTTGGTCTGCAATGGTTGCTTTGCTTGTAGGCTTGGGATTTGTCATGGGTCCTGTTCAGTTGCTCAAGCTCTATGGAATTCCCTATGTGGTAAAAAAGCTTATCTTTTCAGTTCTTTCATATGTTTATAGTCTTTCCTGACTATTTGTCATAATAAACACATCCAAAATCTTGAACTATCTGCTGAATTTTCTTATCTTGCTTCTTATTTCAGTTGTTTGTGATGTGGTTGGACCTTGTCACTTACTTGCATCACCATGGCCATGATGACAAGCTTCCTTGGTACCGTGGTGAGGTATGAACTTACATCAGCCGGTTTCGAGCTCTTTTTTTCGATTGTTTGGGAAAAACTCAAATTTGAGCTCTTGTTTATCAGGAATGGAGTTACCTTCGAGGAGGGCTTACAACAATTGACCGCGATTATGGATGGATAAACAACATCCACCATGACATTGGAACCCATGTCATCCATCATCTCTTCCCTCAAATTCCACACTATCATCTCATTGAAGCTGTGAGTATCAATATCGTTACAGTTTCGCCTCAGTTTAGATTTCTAATTGCCTTTTTCCCATAGAATTTGTGCATTTTGTTTTACAGACGGAGGCTGCCAAGCCTGTTCTTGGGATGTACTACAGAGAACCGAAGAAGTCCGGTCCACTTCCTGTCTATTTACTGGGTGTTCTCTGGAAGAGCTTAAGAAAGGATCACTATGTCAGTGACACTGGTGATGTTGTCTACTATCAAACAGACCCTGATCTTTTGAAATGATCATCCTCAATTAGCAACCCTAGAGTCAGATTTTTTGGGATCCTTCCAATATATTCTTGAATGAAATCAAAGTATATATACCCAAAAGGAAGGATCGTTTAGATACAGTTATGGATCGTCGTCTATGGTATATATATATAGTTAAATCGAGAATCAAGCAGACGAGTTCTGCATGCTAGATTGTAGAGTTTGCTGATGGCGCATTGTAGTATTCATAATTAAGTTAAATGAAATGCCATTTGATTAGTGTGTATCATGAACTTCTGAGTTCTGCTAGTTTACAGAAATTTTTTATTACAAGTACAATCACAGCATTCACATGCACTTAAAGATTGGTACTTCTATGTTCTTCCATGAAAATGATTCTGTTGTTTAAACTTTAAAGTTTAAATCTTCCAATGAAGTATTAATTCATCCTGTGATGTCTTTTAGTTAGCTTGATTTCTTGTGCCGTACTGTTTCCCTTCACAATCCAAAATAATTTAGAAAAGAAAGTATTCAAAGTCTTTTGAAAAAAAGTCAAACAATGAATATGGCACGGTATTGACAAATGTGGGGAGAAAACAAGACTTTTGTGGTTATATACAAATCTTTGGGACCAAAGAAAGTTGATTTTTTTATCAACATGTTTTATTGATGCTGATTGACCCTATTGAGATCGGGTATTTTGATGGTTTAAATTTTTTAGTTTTGCTGTTTAGATGTTGTATTTGCATAACTCAACTTCTTTTTTATGCAAACTTTTCCACCTGTTGCAAACTCTAATCAGCTGAAAAAAAAAGGAGAAGGTTGATTTTTAAGAGCACAAAGGGGTGACAAAAGTAGCAAACATTGCAACATCCTTGGTAGGTTCACAAAAGCTAGTAGCTCATTTGGCATCATGGTGATATTCCAAATTGGAGGTCATGGGATCAGTTCTTATAACTTATAAGTCTTTTTCTATGGAGAAGCGCAAGGTTGTTCTCCAACTATTTGGACTTGAATTTAGGTTTCTCCCCTCCTCTTAGGCCACTAAGTTCAATTGGTAATTTGGTATACCTATGAGTTAGAGGTCTAGTTTTCATGACCCAAACCTACCCTTGCAAAGGAAAAAGGTTGGCAACATTCCAGGTAAAATTTAGGTCGTTTCGGACATTGGAAAGTATCATCAAATTCGAATCTTGTTTAGTTACTAATTCCGACAGACTCGATAAAACCTAGACTAGGACTTGAATGTTCGATGTTCAAACATGGTTGTCTCGATGTCTCAACAAGTACATTGATTTTTCATCATTTTAATTGTGATTGTGTGTGATTGGATCTTGCCTGTACAAAATTTTTATAAAGATTTCTTGAAAAATTGTACCAAAAATATTTATGAACAAATTGTCCAAACCCGAGCTATCTTTAAAATATGGACAAACTTGGATAGTTGGATCTCATTTCTCAAACTCGAACCTGACATGTATTTAAATCAAACATGAATAGTTGAACCTCATTTCCCAACTTTGAACACGACATGTATTCAAATATGACATAAATAGTTGTGTTGATTTTAATTTAGATAAAAATAGAATATGATGACCATAATCGATTCCCCCCCCCCCCCCAAAAAAAAAAAAAAAAAAACTGGACAAATTTAAGTTCTCAGATTGTTGGACAAATTTAAGTTCTCAGATTGGATAGATATTTGCCAACCCCAATCTTTAGCTGAAAAATACAGGGTTGCACTTGCACTTGTTCATACTTTCTTAAGGGTGGGGGCTCAAATTTGAGTGATACTTGAAATGCAAGTTCCCGAGTGGATCCAAAAGAAGTGTCAATTTTTACACCCAATATGACAAATTTGCATATATAATTCATATGATTAGGGGAAAAAATTGAAATGACAAGAGTGCGTCATTATCGAAGATTCAAAGGTGGTACTTTGAGCCAAGACAGTGGCAACCTTTGGTCCTGGTTTGTTTGCACATCAATTCTTGTGGTTCCCAAACATTTTCACCATCATAATCAATGCATGTAGGAAAGGGGCCAAAATGAGGCCCTCTTGATGTTTTCTTACCTTTGCATATCACTATATCTTCAAATATGAGGATGAAAAGCCATTATGTGTGATTCCTAACGATATTGTAACACCTCGGGTATATGCTTAAAGTGTGGCTTAAAGAGTTCGAAATGACTACTTATATCACCGCGCAGACCTTTCTTTTACAGAATATCCTTTCGAACTCCTCGATTAAGCGTGTTTGGTGGAGTAGTCTTAGGATGGATGATCTCAGGAAGTTTTAAAGCGGCGTATGGCGACGAAGCGTCTTTGGAAAAACTTGTGGTGATTTATGGTCAATCGGTGATCGTAGGCGATTATCGCGATGTCATGTCCGGGGAGAGTCGGGCGTTACAGATACTACAAATCTCTGTTGTGTTTTGACAACATACACCATTGTAACTTCAACACTCTCAAAGCGCCGATGCTGTCATCAAAGGTGACTCCAAATCATCGTCGCTGCTCATAGCTCCCATAATCACCAATAATTCTTAGTTGAGAAGTCGAAATTCTGGTAAACGTTTTAGAGATGAATGTTTTTAGATAGACTTGTGTCTATCGCCCTAAGTAGACTGTATCTTTTAGAAGATGATAAAGAAAGAAGGATCATACGTATTGGCAATAGGGGTGAGCAAAAATCCTAGTTACGAAAATTGTACTGTGGATTTGCCAGCGCTTGGCAATTTGGTAATTGTCAATGCTCATCGCACAAAAATTTGAAGTAATGAAGGCAATGGAAATTAACTTAAAAATTAAATTGGATACCCGATTCATTGCCCATCCCTATTACAATCTCAATCCTGGTTTGTAATAATGATTATTACAAACTGGTATTCCAGCATTACTGAGTATGACATGTCTAGCAGGGTCCAGAAACATTCAGATGTAAGCAGTCTTAACTGGATCATTTTCATTCAGTCTGCTGATAACACTGGGTAATCTGTACTTATAGTTATCCTGAGGTTTCTGCGCATCAGTAACGGACAGATTTTACCGAATTCATGAATGCAGATATACGGGATTGGTCCTTTTGGATACCATCTGAACCACAGATTCCGCTGCTGACATCCACTCCATTTGGCTGGAGAGTTAGCAGTGCATTCTCGACATTGTCGGGGTTAATTCCACCAGCTAGTAACCAGCCATTTTTGCTCCTTATTTCTGGCAGTTTAAACTGCTTCCAATCGAAGCCTTCCCCACTACATACAAACCGCATTTCAGGGTCAATATAGTCTATGATCTGAAACCCTTTAAAAAGTCTCCAATGATAGATAAAACCTTTTGAAACTTGCAAACAGAAGAGAGTGCAGTTTTTTGCAGTAACGTGTTCAACTCCAATCAAGAACTCCGAAGGAATCCCTAGAATGATGGTTATATGTTTAAGTGCATCATCAACTGTTGTCTTACCCAAAAAAAGGAGAGCTTGACTGGGTAAAACACTAGCTTACATTTCATCCCCTTTTTTAGATATGTGGATATTTTTTTTTTCTTTGTTTGATAAGCCGATATGTGGATAATTAGAAACCTCACGTGGTTTAGTCAATCGATTTTGTTTCAATATGCAATCATTCAACAAGAGTTGAATTAAAAGTGGCGCCCTAAGAAGATCTACAATGGTCCAATCAGGGGATTTTCCTGGTATGAATATCAGAACTGCTTCCCGATATTTTCTATAAGATAAGAAAAAGGGGAAAAAAATCAAAGCTGCTTCCCAATGTTATATTGGCATTATATGTCAACAAACTAGTTTTGCGCGTCATCTGCTGTTACGTTCTTAACTTGATGACAAAAGTGTATTGTCAATAAACTAGTCCCATAAGTTATCAAGCATCATAATTCTCAAGTAAGCTGAAAAACTGATGACACTAAAGTTGGTTGTTACTTGTGTTACCAAGTAAGGGTTAAGAATGCAGTAAAAAAGAACGTACCTGCCTCCTGTTGCACTGTCCACAAGAATCCAATCAACTAAAGAACACTTTTGTTCAGAAATATGATTTAGGAGTGATCCATCTTTGTCAGAATGAAGAACATAGATAACTCTGTTGTCCTTCACTAACTGTGGGAAAGCTCTACGAGAACCGTCGCCATGAAGCTACACGGTTTAAACTTCAAAAGGTTAGAGAATCTCAACAAAAGCTATTGGCAAAACAATCCATGTTTAGTTTGTATTCACCTGCACATATTCAATGTTTGTTTCTGCTGCAGCTCTCAGAATTGTGTCGGCATCGTCATCTACAAATACTCCAACAGGCTCGGCTCCATACTTCCTAGCAGTCTCAGAAATTTCCTTGGCAGTTGAAAGAGACACAGAACGTTTTGATTTTGGCCAAATGATCATCCCAATGAAGTCAGCACCTGCTTCTGCTGCAATGGCAGCGTCTCTAGCTGATGTGATGCCACACATCTTAACCAAAGGCCAGTCTTTTTCATATTTCTTAGGTGCAGCCGAGAATTCTAATGACTTAGAAGATGCCAACACACTCATGTTCCTTGAGTTGGAGCTGCATTTTAGGCAATTATGTTTTCTCTCATGTATACCTGGTTTTCAATCAATTTAAATGGCAAGAATTAATCATTCAACTTCAGTTCCATTGCAAGCTTGACCCCCATATACTTATTCTTTCAATCTTTCATTTATACATTGAAACAAAGAAAGTGGGATTCAAAGAGTATACAAAACACGTTAAAGTAAAAAAAAAAATAAAAATCAAACGTCGAGAAGAAAGCAGTAAACATTACCAACAGACAATTGGTGTGGTCTACTTGCAAGTCCAAAATGACAGTGAACTTCCATAGATAATCCTGAAAACAGCAGAGAAAAACTTAACCACAAGAAGAATCTACGCATAGCTATGCTCACTACACAACGAGAAACCAGACGAATAACCCATTCCGGCTGAACTTCAATTGTTGCGAAGATGGTTGTACTTGAATAATTAAACAAATAATCTAATTCATAATTAATTGTTGTTCAACTAACTGACCCAAAACACAAATAGGTCACGACTCACAATCTAACAAAAACCAGCAATCGCAAAAATGAAACCAAGGTACAATATATCTTCTTTTCACTGAAGCATTTCATCGAACAGTTGGAATGCACCACAAAAATTATACATACCTACTGCCATTTCCTTATCTTCTTCGATCAATCTTCAACTACCAGAAGATTGATCACAATAAACCTGCAAAATCAGGGCAAACAATGCTTAGCCCAATCGAATTTCGGTCTATCCACCAGAAGGAAAAAAAAAAGATTTTTGGCACAAAAAAGAACCAATAATTGAACATAGAATTGCCCACAATCAAAGAAACCCGACAAGAATCAACCAATTGACCATCGCCCAACCATAATCAAACATAAAATGTATTCGCATAAATCAAGAATCACTGACCAAATTCATTCAAAATATACAGCAAGTGTGGCTACCTTAAAATGTGTGGATGCTCAAAAACCCTAAAGACAAATCAGCAATGTAGCGCCTGATTTTGCTGAATGCTGATTTGATTTCCTTCCTTTTTGGGCAATTCAAATAATCAATAATCAATATCGGAATTTGAGTTCCAATTTTCAAATTTAGAGGAGGAAAAAGAAAATCATTAGAAGATGAGGTTACAAATTCCCCCGATTTTAAAAAGTCGTCAAGTATCCCGCCGTATTCACTGGTCAATGGGCCGGCCCAAACTCAACTGCTATATTACCACCTAGTCAAGGTCAAGATATGTTTGATATTAGGTCCAAATAACTGGGCCTCAGCCATTAGGCTATAGTATTGCTGGATCAAGATCATGAGTTCAGTTACTTCTGTAGATGGAAACCCAATGTATTATAATCCACAGTAGGCCCATGACCTTCTTAAGAGAGCCTCGTCAAATTGGGTCATGAATAGCCCATCGTTGACCCTTCGTCACCTTTTGTTTAGGTCTAAGATAAGTGGGCCTCACGGCCCTCACCTTCAAATTGAGGAAAACGGAGCCCATCCTAGCAATCTTGGCCTTGACCCGTTAGAGATATATAGAAAGTGAGTTTGATCCACTAGAAACTAAAACTGTCAACTACAAATTGCGCGAGTCAAAGAAATAGTTTCTCTGTAAGACCGTCTTATGGTAATTATGGTGATAATATCTCACATACAATTTTTTAAGTTTCTTTTGTAGTGATGGGTGTGTAAATTAATGAAACTTGACAAAACTGATCCATCTTAAATGATCAACCCAACCCAGACACGAAAATGTCAAAACTAATTCACTCGAAGTAGACTCGAATCTAGCGTTGGTAAATATTCGGGTCCGGGTAAATTCGGGTCGGAAAAAATTCGGGCAATGTCAAAATTCGGACGAGAAATTCATGTTCGGGCCCAGTTTTATTTCGGGTCGAACCGGTCGGACAATTTGGACGAAGCAAAAAATCGGGTTCGGGCAATAGAAAAAAGAGAAATTTTATGTCCGAATATTCGGTCAATATCAAAATTCGGACGAAAAATCTATGTCTAGACCCGATTTTTCGGGTCGAATGAAATTTTGCCAGCGCTACTCGAATCCTGTGTTGACCCTAATTGATCTAACCTAAATGGGCCCAACCCGAATTCGATCTGGAGCTTTATTAGCTCCTATTTGTTATGACATGGTTTCAAGCTCGGAGATTTGACCTATTTAACATGGTGTGATTAGATTTTAGTATACCTGTTAAACCTATGGAGTCTTAATTTAGGGTATATCAATTGCTTATTGTGGCTACGTTTTACGACTTGCCCAATGAGCAATTCATGCACACAAAATTTTTAAAAATTATGAAGTATATAAATTTCATAACATATATTGATTTGACTAAAGTTGAATAGACAAGATAAAAAAATTAATATTGATGTAATCAATAAGAGTAATTACAAAATAAGGAAGAGGAGAGTATTTATATACACACAAAATAACTAAAATGTGTTGAGAGGAATAATTTAATAAAGAGTTCTCTGAGAGCAAAAACAATGGGGAATGATAATCAGAGCATATGTAATGCAAAATTCCATCCATGGAATTTTGATCCCCTCTCTCCTAGTTGGCACACCTTCTCTCCTCCTTTTTCTTCATTCCTTTGAGTTCTGGAACTCTGTAGCATTCCAGAACTCAAAGGAATGGAAGAAAAGAAGGAGAGAGGGTGTGCCAAATAGGAAAGAGAGTGTCAGAATTCCATGAGTTTCATTCCGCATTGTTAATGCTCTGAATTATGTTGATGTAGATCTTCTCTCTCTTCCCCTCACACTTCCCCAAGCAATTTTCACATCTTCCAAAACTATGCCCCCTTCTAGAATGGTTGGAAAGGTTTGAAATAACGGAAAAAATCACCACGAAAAAAGAAAAGATGAAGGAGAGAGAATGAAATTTTAGATTTTCCATTGCACATTCTCTAAGCAAATGATGAGCTGGCAATATACAACTTGATACTTCCTCCTCAAGGTAGACACCGTGGACTTTCTAGGAGACCAAACTTTGTGGAGAGATAGTTGTGCTAAAATTCTTCCAAAGGTTTTGTCAATATATTTGGATTTTTTTTTTTTTGGTAGCTTTCTTTCCTTCAATGGCTCATGTACCCTTGTCAGTAGATAAGTAGATAATTTTAAACCATGTGGTAGAGGAAATCATGCTAGCTTTAGTGCACTAAGACCGACATCTTCCAATATGTCTCAAATATATTTTCTTTTGTTGAAAAACGTGCTAGAAATTGTTCTGCAAATTCACTTTATGACCTCCCATCAATGGAAAAACTCGATCTCAACTGAGGAAAGTTGAAAGTTCTTCAAACATGACAAGTCGACTTTCTCATAAACTTTTAGCAACAACAAACAACTACACCTTTATTTTTGGGTGGGTACGTCAAAAAGTAAAGTTGGATAATTCTGAGTAAATTTCGATAGAAGTAAGAAATGCGTTTATTTAGAGGTATGATGATATATAGATAGATTCAAGTAGAAAAAGTATAATTGATAAGAATATATAAAATTGGATTATGGTTAGACTTTGTTCTTTTGTGTGGTATCATACCAAACCTACCATAATTTATCACTGTAACTACGAACGATAGTATATTACCATATCATACCACACATTACCACAACAATTATAATTTGGTATCTTTACCACTGTTTTACTACTTTTTTTCTTTTCTCTCTTTTTTCATCTACCACACCAAATATGTTTATCACAAATTTTACCAAAACTTACCACACTATATCACATGATATCACATTATCGACATTTTTATCATACCATACTGTTACCACACTTGACCAATCGCAGAAAAGAACATGGTCTTAATTTCTAGCACGTGTTTAATGAATTTTACTATACTGAAAAAATATCAAGATGAACCTTGTACTATGGATTCTTGAAATGCCCGACAAAGAGATCATGGGTTGCGATTTTGAAATAAAAATTTTAGGGAAACAGAAAACATGCCTTGAGGATAGTTGATAGGGCAACCCCACTTCCTACCCCATTATTTAATCTTCTTAGGATCTTTTCTTTACAAGAATACTTAGCCAATTTGTATCCACATATAATTCTATTTAAGCATATTTAATTACATATCAAAGATATGGCAGTTCCATTTAATTAAGCATATTCAATTACATATGACACAGGTGATAGATAATTGGCAACCACCCTTATTTTCCGTGCATTCCATCAAATTTAAGTCTTAGTAAAAGCATAAATATTTTCCTTTGGTATATTTGTCCATAATCCATCATATTTAATGAAACTTTAATTAATTTTCGAAATTAATTTTATTTGCACCTATATACACTTAGTTGTACTTGACAATTTGCACCTATATACACTTAGTTGTACTTGACAACATTTGATTATACTAAGTTGTTCTTAGTTGTAGTTAATTTCACCTACCTTTTTCTTTATTTATTGAATGTCATAAAAGGCGGGTAGAACGCTTTATAGATAGGGTGTAAAAAAACCGAAACTAAACCGGTAAACCGCTAGGGTTTAATGAAATTTGCGGTGTTGATCAATCGAACTAGTTTAACCAGTTACGGTTTTGGTTTTAGATTTTTGAGAAGCGGTTACTAGGTTATGTGTGATTGAAAAAATCCTAAGCTAGTAGCCTAAACTTTTATTTTTAATTTCCAAAAACTGGCAATTAAACTGAACCAGCCCCAAAGAGTCGTTAACCATTGATTTCTGTTTGGTTTCAATTTCTAGTTTTCAAATGCGTTTGACCGTATAATGCAGTTTAGGGTTACAAAATTCATAAACTATAAATGCGATTAACCACATATATGGTTAACCAAAAATGCGGTTAATTAATTTTGGACACCCCTAATCAAAGACGATTATAAAAGCTTACGAAAACAAAACAGCAAAAGATACATCAAAATCAACAAGATACACAACATCTAATAGTACAAGTAAGCACTTAACATATGAAATATAACTTATCAAATTGCAAAGTGCCCTAAAATAAATCAATTACATTACATTTTCACCGAGCTACACTCCATTAAAAATGGTGTTTTCATGAAGAGTACGCCCTAAAAAGCTATTTTCTTGGGGTACATTGAAAGTGAAAGGGGAAACATAAAGACAATACACCTATAAAATGGTGTTGTTACATATGTGTTTGTCCCACTTTCATTTTTCCACCCTTTTTTGCTAGAGTTTTCATCACATTTTAATTTTGGATGAAATAGAGCCGAAATGTCTAGATGGTCCTTTAATTTGCTTTGTCTAGTAGGAGTAGTACATTTCTTTTGGCTAGTTGCCATCATGTATATGTGGATGGCAACGACATCACTAAGCTACTAGCTAGGTTTTGCCTCCATGGATCTACTCGTGTTCACACTTGTTTTTATTCCTATGCATGCATATATATAAATCTCTAACTTTATTAGGTGGATTCATGTACTTGATGTTATCCTCACATTCGATATTTTGTCTCAAAATTTAATTTAATTCATGATTTAATATTCATAGTGTGTCATTGTAGACTAAGGTTTTATTCTTTCCTGTCGTATATAGAAGATCTTATTCTTTTCTATCGTATGCAGAATTAGTTGGGCAAAGTTTATTTAGTTGGGTAGTCTAGGAAGAAATAAGTAAAAATATGTGATAAACTATTTTAGAACTAGAAAAATAGCTATAGAAATCCCGAGTTCACTTAGATGAAATAATTTACAAATACTAGGAGTTATTTACACTATGCTTGGGAGAAGAGTTAAAATGGAGAGGGTGAAGGTATCGGAGGGTTCAAAGGTAAATTGTTTACCCTTGCTTGAGAGAACAATTTGGAGAGTTCATAAGAGTAAAATGTTAATTGACATATTTTCCTTTCACATTATATGTAATTCAATATAATACACATAGATTTGCTCTAACAATTTGGAGAGAGAAATGTGTATGTGTGTGTGTGTGTGTGTGTGTGTGTGTGTGTGTGTGTGTGAGAGAGAGAGAGAGAGAGAGAGAGAGAGAGATGGTGTGTGTGTGTAAGAGAGAGAAAGAGAGATGGGAGATAGTGATTTGTGTGTATGTGTGCGAGAGAGAGAGAGAGAGAGAGCGAGAGCGAGTTGGAGAGAAATTGATGTGTGTGTTGTGATTCAATAAGGGTTAAGAGTAATATGATCCTTTTTTATTGTATGAATGTTATAATTTAATCAAACACCTCTTTACACCCCAAATTGAGGTATTGAAAAAAATAAGGGTTAAGAGGGGTAAAGGGGGTTAAACCTCACTCTCTCTTACTCTTCCTTACCCTCTCTCACTCTCTCCCCAAGCAGGGGTAAGGAGGAGTAAGTACCCTCCTTAACCCCTCCTAAGCCCTCCTTGTCCTCCTTCCAAGCAAGCCCTAAAGGTAAGGTTTATTAAATTGGGTAGTCTAGTAAGCTAATCAATTTAGTTATCATACAAATACAAAAGATGAATGCTAGACATATCTCAAATAATGAAATTCTAAAAAAAATATTTACTTACCGCGTATGTTCAAATATTGTACAGAAGGACAATGATACACATCTTGACTCTAGAGTCAAGATGGTTAATAATCATCTTGAATTGTCCATATTTCATATTTTAATATATTTTAATAATATTTTCTATAATAATTATACATATTTATCAACTATAAGAGTATAATACTTATTAGCTAGGTCAAAAAATATAAATAATAGCCTAATTTTATCAAGGGAAATTGGATTATAATAATATGAAGTTACGAACTTTTGGCCATATAAGATTTAATAATACGAACTTTCGATTCAATGATGAATAATACGAACTTTCGATTCAGTGATGAATATAATACGAACTTTGACCCCCTGTTGCCCCCAATAACACGCCACCGAGTTAACATTAACTTGACTCGGTGGGTGGCGGTCTGACGTGGCGGCGGAGCCACGCGTCTGGTTGTTTTGACTTTGCCACGTCATCCATGGTTACTTTAAAAAATAATACGAACTTTTACCTATGTTGCTCTGAATAATATGAACTTTTTTTCTCTCTAAAAATTCCATATCCCATTTCTACTTCTTCATCTTCTTCAATCCCCCCTCCCCATTCCCAGAAAACCCTAGAAAACCATAAAACTCAGAAAAACAATGCATCAAATAAAGAACCCCACCTGGATTTAAAAACCAATGCATCAAATGAAGATCTGGATAAAGTGATGGGCAAAGGGTGAAGATCCAAATCTTTCTCTACTGATGGAAATCTACCCAGAAATTTGGAGTATGTTTCACAGTTAGCTGCTGCTCCAATCACCCATAACTTCTTCTTCTTCTTCTTCCCATAAACTTCAATCAACCCACTTAACTTCATCACCAATTCATTCACGAGATCATCATCACCATGACTATCTGATGAAGATGATGATGAAGAAGAAGATGAAGAACCCTAATCCTTCATCAAAACCTTTAATTCCCCCAAATTAAAACCACCCTATAGCTGATTCAGAGCTTTCCACCATCATCGTCACTTCCTTGAGCTTCGAATTGAACCCATCTGGATTTCTTTTCAGAAACTCTCGAATCCCTCTCTCCATACAAACAAACTTCACCCCATGAATTTGGTTCGGAATTCCGCAATATTTCTCACTCAACAAACACTCTCGATCTGAAGCTCTCGAAATAGCATCCTTAGCACAAACCCCAGTAAGTATTGGATTCTTCTCCTTACCCTTCACCATAACTTCCCCGATTCTCCTGCAATTCTCATCGCCCCCTGAAAAACCCGGAAAATCCATGAACATCGGATAGCGCTGGCAAAAATTTGGGTCCGGGTAAATTCGGGTCAGACAAATTCAAACAATATCAAAATTCGGACGAGAATTTCATGTCCGGACCCGGTTTTATTTCGGGTCAAACCGGGTCGGGCAATTAAGACGAAGTGAAAATCGGGTTCGGACTATAAAAAAAAGAGAAATTTTATGTCCGAATATTCGGTCAATATCAAAATTCGGACGAAAAACCTATGTCCAGACCCTGTTTTTCTGGGTCGGACAATTCGGGTAATTCGGGTCGGACGAAATTTTGCCAAAGCTAACATCTGAGGACATCTAGCAGTGCCCGACCTCCTAAGTGGAAGGAGAAGGGATGAGATCTAAAGCCTAGTATTTTCTGGGTTTTCTGGTTTTCTGGGATTTTCTGGAAATGGGGAAGATGAGGATTGAAGAAGATGAAGAAGTAAAAATGGGATCTGAGATTTTTAGAGAGAAAAAAAAGTTCGTATTATTCAGAGCAACATAGGTAAAAGTTCGTATTATTTTTTAGAGTAAACGTGGATGACGTGGCAAAGTCAAAACAACCAGGCGTGTGCCTCCGCCGCCACGTCAGACCGCCATCAAGTCAAGTTAATCTTAACTCGGTGGCGTGTTATTGAGAGCAACAGGGGGTCAAAGTTTGTATTATTCATCACTGAATCGAAAATTCGTATTATTAAGTCTTATATGGCCAAAAGTTTATATTATTAGAATCCAATTTCCCTTTTATCAATCATTATAGAAAATACACATTTTATGCATAGTTTTATATTTATGAAAAAATATAAATAAATAATCATTTTTATTTTCTGTATAAGTATTAATAACCTTCAAAGTAATGAAATATACATTTGTAATGATTTAAATATACTTACATCTAACTTTATGAGTGACTTAAGTGAATGTAACATGGTTATTAATCATCTTGTGTCAAGATATTTATCATTTTGCTTGTACAAAATTTACTAATCACCAACGCTTCCACATAAACCAAGGTCTTAGCATATTAAAGCCCCGTTCTTTTATGTGGTAACATGCGTTGCGTTACTGCAACACACCGCACTGCTCAATATTCTACTACACTTTACAACACTCCACCACACTTTACCACAATAATTATCAAAAGATTTTCTTACTTTTCTCTTTGCTCACTTTTATCCTCTCATTTTTACATTCTTTCTCTTCACCTATCACAACCCACCACACTTTTTCAAATTCTACCGCACCGCACTATTACTACACCGCACCACACCGTATAAAAGAACGAAGCATAAATTAGCAACACAGCGATTAAGACATCACAAAGATGTCCAACTTGAATGAAAGAAATTTACTACTACCTTTGTCCCTAAATAATTGTCCATTTGACTAAACTTTGACCGTTAATTACTCACAAAATTACTCACAAATTATAATGATTTACAATATGAAATTAATATTATTGTAAATTTAGTACTATATCTTTATAATGATGATAATTTCATATTGTAACTCATTACAATTTGTGAATAATTAACAGTCAAAATTTAGTCAAATGAACAATTATTTAGGGATGGAGATTGTAGATTTGTTAATTTCGATTTTTATTTTAATTTTGGCTTTGATTCTTTTGGCTGCCCTTGTCGTGAAATATTTAATGTTTTCTGAAAATATGCATTTTTTTATTTTACATTTACATATTTAAACAGTGATCTATGCTTTGATTCAAATGATGAACATTCAACCATGCATTATTTTAACTTTAGTGGAAATCTGAGTAAGCCCATAAATCAACAAACGTGTTAATTTCTTTTCTCATGAGTCTTTATGTGGACACAATGAATTTCAAAATTTGATTCTGATTTGACAATACTTTCTCCACTCTCTCTTCACCATCAACAAAACAAAAGAAAAACAAAAAACAAAGCAAAGAGCAAAGACTTACATAGTTACATGTTCTGACAAATAAATTTGATCCAACGCTTTGATTTTTATTATTTTTAATTCATAATTTGAAATTGAATATCTTCAATGTAATCTTCCAAAATTATGATGACTAGTCTGATAAAATTTGATATATGTATAAATAAGATTTATTTTAATTATGATGATTGTTATAGTTAACAATCACTATGAATTTTTTCTATTATTTATTAAGAATGTATTTGTTTTACCACCTGGAATTATTAACTATAAAGAGTCTCTTATTTTTATGGAAACTAGGAAAAGTTTTAGTATAACACAAGAAAATTTATAATTATGATAAACTTCCTTTATTAAATCTTGTACATATTCATCTCATATCCGAATTGTTGATCCACCATCATATGCTCTTTTTAAGGTCCAACTTATAAGAAACTCGATTACTTTACTTTGATGAAAAGCTTTCTTCCACCAGTTCCACGATCAATTTTCGATGGCTTTGATTATGTGTTGGAGAGAAGGATGGTGATGGATCAGATTCACCGAGATTCATATCCAATTTGAATTATAAGAATTTAAATCCATATTCAACCCATATTAATTGGATAAAAAAGTTTAGATTCACCAAATCCATGAATCCCAAGTGGGTCCTTATCAGATTCACCGTTCTTTTGTGCGTTTATTTTGCGTTGCGTTGCGTTTCGGTAAGTTGCGGTAGATTGTGGTAACTTGCGGTGGAAATAGTAAAAAGGTAATGGTAACTTGCGGTAGGTTGCGTTGCGGTTAGTTGCGTTAACGCACAAAAGAACGGTGCAGGTTGTATAGTAAAATTCAGATTTTAGAACCCCTCTAATAGATCGAGATCCCTAGGCTTGACAAAATTTTGCTTGATCCAATAATCCAGTTTTGTCGAACTCGGAAAAATTCGGCTATGGTCACCAAAAGTTCGTCTAAATTTAAAAATTGGTCAATTCGTCATTGTCCGATTTAAAATTAGGTTGGGTCTAAGTAAGGAGAATTTGGGTTCGGTAATTTCAAACAATTGGACAATGTCCGAACCCTCTTTGTGAGTGAACTTGGGTTGACATTTAATTACCTTTATTTTCAATATGGACATTGCACAATCGGACAAAGCTAGATCATTCCAACACCAAAAATATGAACTTGTCTTCACTCTTCACGTACAATTCGAAGATCGGACATTCGAGTTCGGACATCAGATATCTAGATCCAGGTATGAACTCAGTGTCCGAGTTGCTTATCCAACAAGGTATGGGTAATAAGTTTTAGACGGATTGATCGACTGTTGATCAAACTCGAAATTGCTTATCATTTGTCTTTATTAAGTTTTAGTTAGATTTAAAAGCAGAAAATACTGACATAATTGGCGATATGTTACCAAAGAAAACATTTTGAACTTAAAATTCATACTTGAGCTTTTTCACTCTATCTTATCCTATTACAAAGTTTTAATTCAAACGGCTAAAACTGAATTTTGATTTTTAAGTTTCAGTTAGCTTTAGTAGCAAAAAATGTTGGTTTACGTGGCGATATATGTTATCAGATAAAATATTTTGAGATTAAAATTCATATTTTATCTTTCTTTAATAAATGTTATCATATTACAAAGTTTTAAACCAAACCGTTGATATTGAAACTTTTTTCTTAAGCTTTAGTCAAATTATGCAGCAGAAAATGTCGATATAAGTGACAATATATGTTACAAATGAAAATATTTAGAGCTGAAAATTCATATTTGAGATTTTTTCACCCCATCGTATCATATCATAAAGTTTTGATTCAAACAACTACATTTGAATTTTGCTTTAAAGTTTGAGTTAGTTTTAGCGACAAACAATTTTGGTATATGTGGTGATATATGTTATCAGATATAAATATTTTATGCTCAAAATTTATGTTCGAGTTGTTTTTAATCAATCTTATCATATATAAAATTTCGCACTAAACCATTGAAGTTGAATTATGCTTTTAAGTTTTAGTCGGATATAGCGACAGTAAATGTTGACATAAGTGGCTATGTATGTTACAAATGAAAAATATTTGGATCTCAAAATTCACATTTTAATTTTTTTACTCCATCCTATTAAATCATTGATTTACGATAAAAAAAATTGCATTTGAATTTTGTTTTGAAGTTTCAGTTAGTTTTAATAGCAAAAAAAAGTTGGTATATGACAATATATGTTATCTGATAAAACTATTATGAGGTCATAATTCATAATTGAACTTTTTTAATCAATTCACCGTATCACAACATTTCAAGCCACACCATTGAAATTGAATTTCATCCTTAAATTTCAGTTAGATTTAGCAGTGAAAAATATCAAAAATACTCATCATATATGTTGTAAAATTAGAAAAAAAAGTGTTCAAAATTCTTATTTATAATTTTATGATTGACCCTATACTATAAAGTTTCTTTGGAAAACGGATCGTATAACAAAAGGTGGAAAGTATTTTTCCTAGATTAAACAAAATAAGTCAATTTCCTTACTAGAAGTCTCGACATCGTTCATTGCGGAATTACGTGAGAAAGGGCAGTGGGTAGCAAAGAATGCAGAGGAGATAGAAATCATTGATGTTACGAGTGATGCGAAGATACAAAAGAAATGAAGACTTGACAACAAATTATACCGTTCTTCTTGATCTACAGACGCATATCCGTCAATTTTGAATGGACTAACCCGAAGTATTCTATGTCCACCTATCTCACTTGGACCGGCAAATTATATTGTTCATCATAGTCAGTCCATTTTACTATCTTTTTTATTTATGTTATTTTGGTGTATCAGCTAGGTCGATATACCAAAATATATGATATCTTGATTGGGCTTAATATGAAGGAAATTTAATATCACTAATTTTATTTGTTTACTTTTTGTCTAGTGACAAATTTAATGAAATAAAATTTTAATAATACCTAATCAAATTCAAAATTGATTCGTAAAAACAACCATGATTGATTAGAATTCTATTTTGAAAATATTATGTATTGTATTTATGAGAAAGAATCTAAATTTAAAATAAAATACTTTTCACACGTCGCCATTAGGACGACACAGAGAAAAATAAAAAATCTTAATACTCCAAGTATTAAGGAGTTCCTGCTTATAAGTCTTAAACAAAAACGATCAATTAAAAAGTACCTGTAAAATTTTACTCAAACCAGATGTGCATTCGTCAAAAGGTCAAATATACAGTAACTAGCTAAATTTCTAGGATATTAACGTTGTACAACCTGCTCATTATTATGAATCTTTTAGTAGTTCTTCCCTCTTTCACATTCTCATTTATAGTAATTTTTGATGAGTTTGAATGGATGTAGTAGGAGAGAAAGACAGGGAGTATTGTTATTATGGCATAAGCAACTGACTGAAAATATATATAAGCCTAAGGAAACAAGAACAAAATATGTCATACATTCTGAAAAATTGCTAAGGGGTGCCATACATTCTGCTATTTTAACGGTTTCTGTTAGTTTTGGACGGAAATACCCCAGGTAGCCAATTACTTATACAATCTGGTCCCTAAATAGTAAAAAAAAATAAAGTGGTCCCCAAATAGTCACTTTTTTAGAATATATGGCACCCCTTAGCAATTTTTTGATTATCAAAGAGGGTTAACAAAATTGTAACAAATCAAAGTATCAATAGCAACATTCTCTACGCTCCCCCTCGAGTTGTCAATGAAATGACATCCAACTTGAAAGAAAGATATGTTGTTGAGCCACTAACACGTGTTTGTTAAAGACATCTACCATTTGCTGCTTGGTATGAACATACAAGGTTGTGATCTTGCTGTATTTCAATAGATCTCTGACATAGTGAAAATTCGGGTTTTTTGCATTTTGGACCCCAAACTTTAGAGGTATTTATTTTCTGAACCCTTGGTTTTCACCTTTAATTTTTTGGACCCTAAAATTTATAGTTTGAAAAAAAAGAACCCTAAAGTTTGTGGGCTAAAGAAAAAAGGCCCCTGACTCATTCTTTGTTTTCATCACATGTTTGAATTTATCTCCCGATTGACGTCAAACTTCAAGACTAAGGTTAAAATTGATATTGAAGCTATAATACATCTCTTTTGTTCATGTCGGAGCTACTTAAACCCCTGAATACAGGGGTTTAAGTAATTTCAACATGAATAAGAGATGTTTATTATAACATTAATATCGGTTTTAACATTAGTTTTGAAGTTTGACGACAATCGGAAGATAAACTCAAACATGGAAAGAAAAAGAAAAACGGAAAATGAGCTTTCTTTTCAGCCCAGAAACTTTACGGTCCTTTTTTTAAACTATAAACTTTAGGGTCCAAACATTAAAGTCTAAAACCAAGGGTTTAGAATATAAATACCCCTAAAGTCCGGGGTCCAAATTGCAAAAAACCTGTGAAAATCCACCTCTGTATGTTCAACCCTTTCATGGAACATTGGCTTGCATACTTGAGGTTTAGCACTCCCCATGCTTGACAACGCTAATCCAGGTGCGATATTGGACCCAAACCAAGGTATCATTGAGGCATGGACATGTAAACATCTTCTTCTAAATTACCATACGAAAAAACATTGAAGGCATCAAGTTGATAGGCAGACCATTGAGTCATTGCAATTATTTCTAGCAAGTAGCAATGATCTAACATTAGTCATTTTATCAATAGGGGCTAAAGTTTCTTCATATCTTCCCCATACCTCTATTTGCAGCCTAAAATGATCACTCGAGCCTTGTGTCATTCAATGCTAGCATTTGAACGATACTTGATCTTGAAGAGTCATTTATAACTAATGTCTTTGCAGCCACCTTAAGGCTCCGTTCTTTTGTGCGTTGCGTTGCGTTTACATTTACATTGCGTTAAGTTGCGGTGGAAATAGTTAAAAAGTAATGGTCATTTGCGTTATGTTGCGGTAGGGTTGCGGTAGAGTTGCGTTGCGTTTGGGTGCGATAACGCATAAAAAAACGGGGCCTAAGTAGGTGGAAGGTAATGGGAAAGGAAGTATCTAGGGTCTACACAAAATCATGTGGATGATGGAAATCCACCCATAGAACTCATAAACACTACAAACTCATAAACACTAGTTACACTACAAACACTACAAATTATCCCAAAACTTAGGTTTGGTAGCCAACAGTATATTAGAATTCATTTCAACATCAAAACTAAATCCCACAAAAGCCAACTTTGATAGTATCATATTCAACTCATTGATAATGTCATGCGTATCACTAGACTTAACATATGTATCTTATTCGCAACTTAGGGTTTCTCATATGTGTTCTTCAAGGCCTCAAGTAGGTCTTTCGTCGTTTTCTGATCTTTAATGTTGCAAGTCATGTTTGGAGTTAGCGACAATCTCACCATACTGAATGCGCGCTTGACCGTCAAACTCTTCCCAATCCTTCAGTTCCATCTTTTCTGGCTTTTCACCAATCCCAAGATGCAATTTTTGCTGGTGGAATACATCCTCGATTGTTACCTTTATTCTTTTTAATCAGTGATTAAGTTTTTTATGAAAAAGTTTGACAATTGATATCCTAATTTGTATAATAGTTCATCATTTAAAATTAATGTCATGGATTGTTAATAAAAAAATTGTTAAAAATTATAATATTATATTTTTTAATAAAAATTTTATATAAACAATTATTAATTAAAAATTGACATACTAAAATGTAAATAATAAATAAAAAAACAAAATGAGTAATCATTACAAATAATCATGCTCCAATATATATTGTAATAATCTTATCTATGAAATGAGTAATCATTACAAAAAATTATACTCCAATATATATTATAATAGTATTATTTACAGTTAGTATACCTTCCATTGACGTACACCAATAGTCTTAACATGTGCCATGAGCATCGATGAAGCCTTCATTAAAAAAATTGCATTAAATTATAAAGTACTCCTTCTGTTCTAAATATTCATCCATTTTAATTTGATACATATTTTAACACCAATTAACAAATTAATTTCAATGCATAATAAATTTCCAATAATACATTAATTTTGAATTCAAAATTAAAATATTATTTATACTTTTCCCTCTCATATTTAAATACTTCTTAGATTTAAACAAAAAATATTCGAATAATTTTAGTAAAATAAAAATTTCCATTTTTTAACAAAGTTAACATAATTTTGTGATATATAAAAATGAAATACTGGACAATTATTAATTTGAGAAAAAGAAGTAATAAATATTATGGGATAAAATAAGGCAATTTAGAACTGAATCAAACGCAAACTCAAAGAGACTTATTCCCATACAGACTACAAAACATATGAAAAGCGTGCACCCTTGATGACATACATAATGACCTCATCAAGCATGAGCAAGCATCTTATGTGGACCCCCTACTCACAGTGACACAAGTCATACCTAGTAGTCCCTCCGTTCATTGTCGTATTTCAAAATTATACAATCCATTTTAAAAATTTTAATTATAATAAATTTATCAATATACACAATCATTTATTATATAAAGTTAATATCATTAGATTTGTAATAAAAGATATTATCCTAAAAATATAATGTTGCAATTATTAGTAAAATACTATATAAAAATTATCAATTAAAGATGGACATTAAAGATCGTAATAGTCAACTAAGTGACAACTAATATGAAACAAAACAACTACACAGTAGTTTTTTTTTTTATTATGGAAATGATAGTTTCTTGTTTCATATTGTATCATCTTTTATTACTTTTTAAATTATTTTCTATATATATATATATATATATATATATATATATATATGCACCAGTAAGAGTTAATCATGCATTCATGGAATCATTTCATATTTTCATTCATTTGTGGAGTTATTGTCGAATGAGAAAGTTTTTTGGTTGTAGTAAATCTTCATTGTATTGCTTATGTTTAGCAGTTTTCATCGGCATGTATCATTTGGAGTGTGCTGTTTGCTATATTGTTTTGTGGTTTCTTTGTTTTTGTGCTTTAGCTTTGAATACCGAATATATATATATATATATATATATATATATATATATATATATATATATATATATATATATATATATAAAAGTCAATCATGCATTCATTCATGGAATCATTGCATAGAGTAAGGGCAGAGGAGCTTCAAAGTTGAAACTTGGAGATAGAAGACTGATCTGATGACATAATTGTTATCTTACCCCATTCCAAAAATAGTGCAATACTTTATTTTCTTTCCATAAATAGAACTTTTATTTTCCGAGCACCATCAAATAGTCCCCCATGTCAACTTTAAATCCATGTATTTGTTCTTTACTTTATTGGCCCATCGATAAGGTCTACACAAAAATATTTCCATCCTTCTTTTCTTCTTTTGAAATTTGCACCTATGTCGGCAATATTATGAATTTATTATCATGTTTGTACATTTGGCGCAGTTGTATGGGTAAGGACCCTATCAAGATTAAAGGGTCTCTTCTCTTTATTTATTTATTTATTTATTTTTATACAAAGGGTGGGGGCAAACCCCCATTATTCATATAGCAAATTCATTACATAATAAAGAGACCTCGAGCTCGCATACTATCTATATGGAGCATAAAGAGACCCCGGGCTCACATACTATCCACATGGAGCAGATGGAGAACCTCTCTCGAGGGGCTTCAAGGTGCAAGATCTCACTTCCATCTCTTTCTAAAGCTAACTTGGCTAGTTTGTTTGCAACCTCGTTTGCTTCTCAATAGGTAATCCGAGTTTGCCAGACATCCATATCAAGCCACATTCTGAATTGCTTCATCAGGTTACTAATGCCCGCGTCTTGAAGTTGCACCATCCCATCTAACAAGTGAAAGTCCACCATGAGCTCCATTAAATTAAAGGGTCTCTTCTCTTTATTGACAAACAATCAATACTTAATATCTATAAATTCTAATTTGGTAATATAATAATACCTATGGACCATGACAAGTTAATTCTCAATACTGTACTTTACCATAAAGGGATATAATCCAACTCAAATACTCAAAGTTGATTATCAACTAGTAACGGTAACCCTCTAATTTGGTAATATAATAATACCTATGGACCATGACAAGTTCATTCCCAATCCTGTACTTTTCTATAAAGGAATATAATCAAACTCAACTACTCAAAGTTGATTATCAACTATTATCAGTAACCCCTCTAATTTGGTAATATAATAATACCTATGACCATGACAAGTTAATTTCCAATACTGTACTTTTCCATAAAGGATATAATTCAACTCGATCACTCAAAGTTGATTATCAACTATTAACGGTAACCCCTCTAATTGTGTAATATAATAATACCTATGGACCATGATAAGTTAATTCCCAATACTGTACTTTTTCATAAAGGGATATAATGTTTGGGGCGGGTCCAACTGGACCCGGACCCGCCATATTTTTTTAGACTCTGATATGCCCCGAGACACTGTGGGTCACAAAAACTTGGACCCAGATCCAGACTCGCCAGGTTCGTGGGTCCACGGGTCCCTAACGAGTCTTTATTGGGTCCAACACTCTTATGTATTTTTTTTTACTAGATTTATCAATTTTTCGGGTTAATTTTATATGTACGCAATTGTATGGTAATGACTATTCTATCTAAATACACAATTTTTTAACACAATAAAAACATCTCAAATGTTGTAGATTTCTGCATCATTTGAAGAAATAGGTAGGTAACAAGGCGCGCGTTGAAAGCTCCATATGTAACGCGTTCTTAACGAAGGAGATTTCCAACTTTTGTGTTGCATATTTTGCACCTGAAGGGCACACAAAGTCAAGGGACCTTCCATGGAACACGTGCCCTGATGTGGGTGATGCATCTGAAGTCAACGGAGCAATACCTGAGTTGTTTTCATTGAACATTGGGTACTCTCCAGCTGTAGGGAAGGAAAGATTCCTTGGCCAACAAGAATATGAGGTTGCGCATGAATATGTCATTTCAACTTCCGATTTATTGAGTGAACATGAAAGGTATACACGTTAAATTAATTAAGTCGGCAATTTAATTAACAAATACTTATCTTTTATCCAAATAAGCCTTAACATACATTGACTATTTTCAGTCAATTCGAAGAAAAGATGGCCCGCATGCATCCACGTACGCCCATAGTGAATTGTGGAACAAACATCGCAAACAATTCCCTCTTTGGTTGAGAAGAAAGGTTAACATTTCAATTGGAGTTGTGAATTGTAAATTATTCATTAACATAGGTTACATGTGATTAACCTCGTAAACATTGAACTTATGTAGGTTATATCCTACGGTGAAGGAGACGAAGTTGTTAATGCTTTAGCTAATGGCCTAAAAAGGATGTTTTTATCTTGGGCTCTTTTCTACATGAACAACTTTAACTTCCATGCTTACCGTACCGATAAACATACAAATGCAAATTACGAGGTGTGTGTCAAAGGGGTGAATGGAACTGACTTCTACAGGATTTTAAAAGAGGTTATCGAATTGGTCTACACTTGGCGAAGTAGGGACTACAAAGTCCACTTGTTCAAGGTTGAATGGTTCGACCCGGGTCAAGGTGGGGTAGTCGTACATGATCATTACAAGCTTGTTGATGTCAACCAAGCAAAGAGGTATAGGGTGTATGAGCCTTTTATCTTGGCATCTTAGACTACACAAGTGGTGAACATCCGTTACCCAACTACCAAGAAATATAGATCACCGTGGACTGCAACACTGACAATTAAGCCAAGGAAAACAATTGATGGATTCGATGATGCAACATTTCAGAAGGACAACAATGTAGATCCCTCTTTACTTGCTGAGTTCTAGCTACTTGACGATCAAGATGGCTCAGGAGGCGAACTATTTAATGATGATGATGATGGATAAGATCGGGGTATTCTTGAGAGTGTGGAAGAAGATGAATTAGATGGAAATGATGTCTTGAAAAATTCAATATTTGTTGAGTTGCTTAGTGATGATGATGATGAGTATGTAGTATGTGTATGATTAGTTTCTAGGTTTGAACAATCATTTGTTTTTCTTACATTATGTTAGAGTTTGTTTATTTGGCACACTTAATTGTACTATATGTTTGTTTATTTGTTCTTATACAACAATGGTTCGAGTATGAGATGGACCTGATCAGGGACGTCAACTATATGTGGCACACAAAATTCAGCCGCATTCTTAAGGGCCTGCTGTATCGAGAGAAAAAAATCCCTCGAGGGACCCCAATCCCCTATTTGAACGAGGATGTCAGGACAAAGATGTGGGAGAAACGACGGGAAGAGGCCTACAAAGCTCGGGTCGACGCTTACACAAAGAACCGGAAGAAAGCTCTGTCCTTGAATGAGCACTACGGTGGCTCGATGTCCGCTGAAAAATACGTGCCTAAATTGGTAAGGATCCAAAAATCTTTAACTTTCATGATTTTCATCATTATCAATTCCACTGTTTCTCCATAATGCTTAAAATATATTCCTAGGCTGCCGAAGGGATCTATGTAAGCGTTGCGACGTAATAGAGCATTATCACTACAAACAAGACGCCTATGGAAACTAGTATTAGAATGATCAAAAATTGGTTTGTTTTATGTGTTTAATTTGGAATAAGTTGTTCATTGCCGTGTGACCATATGTTTTTTGGTGATATATGTTGGAATTGGTAATGAAAATTGTATTGTTTAACTTATGTTTAGAAACGAGCGTGTGACTCGATAGGATTAATCGGCGTGTGGTCGTATATTTTTTGGTGATATGTGTAATGAAAGTTGGATTGTTTAACTTATGTTTAGAAACGAGTGTCTGACTCGATAAGATTAATCGGCGTATGGTCGTATATTTTTTTGTGATATGTGTTGGAATTGGTAATGAAAGTTGGATTGTTTAACTTATGTTCAGAAACAAGTGTGTGGCTCGATAAGATTAATCAGCGAATGACCGTATATGTTTTGTGATATATGTTGGAATTTGTAATGAAAGTTAGATTGTTTAACTTATGTTTATAAACGAGCGTGTGGCTCGATAGGATTAATCGGCGTGTGACCGTATAAGTTTTGTGATATATGTTGGAATTGTTGTTGAAAGTTAGATTGTTTAACTTATGTTTAGAAACGAGCGTGTGACTCAATAGGATTAATCGGCGTGTGGGTGTATATGTTTTGTGATATATGTTGGAATTGTTGTTGAAAGTTGGATTGTTTAACTTATATT
Organism: Portulaca oleracea; assembly: GCA_029582165.1. NCBI lineage: Eukaryota > Viridiplantae > Streptophyta > Magnoliopsida > Caryophyllales > Portulacaceae > Portulaca > Portulaca oleracea. The sequence goes on from CM055872.1 coordinate 1,576,209, forward strand.
TATAAACAATATCTCTGACCTTTATACTTAGGTGACATTATTATACCAACAATGACTAAGGTGGTGGTGACTAGTTAACTGGTCTCGATTCTGACGTGACAGGCGGAGGGAAAAAAACCGGCCCTTGCCTAATAACCCCGTTAACCCCTCCGTTTTTCTCACTAACCTATGTTATCGGCCCTAACACAGTGACTAATGGGTTGGTGAACCGGTCTTCGTATTGACGTGAAACACAACCAACCAATGCCTTGTAATGTGGGTTTGTGAGAAAAACTAAGGGGCTAATGAAGCTATCGGCTTGGAACAGTTTTTTCCCCTTCGCCAACCACGTCAGCGCCCATGGAGACCGGTTCACCATCTCCTTAGTTACTGTTGGTATAATAAGGTCACCCAAATATAAAGCTTAGGGACATTGTTGTCCAGTAGTAAAGGTTGGTATATTATAATCCAATGTCCCCAAAAGTTGGTATATTATCATCCAAAAACCCTTTTTTAATATATGTTGGAATTGTTGTTGATTGTGGTTAAGTGGGTGTGTGACCCCTTATTGTACTAGTTGAGTTTAAGTTGTCATTTGTAGGTTTATAATAAGTATTTTTAAGTTGAGACAATCCATATTACAGAAGAAACTCTGTCGAAATTTCCCTAGGATATTAAGGAAAACGAGATTTTTTTGGAATATGTAGGGTATGATAATTTCCTTTTCATTGTCTGTAAACTAATAACACAATGGTTGGCTGGAAAAGCTACGTATCTTCACTTCCTGTATTAAGTTTATTATCCTTGAGTGTGTCTGAATCTCTACATGTGCAAATTAGCTTTACTGGTGTGCCTTAACCATTTTCCGGTTTTTGTACGTTGCATTTCTTTCCCATTTGCTATGTAATGACAAAGGAGGAATATGCATGTGATTTATGTTCATTTGGGATTTATGTTGGATTATGTTTGTTTTATGTTATGGTTGTTCATTATCATAAATGTTAATGATTATCTCGAGTAAGTGGCTGCAGCGGGCGTGGAACACAACTCCGTGGAAGCCAACGCATTGTATTACAATGTTGCTGGTGTCTTCCAAGTCAAAAACCAGTCTGTGTACAACCTAGGATCATCCACGGGCATGTTCTATGAAAGGTTGACACACTATTCACGCCCCGATGGCCAGGAGTGTTCTTCCGCATCCAACCCAACCGCAGCTGCTTACTCTTCCTTGGTAGTTAAACAACAGATTTCAAGGACTCAAATCTCACAATACCAGCAACTGTTAAACCAATTTGAAGGAAGCTTCTCGCAAATTGAACAAAACCAACAGCAACAGGGGACACCCTCGAGCTGTTAATTTTCCCCCTCCAATTTTATAAACAACTCATCTTCCCATGACCCTTCTAACTAGTTAGATTATTATTACTTTTTAGTAGGATATGTTTTATTTTAGACATTAAACTCTATGACCCCAAACAACTAACTTGTGGAATCTGTAATATATATGGCGACCGTTTAGTATTGCGAATATATTAATGTTAGCGACCATTTAATTGTTATTTCTCGACCGTTTGAAATTATACTTATACATCAACTTCAAAGACCAAAGCAGGGAAAAACAGAAAAAATGAACAGAGTGACCGTTCAATCGAACGGTCGCTAAGTTGTCATCGTTAATGAACGGTCGCCCTGAGGAACGACTGTTCATTAACGGTTGCAACTTAGCGACCGTTAATTTAACTGTCACTAAATTGCGACTGTTCATGAACGGTCGCTCCCTGGGCGACCGTTGATTAACGGTCGTAACTTAACGACCATTCAATTAAACGGTCGCCCGACTCCGCAAACGACAATTCATACACGACCGAAATGAACGATCGCGCGCCCTCGGTTGCGACCGTTCAAAACGGTCTTATTATTCAAACCTTGTTGTAGTGTAATGTGATGACTATCTAAAGAGACTAACCTAGAATCAACATAATTCTTCCATCAAAGAACTAAGCGTTCTTTTATCCCCTTGCTACAAACATGCCACCCTCAAAACCCAGTCTTGTTTCAATGTTCTCCATTCGTATGAATATAATTGTCTTGGAGAAAAAGACAACGTTCGAGCCATTATTCAAGCTCCATATACAGAGCAATAAGCTATTGAATTTGCCCGAGGGTTGCCACCCCTTCGGCAATTCGATCAGTTAATATAATTCAACCTCATTGCTCAAAAGTATCATTTGTGTGTGTATATACATACACAGACACACACATATGTATGTATATATGTATATATGTATGTATATATGTTTTGTCATCAAATATTATTTCTTTTGTTAAGAGACTTGTACTCTAATGCAATTTATTACATGCATGCTCCTAGAATATGTGGTCTGAATAGGGTCAGTTTTTTACTTGCACATGCTAAGTGTAATGCCCCGACCCCTTCTGGACCACATACATTATCGATAATTGCTTCAATGATCGTTGATTGACCCCACAAATCACCACGAATCTTTCTAGTATGCTTCGTCCTCGCTCACACGTTACCTATGAAAACTTCCCAAGAGGTCACCCATCCTGAGACTACTCTCAACCAAGCACGCTTAACTGAGGAATTCCCAACGGATGAGCTATCATAAAAGAAGGTGTACCTTGGTGATATAAGTAGTCATTTCAATCCTCTTAAGCCACACTTTGTCCATATATCTGGGGTAGTGTTACACTAAGGCACCGTTCTTTTGTGCGTTAACGCAACTAACCGCAACACAAATTACCGCAACTCACCACAAATTACCAATACCTTTTTACTATTTCCACCGCAAGTTACCACAATCTACCACAACTTACCGCACTGCAAATTAACCACACAAAAGAACGGTGCCTAAGTTGAAAACTCCTAATATATAGTATAATGGTTCACTTGTATACAATTTGGAGTACAAACTTGATATGCATGTAGTATATATTATGCTCTAATAGCACGGGGATATGGTTGGCATGGTGGGTCTATATGTTCTCTTTGATAAGATTTGAGTTTCAGACAGTCACAAATTTTTTTGAAAGATATTCTAGCACACTTATAGATTAACGTGGATCAAAATTGGACATCCATTGGATTTATTGAGTGAGCCTAATAATGAGTGTATCCCTTGTCATCGTAAATAAACCGTATATATAACTGAGCTGAGTCAAATTAAGATTAGATTGAATTGTTATTTTCATCAAAGACAGTACAACCCAATCGATCAATCACCTTTTAAATGAATTGAAACTGGAGAAGCTGCTTAGATGCGTGATAAACAGAGATATAAATGGAATAAACAATCACGTTGCTAATTAATTAGCGATTAGTATTTACTATTTAGTAGTACTACTCCAAACTAACAATTATTTCCCATTGTTTTCGCATTGGATGTCGGCCCTGTATGTCATGCTCATCAACTAATTCAATTTCCCACCTTCAAATCTTCAGTCTAAATTCATTCATACTAATTATTATTATTATTATTATTATTATAGCTATTATAGACAGACCAGGCTGTAGAGTATTGGTATACTGGTAGTCTTGTTTATTTCCATCATCTCAACTTTATCTCCCTTCATCACTGACAATTCAAATCACCTCATCAGCTAAACTCAGCTTCATTTCCGCCACGTTTTTATATCCAAGTTTCATCCCACGTTCCCCCCTTTCTTTTTTTCTATAAATGCACCGTTTCATGCCCCCTTTTCTCCTCACAAACCAACTTGAGTGCTAAAACAAAGAAAAAAACATCCAACCAACCAACCAACCAAGTATATATACCAACATGAGTTCTGTCAAGGAGTGGCCGGAGCCGATTATCCGGGTCCAGTCCCTGTCCGATAGCGGGCTGGACCGGATCCCGGACCGCTACGTAAAGCCACCCACGGAGCGGCCCGAGCCGGGGGATGACGCCGCGGACATCCCCCTGGTGGACCTCGGGGGGCTCCTGTCGGATGACCCCGGGGTGGTTTCGGAGACGGTGGAGAGAGTCGGGGCGGCATGCAGGGAGTGGGGGTTCTTCCAGGCGGTGAACCATGGGGTGATGCCGGACTTAATGGATCAAGCCAGGGAGGTGTGGCGCGAGTTCTTCCACCTCCCTATGGAGGAGAAGCAGACCTACGCCAACACCCCCTGCACCTACGAGGGTTATGGGAGTAGGCTTGGGGTTGAGAAGGGTGCGATTCTTGATTGGAGTGATTATTACTTTCTTCATTATCTCCCTCATAATCTCAAGGATTATAACAAATGGCCTGCTCAACCTCCTTACCATCGGTACGTATACCACCCTAATAACCTAATTAACAATCTAATCATGATTAATGAATCATTATGTACGTCATCACAAAGTGTTAAGTATTTTGTTTAATTGAACATGAGATTTGATTAGGTTAATTAAAAGTATGTATGGCCCATTCAAAAGCTAACCCACTTTCCCTTAGCTTGTACGTTATTTTGTTTGACTTTTAGTTGGGAAGTTAAAATATATGTGTTTGATCACTTTTTAAACAGTTGATCGAAAATGTTAGTTAATTAGAGACAACAATATTGTTATTTGGAGTTTCTGGATTTTAATTAGGTTCTATAGGGTAGGAGGCTAGGAGTTGTGGTGTCTTCTTCGTATGAAATTGGAGTTCTGTAGATCTATTTTTAAGGTTTAGGTTTTTTGTACGGATAATCTTACCTGATTTTTTGCTGTTTCTTTTCTGTTCAATATTATGTTTAGTATGCATCTTTATAAAGGGTACACATGACTGAGCCCACCTAACGAAGTACATAAAACAAAATAGATACTAAGACTTCAATGTTGAAATTAGATCTATATTGCAGCTTTTGTCGGTAATAATTTATGTACTTTTAGATATGTTTGAATCATACTCTACATAACGGGTGACCACACGGACATCTTAAATATTTTGTTTTGTACGATGAGCGATACAAATTGAATTTCTCTTATGACCAGAAAAGGTTTGACTCATAATTAAATGTGTACAGATACATCAAGAATATAAAATAAGAATCAATATATCTTAATCCACTACAATTACTCTAAAAACAAAGTTAACTCATAATGATTATATCGGCTATACATAACACGGGAAAATCCGATGCAGGGAGGTGATCGAGGAATACCTAGGAGAGGTGGTGAAGTTAGGCCGAAGACTAAACAAGGCCTTATCGATTAATTTGGGACTAGACGAAAATTATCTCCAAAACGCTTTCGGAGGGGATGACAATGGGGCGTGTCTAAGGACGAATTTCTACCCGAAATGCCCTCAACCGGATCTAACACTTGGGCTATCCTCACATTCGGATCCGGGTGGGATGACCATATTACTCGCGGATCATGGTGTTCCGGGTCTTCAGGTCCGAAGAGATGGCAAATGGATAACTGTCAAACCCCTTCCCCATGCTTTTATTGTCAATATTGGCGATCAAATCCAGGTATTTAATTAAATCTTTTAATTATACCTTATCTCTCTTTTAATAAATTTTCTTGTCTTCATTGGTTGAAAAAGATAATCTTTTTAAAGGGGGTCAATTTAACATTTGTAAAACGTGCCCTTTTGGCAAAGTCATATTTGAGATTGTCAAAGTTACTGTGTGTGGGGTCTTCTAGATATTTTTAGAAAAATAAAATAAATAATATAGAACCATAAATTTATATTTATAATTTTTTTTTTGAAATGGTTAAAGAAAGAGCTTTGAAACATAATATATTGCCAAGGGGTGTCCATAATATATTGATATAGATATGGAAAAGCACAACTATTATGACTAAGACCCCGTTCTTTGGATAAGTTATTTTCAAGTTAGGATAAATTATAATAAATTAAAATATTTTTTTTGGGAATTATATTAGATTAGGATAAGTTACGATAATTAGATTTAACCTAGCAAAAGAACAGAGTCTAATACAATAGAAAGAGAAAATTGAATGAGAATTTTGAATAAATTGAAGAAAAAAGGGGGGAAATGTTAATGAAACATCCACTTAAAAATCATGATCATGAAAATAAATAATGAGGGAAGGATGTGATACCATGAGATGCAGTATGTGTGGTGTGAAGATATATGTGAAAAACGTCATTCGTGAAGTCTCTATTGTTGGCTACTTTTGTTTGCAACTATTTATGATTTTTTTTCTTAAAATTGTGGGCGAAAATATATGATTCATCCTGCTACTGACAAATAATCAAGGTTGTGTGGATACTATATGATTTGTTGTACTAAAAATAACATTGATGGTCCATGATATTCTGCAGATTTTCGAAAATGATACCAAATAACAGCTTGATCTCAATCTAATTGTGGGGATAACTCCAGCGAAATATTTTGTGAAAATAATTTTAATGAAAAAATGTTCATAGAGTATACTCTCGTTCTATATTATTTATCACTTTAAAAATTTTAAAAAATAACAAATAAATTGAATCCTGTCATAATAATAATAATAAAAAGAAGTCAATGATGTCTTTTTTAATTTATTTATGACAATAAACCACATGATAATAAGCTGATTGTGACTATTAAAGTTGCCATAATGGACAAAGAGTACTCAAAGATGAAAGTGAGCGTATGCACCAAGCAACAATATGGTTATTCTTTTTCTTTTCTTTTCTTTATTTTAAGATCCAATACATAGTTGTTCTCTTTCGGTAGTTTTCGTCAAAAGAAAATATTATAGGTGTTTTCCATGTCAAATATTAATATTGTTTTAAAAAAGTTCCGGTACATAAAACGTCCCCGCAAAAACATAAACTATATTAAAATATATTTTTCCTTAGAATTTATTGTTATTGTTATTTTATTTGTATTTGTTTTAGCATTTAAGGCCTCTAGAGTTCAGTAAGTGGTATGCATGATAAATGTTACTTTTAGTAAGTTTTGGTAACTTTTACTAAGTTTATGTAATAAGTTTATATATTTTTTCGGAAATATGAAATAAACAAATTAAAGGTTAGAGTATAAAATTTTATAATTTTCAATGTTTTAAAGAACTTCAAAATTTAAAAATTATAAATTAAAACATTAAAACATTAAAATATTTAATAATTATAATTATAATCAAAAATTAAATTTTGAAATTTCAAAATTTCAAAATTTCAAAATTAAAAAAATTAAATATTAAAATATTAAAATATTAAAAATAATAAATAAATAAAGATTTAAAGATTTAAAAATATTTTAATATTTTAATTATTTTATATTTTAAAAATTAAAAATTAATAACTAAAAATTTAAAATTTAAAATTTAAAGTTAAATATTAAATTAAAACTTAAAAAATCAAAAATTAAAAATTAAAAGAATAGAAATTAAAAATTAAAAAAACTGGGACATAGCGGTAACTTTTGGTAAATTTCAATAACTTTCGGTAAGTATTTATCTAACTCTATTTACTTTCGAACTTTACAGGCCCTTTGCCCCATCTTCTCAAAATTTTCAGTTATTATAAATTATAGACAATTAATTTTAAAAACTGTAAAAGTAAAAAAAAATATAGTTATTTTGAGAGGACAAAGTTATTTTTATTAATGACAAAGTTATGAAATATGAAAATTATTCATGATAATTGGCCAAAGAATCAAAAGACAATATAGGGAACTTCTATTTTTACTTTTTCACTTTTTCACTAATCTTCTTCGTTTTACGTTTTTGCAACGTTGGATCTTTTATTTTTCACTTCGACCAGAATGTTATTTATAATAAGGACCAAGTGTCACTGTCAACGGCTGAGATGCAAAATGCACATCAAGGGCCATCATGCTTTAGTTGTTTCACCCCCTTCTACGCCGCAGAAAGATTGGGGAAAAAACGCAAGTTGATCCGGCGGCATGTACTAACAAGCAACAACCAGATAATTATTTTACTGTAGGGAGCGTTTGGTAGAAACCTTAGAGAAATTTTTCACGAGGAAAATTTTCTATGGAAAGTTTTAATGGGGAAAATTTCCCTTAGCCGCCCTCTAAAGAAAATTTTCCTTAGGAAAATAGAGAAAATGGTGGGCTCATCGGGAAATTTTTCTCAAGGTCAACCCAGATCCAAACATGGGAAAAATAAATCAACTCGGGAAAATTGATCATTTCTCTGGAGTTATTAACCAACCAAACGCACCCTGAAACTGGTACATATATATGATTTTATTTCTTATAAGTTTGGTCATGTTCATTTCTCTAGTTGATTAGGTGATTGTAACGATAAATTATTAAAGTGTAGATAGTGTGGATAAAGATAGATATATTTATAAAAATGTAAATGGAGTCGATAAAGTTGGAGAAGTATTGTGAATAAGGCAAGTCACATTAGTTACATCATTTATTGAATATATGTATTTTTAAATATATATTATAATGGATAATGTGGATAAATTTAACCATACTTTAGCAAAAAAAAATTAGTTAACGCACGGATCTAAGTATTAGTTAAACATATTTTTTTGTCTTCTATTTCTCTAAGTCGACTAACAAGATAAATTTTTCTTGGGCAAAATAGTGATGTTATTTCATCATATAAATTACAACAAGCTAGAATGTTTTAATATGAATTTAGCAAGTGTATGTGACTAACAAGATAATTATTGCTTGACATAGGTGCTGAGCAATGCAAAGTTCAAGAGCGTGGAGCACAGAGTGATTGTAAATCCAAATCTGGAACGAGTATCCTTAGCTTTTTTTTATAATCCAAGGGGTGAATTACTGATTGAACCAGCCAAGGAACTAATTAATCCCGATAACCCTCCATTGTATCCTCCTATGACATTTAATGAGTACCGACTTTACATAAGGTTAAAAGGTCCTCGCGGAAAATCTCAAGTCGAGTCTCTCAAGTCTCCTAGATGACATCGCTCGTTATATTTAATTATATGCATAATAATAATTCTTGTATATGAATTAAATCAGCTCTAGAATTGTTTTGTTGTTTGGTAAGTCAAAATATGAGTCCATGTATTCTTGTATACAAGTGATTCATAGTAGTAACTATCTCTGTAATTCCCCTTCCCTCCCTCCCTTTTTGGGCCCCCTTCTACATTTTACAGGTGATAATTTATTTGTTATCTTGGTAATTTGTACTCCCATGTCCTACTGAAATCGCTTGTGCGCTTTGAGCAAATGAGCAGTGTTAGGATTCTCATGGCGATATTAGCAGATAAACAATAAATAAAGGCAAAAAATAAATAAATTGTGGTAATGTGGTTGTAGCACTCTGAATATATGGTTAAAGTGTGGCTCACCAAGGTGCACCTTCTTTTATTGTAACTCATCCGTTGAGAACTCATCAGTTAAACCTGTTTGGCTGAGAGTAGTATCAGGATTACTGGTAATACCCACGACCCAGGGAGGGGGCCAGGGTGTTACAGTGGTCCATTCAAATTTATTCAAAGTTAAAAATAAATAAATTAGGGTAATGTGGTCCATGAAGATTGAAAGCAATATTCATAAGGACATTAAAAAGGACGAAGATGTTTATGAAGGATGCATGTGTTCCACATTCGAACTATTTATCCAGAATGATCCAGTGGCCCTCCAATAAACCTAAGGGGTATACAGACAACAAAATTAGAGCCGTGAGTACTTGTGAACTCATCTTTGTCCAGGAATTAGGAGGTACAATACAACCCATTCATTGCTGCCAAAGAAGAAAACAAAAAATTACTTGGAGGTACTTGCACGTATGGGAAAGCTATTTTTAGTGCATTTCGTTTTGAAGTGCACTTCTTTTAGGTTAGTAATTATTTGGTGTTTTCCCATCAATTTTATTAAGTGGCCGAAATACCTATTCTTCTTTAAGGGTATTTCTTAGAAAATGGAAGATAAGGATTTCTGTCACTTAACCAAATTGATAACCAAAAAGAACTAATAATTTCTACCCTAAAAGTAAGTGCACTTCAAAATGAAGCTAAAAGCAGTGACTGAAAAACATTTCACCAAAAGTTAAGGTACCTTCGAGTAATTTTTTTGAGAAGAAAACAATACTAGTATATCATAATATCTTTACATGGTTGAATAAAACCATGTTTTGTTATTCATAAAAGTTGTCTCATGTACACATACACCGTTTTTTATTATAAGAAATTCTACCATTATTGAATAGTTTTTCAACTAGTACTATTATAATAGTTACAAGTATAATAAAAAAAAATTAGACTATAATATCCTGTCACAAAATTATTCGAATGTACCATAAAATTTGGGGGTTGTGGACTTGGGAACTTCACTCAGCATTGTAGCAGCCGATCTAGTTAGGTTTGGGAGGAGGGAAAAATGGTCGGTTCAAAGGCTTGGCGATAACCTTCTCCTTCTTTCGCCTTTCTACTGTGAGGACCAAACTGCAAAACTCGTCCAATGAGTGATAGGGTTGGATTTCAATCTTCTCGGCAATGAAGGAGTTCAACCTATTCAAGAACCTCACCATAGTCCGCTCCTTAGGTTCTTGGAGATCATTTGATAATTGAAGTATGAATGGAGTTTGGACATGCCAATGCATGATTGTAGCACTGTATGCAATTGTTCCTCTTTGTAAGGCAAGAATAAAGTCAATTTGACATGTGTTTAATTATAGTTATTTAGATATTCATTTGTAAATTTCACCATGTCATCATGTTCCTACAACTGAGCTCGATTTACATATACATGTCCTAAATAGCTTCAAATAAGCTACGAGACTTCATGTTTAAGTTTAAAGTTAAACTTACTTAGACGTGAAAGAACCCTAAAGGGGGGTGAATAGAGTTATGAAAATTTCTGCATAAATACTCACTGGTAAAGGACGTTAGGGTTTCTTAATCTTTTCGGATTAAGATTCAACTTAAGATAAACCAAGGTAAGCTGAAATAAAGGACAATATGAGATAACTGAATAACCTCCTTTATTTCGTTGGAACAATATATGCTTGAATGTGACAACAGCCTAAGGTGAACGTCCTTTGGGTTGCAGCGAACAACGAACAACGAAGCTTCGAACAGAGTTTCTGGGAAACACACACCAACCACAAATCTGGTGTAAACATTAATCGATCCTAAGTCCTTCTAGGAATCGATTACAAGAGTATCAATCAAATCCTAGTTTCGTTAAGGAATCGATTACACTCAAACACAAATTTCTCACCGAATACAACTTTTCTACACGAAGAAAAGAACTCAAAACAGAGCACCCTCTGTTTTGGTAACACCCGATTACTTCACTTGGAATCGTTGTTTTGATTTGAATCCCAGGTCTTCAATTTATAGACTCATTGTCTTGAATCGAATAGAGACGTTATGATTTGATTCAAGGCCAGATTCCTTCCTTCTTGTGCTTCCACATTTGCTCCATGTTTGTTTCCTTTTGCAAGATTTTCGAAGCTAGAGATCTTATTTTCTTTCCAATCTCTTGCTCGATTGTTTTCTACAATTCACATAGTATCAATCGAGTTAGTCTGGTTAGAGAATGGACGAAGAGAACAGATAACTTAGTTTCCAGAAATAACTTCCCTGTTTCTTGCTCTTTTTGTCTTTCACGACGAAGCTTTTCGCCTAGGATGAACGTCCTTGTGATGTTGTGAGTAAACGTCCTTATGATGCCCTAGGTGAATGTCCTTATGCCTGCTTTGAGACTTCTTTCCTTGCGCATCATATCTTTTCTGGCTATTCGAATTTTGGCTTTCATTCAAAACTGATCCAGCGCCAAGGTCCTTGTCAACGTCCTTGAAGGATTCTAACAAGATGTTTTCTTAATTTGTCACCTTGACCACGGCAAAAATTTGGTCTAACTGCCTTCGTGGTCATGAGCAGCTCCCAAACAAATTCAAATAGGGATTTTTGACAAGGTGTATAGATTTAAAGTAGTTTAGATTACGCCTTGGCAATTTAACCACAGTAACAAGTTGCTAGAATTGACTTTGTGGTTCAATTGACAAAGGCAATACCCAAATGCATTCAATGATATTGGTGCTTAACCCTTCAATATAAATCCTTACAACCACTCATTCCTCACTACTATACAAATCAGTTTATAAAGTTATTTATAGGTTATGCCTTTGTTAATTAACGTTTCCCATTAGCAACAAGTTAATCCAACTGACTTCGTGGTGAAATTAACAACGACATACACTCCAAATAACTTGAAATAATTTGGAGCTTTGAAAGAGGGACTAAGACTTTTTGTTGTAACATGGAGCCTTTCCTAATCTTTTATGCAGTATTCTGCGGTACGACACGGTATGATATGGTGAAATTGTGGTGGATTGTGATATAATTGTGGCGGGTTATTGGTATATTGTGGTGGGTTTTTTGTATATATATATATATATATATATATATAAATATTGTATTGGTAAATGTGAAAAATGAATTTGTGGTGGGTTGTGGTGAATTTTGGTAGAATGATATTTTGTGGTGGATTGTGGACCGCAGTATTAACCACGTAAAAGAATATGCCTTTATATATTTAAATATATTTAGATTACGACTTTTTTAGTTTCACCATAGCAACAAATTGCTCCAACGGGCATTGTGACAAAACTATCCAAGTCATTATCCAAGTACCTTCAACTAAATAGCATGCCTTTATTAATACCTAGCTTCTAATAATTTTAATTGTGACTTTGTTACATAATCAATATATTTAAAGTCATTTGGGATACGGCTAACTCTTATGTGTTTAACTTCAAATTTAATGTTAAACACAACTCATCACTACCATTTTTTCTTTTTTTGAAACATTAGCGGTCGATGAGCCTTTTTATTAATCAATAGTGCAAAATGCACTCAATAGATTCACCACTCACAACACAGGTGAGCCAGCTAGAGTGAATCTGACAGTTACAATCTGATATGTGAAAGTCACAACAACATCCATATTGATACAACACATCAAATCAAACCAGCAACTGAAACTATGAAAAAATGATAGGAATGTTGTGGAAATTCATTACTAGCGTCTCAATTGAGTATGAATGTTTGTCTTTCCATTTTGTGGTCCAAAGTGAAACTCTCCATTTTACTTTCTGAAGGACCAGCTCACCGTCTCTTGCCTGATTATCAAAAATGACCGCATTACGATGATTCCACAGGGACCAAACAATCGCAAAAATTGATGCAAGCCAGCAACTTGTTCTCAATTTGTTTGTGAAGTACTTGACTTGGGTCCATTTCTCAAACATACATCTGAAGGAGATTTCCTGTGGCAAGATTACCAAATACAAACATTAATCTCAACCTTCAAACTAGTTAACTTTTTCACTTACCCAATTGAGTTTTAACCAGCACCTACAACTTTATTTTTATTTAATGCTTTCTTCTTAATTTTACATTACATTGTTTCACATCAACCAACATAAATTAAACCAATAGAAAATCATCACAACCATACATTATTTAATTGACATAAATTAAATAGTCAACAATATTCAACCAATAAAAAAAAACCATACACTATTTAATTGACACGTAAAAGATGTATTTCATACACGACAAACAAAATTATATAAACTTCATATTTTCGTTTCAAACGATATATTAACTTTTTTTCCTTTTTATTATAGCACTTTAGCTTTACTTTTTACTTTTAATTTTCCAAATACCTAAGTGCACTTACATATTTCTTTTCACTAATTTTTTGTCTGTTTTTTTAAAGGAGTGTCTGTTTAGGTGGTTCAATGATAAAAGAAATTTTTTAATTATAAATGATAAAAATTATCAAAGATTTCTCTAAAAAAAAATATCAAAGATCATAATATAAATAAATATAATGTATAAATCCAGACATGACCGATAATCGTGAACCCATATGAAAGAACCCTAGAGGGGGGTGAATAGGGTTACTGAACTTTTCTGCACAAATCACAACTTGACAAGGACGTTAGGTTCTCGGTCTAAACAGACTGAGAACTTCCTTTACACAGAATAGAGATAGAATGAATAAAGGGCAAAGTATATAAACTGAATAACCTCCTTTATTGCACTAATCAAAAAGATAACCTAAGGTAAAGGACCTTAGGTATTACAAAGAACCAAGCGCCTTACAATGGACGCTTCTTATTGTCTACGGTGAAGGGCCTTGCGAAGCTTCTCACCGCTACGATGAATGGCCTTTGCAGTGAATAGCGAATCAGAGACTGAAATGCCCAAGGTCAATGTCCTTAGGGTTTTCAGTCGAACCTAGAAAACTGCGAACAAAGTTTCTGGGTAAACTCACACACCACACACAGATTTGGTGTAACCTCTAATCGATCCTAAGTCCGTCTAGGAGTCGATTGAAACAACACAACCCAATTCCTAAATCCGTCAAGGAATTTTGATTTCACTCAAATGAATTCTCTCACAGAATTCGACCTTCCTCACAAAAAAGGATTTCACAACAGAAGCTCTCTTCTGATTGTATCACCCGATTTCTTCCGTGGAATCGTTGCTTTTCTTTGTCTTGAATGCTTCTATTTAAACCGATTATGCTGCGCTTTGTATCCGTTAGAGGGGATTCTGTTTTTGCTCCAATTTCTCTTCACTGCGATGTCGAGATATTCTTCCCTTTTCGGCGAGATCTTCTGGGGAATTCCTTCCAAGTTTTATCTTCGATTTTGTCTGCACAGTGGCTAATGAAATTAGTCTGATTCACACAGTAAAAAGGAGAAGGAAAGATTCTTGCCTAAATGGAAAACTTCCCTGAGCAGGTGTCGTCATTTGTCTTTCAATTCAAAACCCTTTGAGCAGTGCCAATGTCCTTCAGGTCGTTTGACATAGATGTCCTTGATGTGCATTGAGTGAATGTCCTTTGCTCTGTTCTAACAGGGGTTCTTCAATCTCCCCCTTTTTGAGTGAAAGACAAAACTAGATACAAGCATAGTATGTGCAGCATATATAACGCAAACGCAAATAGATCATTCATACAGGGATATAGCAAGATAGTTTTAGTTGTACAGGCCCTGTAAAACCATACTATGCTACGCATAGATCATCTCCCCCTTTTTGGCTTTCAAGCAAAAAGGAAACAGGAGGAATGTTTGGCAAAGCAAAAATTAAAAAGAAATGTTGAAAATAGAGAAAGAGAAGCACAATTTTTAGGACTGGGGTTCTGTGGGGGTGTTTTCAGGAGCAATGGTCGGAGAACTTGGGATGGGGGTGCTTGGTAAAGCCTGCATGCCTGCTGGAGCAACATCCTTCAGAGTAGAGACTGCAGCAGTGATTTCAGAGCGTGCCTCTCGAAGGGCCTTGACCTCACGTTGTAGTTGGCGAACCTCTTGATGAAGGACCTCTATGGCAGAGTTGATGTTGGAAAGATGAGTTTGGAGGGCGTCAGAGGCATCCTTTGCTGCAGCAGCAGAGTGCGAGGCTTCTTCGGCCTTGATCTCATCCAAATGAAGCCATAGGCCATTTGGTTGCTGCTGGTATCCAAGGGTAATGAGGAGAGAGGGGCCAATTGTGGGTAAGTTGAAGGTGGACTTTTCAAGATGTCGGGAACATGAAAATGGCGAAAGATCTTGGTGAGCAAGTTCCCATAGGGCAGGGGGCCAGAAGGAGAGGCGGCGGCTTTTAGAAAATGTTGAACGACTAGTTCACCAATGTCAGGATGACGATTGTTGAGGACGTTCAGGATAAAGATAGCACAGGCTTCATTGATGGTTTCCTTGTTTGTACCCCGGGGAAGGATGGTCCGAACCAGGGTGTAATAGAGAAACCGGCTTGAGACCGGCGCATGTATTGGGTGTTTTTCCGTCGATGGCGAGCAAATTGCCGGCGGAGTTTTTGTTTGGGGTCAGAAGGGATGGGTAAAGGTGGTTTGGTTGGACTGGGTTGAATATGAAGGATACGCTCAACTAGGGTGGGAGTCAGCAGAATTTCAACGCCAGAAACAAGGGATTTTACAGAAAGACATTTGGTATCTGGGATGAGGTTGGCAAAGAATTCAACAATGAGGGATGGATAAATTACCGGTTCACAGTCGAAGAAGGTGTAGCAGCCAAGATCCTTCAGGGTGGAAAATGAAGGAAAGATGGTGAGAAGGGAGTCGGCGTCGACATTCTCACAGCATAGTATTTGCCAGTTAGCGATGGTTTGAACACGTTGCTCGTGGGTGATGTCGTTGAGAGGTTGTGGTTGAGGTTGAAGGGCAAGAGCAGTGGATGAGGATGAGCGAGATTAAGTGGATTCGGGAGGTTTAGGGGACGACTTGCGAGAGCGAAGTCGTTTGGCAACCCCTGCAGGGGGGATGGGGTTGTGTTTTTAAGAGCGGGGCGTTTTTTCATGGCTGGAAAGGTAGAGAGAGAAGAGAGATGGTGGGGTAGAGGATTAGAAGGATGGAGACAGGAGGGAAGAGTAAAAAGGACGAGGGTTAAATAGAAATAGGAAGGCGGTTGAGATTTTTGGATGTGGAAGGAAGGGCGGTAAATGAGGAAGGGGATAAAAGTTGGAGGGGTAACTGGGGAAGGTGAAAGTGACGGTTGGAAAAGGGAAGTTATGATGATTTGATGTGTTTTGGAAAGTGGGAAAGGGAGATTGATTTGATGAGATTTTTGAAGATTTATTGGATTTGAAATGTGTGAGAAACCGTGTGATTTAATTTCGGAAATAGACGAGAGAAGGAGAGAGGTTTTTGATTTTTTTTTTTTTTTTGGAAAAATAAGTTGGAGTTAAGCAAGGCAGTTATAGAGGAACTGTCTGCTTAATGTCATTGCCAGGTTTGTTTATATGATAAAGGTGAGACTCAAGGGGTCTTGTGACAAGAATGTCAAGGACCTTGATGAGTCTGCAGAGATGAGAACATACCTGGGGGTAGAGGGCCTTAGCTCCCCCTGAGTGGAGGGACACTAGCTCCCCCTCAACTGGTCATCGAGTTGCAGCATGCCAAGTTCTCTTCGATTGATGATGAATTGCTCAGTGGGAAGGGCCTTGGTGAAGATATCTGCCAGTTGTTGATGAGTGGGGACAAATTCCAGTGTAATATGGCCTTTGTCAACGTGATCTCTGATGAAATGATGTCGTACTTCAATGTGTTTGGTACGGGAGTGTTGAACTGGATTTTTGGTGATTTGAATGGCACTCTTATTATCACACTTGATGGGAATTTCTGAGAGGGTGATCCCGAGGTCCTTTATGTGCTGTTTGATCCATAAAATTTGAGCACAGCATGCCTCGGCTGCTATGTATTCTGCTTCGGCCGTAGAAAGGGCAACGGCATTTTGTTTCTTGGACTGCCAGGAGATTAAGGAGAACCCAAGCATTTGGCATCCTCCAGAGGTGCTCTTCCTGTCAGTCCTTGAGCCAACAAAGTCAGCATCTGTGTATCCAATGAGGTTTAGTGTATTGTTTCTGGGATACCATAGACCAAGGTCCTTGGTGCCTGCAAGATACCTTAAAATCCTTTTGACAGCGATCAAGTGAGATTGTTTGGGAGCACTTTGAAAGCGTGCACATAAGCAAACACTAAACATAATGTCTGGACGACTTGCAGTTAGGTAAAGTAGAGATCCTATCATACCTCTATATTGCTTATCAGGAACGTCCTTACCTTGTAGATCCTGATCAAGTTTCAATGTGGAGGACATTGGGAGTCTTCAGTTGTTTAGCATTCTCTAATCCATATTTCTTTAGAAGCTCCTTGACATACTTGCTTTGGTTGAGAAAGATGCCATCATTGTTTTGTTTGATTTGCAATCCAAGGAAGAAATTTAGTTCTCCCACGAGACTCATTTCAAACTCTTTGCTCATTAGGTCAGAGAATTCCTTCACTAGATATTCATTAGTAGCACCAAATATAATGTCATCTACATAAACTTGAATTATAGTAGAGTCCTGACCTGAGGTTTTGATGAAGAGAGTCTTGTCTATGAGACCTCTTGTGAATCCATTTCTGAGAAGAAACGAACTTAGTCTCTCATATTAAGCTCTGGGAGCTTGTTTCAAGCCATAAAGGGCTTTCTGAAGTCTGTAAACGTGAGTGTCTGAATTCTGTTCGAATCCAGGAGGTTGTTCCACATAGACTTCTTCTTTTAGGTAGCCATTTAGGAAGGCACTTTTGACATCCATCTGATATAGCCTCATGTGACTTGATGCGGCATAGGCAAGGAGTATTCAAATGGCCTCAAGTCTTGCAACAGGTGCAAAGGTTTCTTCATAGTCAATACCTTCTTCTTGGTTGTATCCTTTGGCAACTAGTCTTGCCTTGTTTCTTGTGACTGTGCCATGTTCATCTAGCTTGTTACGGTAGACCCACTTTACACCAATGACTGGATGGTGCATGGGTCTTGGAACAAGTTTCCATACTTTGTTGTACTCGAATTGATTCAGTTCTTCTTGCATAGCTTGGATCCAGTTGCTATCCTTGAGGGCTTCTTCAGGTCCTTTAGGTTCAATCTGAGACACAAATGCGTGAAAGGCACAAAAGTTTCTAAGAGAGGATCGAGTTCTAATACCTGTCTCCAGATCAGAAAGAAGGTTGTCAGCTGGATGAGCAGGTTTGAATCTGAAGGCCCTTGTTGACTCCTCGATGTTTTGTTGTGCGTTATCAATCATTTGAGGAGTTTCTGTCAGTGAAGGTCCTTGTCCTTCATTGGAGGAAGGTTCTTGTTCAGTACTTGAGGAGGGACCTTGTTCTGCATCATGCGAAGGTCCTTGAGCCTCAGTTTCCTCATCTTCTGAAGTTGATTGTAAGGTGTCATCTGGATGAGGTTCTTCATTTTGTTGGTGAGGACCTTGCTGAAATTCACGAGGAGAGTCCTCTTCATCATCATCTTGATGAATCTGGAATTTGATGGAGGACCTTTCTGATGGAGTGATGGAAGTTTCATTGAAGATAATGTGGATTGATTCTTCCACCTTTCTGGATGCTTTAATGTAGATTCTATAGGCTTTTCTGGTTAATGAATAGCCAACCAAGATACCTTCTTCACTTCTTGGCTCAAATTTGCTTAAGGCCTTCTTGCCGTTGTAGTGAACGAAGCATTTGCATACAATGGCCTTGAGATGAGCCACATTTGGTGTTTTACCTTTGAACAGCTCATAGGGTGTTTTCTTCATGAAGGATCTTATGGTACATCTGTTGAGAATATAATTTGAAGCATTTATAATTTCAGCCCAAAGAAAAAGGGGTAGATTGTTCTCACAAATGATTGTTCTGGCCATGTTTTTCAGCGTGCGGTTCTTCCGTTCAACCACACCATTCTGTTGTGGTGTCCTTGGGGCAGAGAAATTATGTGTGACCCCTTCTTGATCACAGAATTTTCCAAATTGATCTTGATTGTCAAACTCTCTTCCATGATCTGTTCTTATAGACACTAGATTGAGTCCTGTAAAGACCTTGAGTTGTCTGTACAATTTCTCAAATTCGGGGTAGGCCTCTGTCTTATCCTTCAAGAATAAAACCCAGGTAAATCTAGAGTAATCATCAACAATGACTAGTATGTATGAACGTCCTCCTAGACTTTTGTATGGAATTGGTCCACAGAGGTCCATATGTAACAGTTCTAAACATCTAGAGGTGGTTACTTGAGATACAGGCTTGAAGGATGTTCTGGTCTGTTTTCCTCTAGTGCATGCATCACATACCTTGTCACGAATGAAATTTTGAGAAGGTAGTCCTCTAACTAGACTTAGACGTTTTAGCTTTTGAAGTGTTTTCATGTTCATATGTCCTAATCTACGATGCCATAACCAGGTTTCATCTGATGCAACTCTAAGACAGGTAAGGTCCTTGGTCATATGATCACTAAGGTCAATAACATACACATTGTTCATCCGATGACCTTTAAGGACTATTTCATGTGATTCCTTTTTTACGACACATGAGTTCTTATTGAACCAAACTTTATAACCTCTATCACAAAACTGAGAAATACTTAAAAGATTATATTCTAAACCTTCTACATAATATACATCATTTATACAGTTGACTGAATTCTTACCGACGTTGCCGACTCCAAGGATCTTCCCTTGGCTTTTGTCTCCAAACGTTACCTTCCCACTTCTGATGTCTTTGAGTTCTCTGAATTTGGTTGGATCTCCAGTCATGTGTCTTAAGCATCCGCTGTCCAAATACCAGAGGTCGTTGTGAGCCCTAAGACATACCTGCACTGAAGGACATTATACCTTTCTTTGGACCAAAAGGTTTATGAAGAGTTTCTTTGGTTGGGGGAGCTGGTCTATTGTTTGGCTTCTTTAGAACCCACTTTGCTTTGGTTTTTGGTTTTGGTATAGGTGTGGGTTTATGAATGGGTAAGATTTCAGGATTAGTTCTGGGTGAACCAGGTTTATCTGTAGAGGTTTTCTTCTCAGGATTTATGGTCAAATGAACTTGGTCTATTTCTTGATTCAAAATGGAATTCAGCTCTTTTCGGTTCTGTATCATTTCATTTCTCATGCTGACATTATCAGAGGTAAGGTTTTTTATTATCTCCAACTGGGCTTCTATGGGTTTGGAGTTTGTTTCAGCAATTCTAGTGAGATATTGTACTTTGTCAGTGAGGGTTGCAATGTAGTCAAGCAGATTTAGCAATCTTGGTTTCAAATTATGTGAAGGACATTTTAGAAAGAGATCTGTAAATACCTCATCATTGTCGTTTATTTCTGCTTCTTCTGCTTGTGTTTCTGTAAGGTCCTTTGCCATGAGACAAAGGTTTGCAATTTCCTCAGATTCACTTTCACTGCCTTCACTTTCACTCTATGTGGCGACCATAGCTTTGCTGCTTGACCTTTTTCCTCTGAGGTCGCTTTGTTCCTTGACTTTCTTTACATGAGGACATTCTCTGACCAAGTTATCTGTTGTGCCACAAGCAAAGCATTTGTATTCATTATCATCCTTGGTTAGTGTTTTACCTTTGGGTGAAGGTCGTTTGGAGGATGACTCTCTTAGGTAACCACGGAATCTGGGATTCCTTCTGTATAGTCGCCTGAATCCTTTGGCCAGCATGGCCATGGTTTCTTCATCCTCATCCTCTGATTCTTCTTCTGGTTCCTTGGTGCTTTTGAGAGCAATGTCCTTGATCTGATTTCTTTCAGGAAGTCGTATCTCATAGGCAAGGAGCTTTTCTATCAACTCTTCAAGCTTCAAGGTTTCTAGGTTTTGGGCTTCTTCAATAGCAGTCACCTTTGAACCCCATTTGTGCTCAGGCAAACATTGAAGGATCTTGTTCATTTGCTCTTCATCTGTATATGTTTTTCCGAGGGATTTGAGATGATTGGTTATAGCACTGAATCTCTTGAACATAGATTCAATGGATTCATTTTCTTCCATCTTGAAGCCTTCATACTTTTGAACAAGCAAGTTGATCTTGGTCTTTTTCACTTGATTTGTTCCTTCATAGATGGTGACCAAGTAGTCCCATATCTGTTTAGCTGTATCAAAATTTGACACTCTTTCAAACTCGTTAGAATTAAGACTACAAATTAAAAGATAGTGTGCATGAGTATTCTTTTTTGCTTGCTCTTTTTCTTCAGGCGTATACTCAGATCTTGGCTTGTCACTTTGTGTTCCATCCTCAGCAGTCTTTTGAGGTGTAGGATAATTTCCTTCCTTGACTATGTCCTAAATGTCCTCATCTTGATTTCTCAAGAAGATTTCCATTTGGCGCTTCCACACTCGATAGTTGTCACCTGTCAGCAGAGGTGATCTGTTCCATGAACGTCCTTGGCTTAAGTCACCCATGTTGTGATCTCCCATGATCTTTGCCACAGAGCGGTTAGTCTCTGACTTTTCAGTGGACCAAGCTCTGATACCAATTGAAAGAACCCTAGAGGAGGGGGTGAATAGGGTTACTGAACTTTTCTGCACAAATCACAACTTGACAAGGACGTTAGGTTCTCGGTCTAAACAGACTGAGAACTTCCTTTACACAGAATAGAGATAGAATGAATAAAGGGCAAAGTATATAAACTGAATAACCTCCTTTATTGCACTAATCAAAAAGATAACCTAAGGTAAAGGACCTTAGGTATTACAAAGAACCAAGCGCCTTACAATGGACGCTTCTTATTGTCTACGGTGAAGGGCCTTTGCACTGAAGCTTCTCAGCTGCTTACAGTGAATGGCCTTTGCAGTGAATAGCGAATCAGAGACTGAAATGCCCAAGGTCAATGTCCTTAGGGTTTTCAGTCGAACCTAGAAAACTGCGAACAAAGTTTCTGGGTAAACTCACACACCACACACAGATTTGGTGTAACCTCTAATCGATCCTAAGTCCGTCTAGGAGTCGATTGAAACAACACAACCCAATTCCTAAATCCGTCAAGGAATTTTGATTTCACTCAAATGAATTCTCTCACAGAATTCGACCTTCCTCACAAAGAAGGATTTCACAACAGAAGCTCTCTTCTGATTTGTATCACCCGATTTCTTCCGTGGAATCGTTGCTTTTCTTTGTCTTGAATGCTTCTATTTAAACCGATTATGCTGTGTTTTGTATCCGTTAGAGGGGATTCTGTTTTTGCTCCAATTTCTCTTCACTGCGATGTCGAGATATTCTTCCCTTTTCGGCGAGATCTTCTGGGGAATTCCTTCCAAGTTTTATCTTCGATTTTGTCTGCACAGTGGCTAATGAAATTAGTCTGATTCACACAGTAAAAAGGAGAAGGAAAGATTCTTGCCTAAATGGAAAACTTCCCTGAGCAGGTGTCGTCATTTGTCTTTCACTTCAAAACCCTTTGAGCAGTGCCAATGTCCTTCAGGTCGTTTGACATAGATGTCTTTGATGTGCATTGAGTGAATGTCCTTTGCTCTGTTCTAACAGGGGTTCTTCACCATATATGTTTTGATAGAAAGTAATACTTCCTCCATTGTTTAGCTAAATGTTTTGATAGAAAGTAATAGTGTAATACTCCCTTTATTTTTTTAACTACCTTTAGGTTTCTCTGTTAAAAACCTTGCCCAAGTCAAATTAAAAAACAAAGGAAGTAGCGCCAAAATTACTAATGTAGTTCTTCATAAGGTAATTTAAGTATGAGTATCACAGGACGATATTGGTAGGAACTTTTCTTTATCCCCTTTTACGGTAACAAATTAATTTCCAGAAAATATCTACACAATTTTCCAAAATTATTTTCCACAAAATACCCTTTCAAAATGTTGTACGAATATCCATAATTCTTTTTTTGCAGAACATCTTACTTCAAAATGTTTGCAAATATCCAGAATTTGTTTCTAGAAATATATTTCGGAAAATTCCCTTTCAACATGTGTTTACAACTTGCCATAATTTTCCCATAAAGTATTTCACAAAATTCACATAATATTTATTCAGAAAATAGAAACGAGGGAGTATCAATGTATCATCAATCCTCGGGTCTTGTTCACTTGTCATGACATGATAGGTGCATCTCCGGATAAAAATCCATGGCTATAATTATCACACAAATTTCACGTCATTTATTTCATATCTTCGCTGCAAAATCATGAACGAATGGTATTGCACCATCACTATATATGAAAAGACATCATGTTTTAGAGTTTTGGTCGTGTTAAAAATTTTCCCGAGAAAGTTGGACAATTTTTTCAAGTTGATAAATTTTTTATGTTTGAATATTCTTCAAAATAAATAGAAAAATTTTGATGTTGGACCACTTATTTCTCTTACAATCTCAGTAAAAGGTTTCTCAAAGGATATTAGGAAAAAATTTTCCTGGGGAAGTCTTTCCCGATAAATTACCAAACGCACCATTAATCTATTCTAGTCGTATGTTTATGCATAATAAAAACTATTTTATATTTATTTTATTAAAAACTGAATTTTTAAGTCTCAACTTGATAAGTAATTTTTCTCATTTGATAAAAAAAAATTCTCAAAGATGTAAATATAAAAGTTACCATTGTTTGTTCCATTCTTTAAAAATATATTGTCGTTACTTTCTTTTTCAAATACATGATTAATTCAATACTTTTACGTAGTAATTTATTTTTTTTTTTATAAACGTAGGTAATTTATTCTAATAATACATTCTTGTCATGTTTATAGTCAAAGAACGAACTTTATGTTTCTATTTATAGAAAAAAGTTATTTTTTATGACTCTTATTATATTATATTGAATTATCAACTGGAAATAATAAAAGTTTTAATAAAACATATCTTTCATTTTAAAATTAATTTATTCAAAATTATGTTCCAATACATATTACTCTTATCTATTAAATTAATTTTAATTGTTTAAATATTATTATGAGTAACAAAAGTCATATATTATATTTTGATTGTGATTTT
The DNA here is from genome assembly GCA_029582165.1 of Portulaca oleracea. Taxonomy (NCBI): domain Eukaryota; kingdom Viridiplantae; phylum Streptophyta; class Magnoliopsida; order Caryophyllales; family Portulacaceae; genus Portulaca; species Portulaca oleracea. The sequence continues at coordinate 1,600,359 of CM055872.1, forward strand.
ATAATGTAACAATTTTTTCTGGCTAGCTATATAAGATATCAAGAAATAAATATTAATATCACAACAATTATATTAATTTTTTATATTTATAAATTTATTTTAACGTTATTATTTTTATGTATAATTTCATTATTGCAAGAATCAACTTCTTCATGAACTCCCATGCTTTGGGGGACAGATGTCTACACCCTACATCTATATCCCTCTGGCGGTTACCTTAGCAGAACTACACTCGGGTTTGTTGTTATTATTGTTTAAGTTTTTTATTATCAATTAACATTGAATTATTTAATTTAAAATTGTTTGTGTTAGATTTGCTTTCTTAATTGAAAATAAAATTTAACTATATAGTCATCCTGCCAAACGATTTTGAAAGCAATGACAAACCATTAACACCCTGGTCTTTTACACGACTGGCTGGCTGCGATGTCACAACACGCCGCACTTTGCCAAAACTCACCACAACATACTAATCCACCAGAATTTACTACAACCCACCACAATCAACTTTTTCACATTTAACAATACAATTTACATTTATAAAAAACAAAACCCACCACAACTTACCAATAACCCACCACAATTCCACTACACCCGACACAATTCCACTATACCGCACCGCACAATACATACCGCAGCCAACCATATAAAATAACAAGGCCTAATTATATTTTAATTCCTGCTTAAGGTTTAGGGTTTAAGGTTTAGGGTTTAAGGATCGATTAGGGTTGGTCTCTTATCCATCCAAATGCATTACGGTATCTCTATCAGTGTGAAGCTGGCATGGCCACAAAAGTAGTGGCATAATTATTTCTGAGGTACAATTAAAATTGTTTGTTTTCCAAAAAAACAAAAGCTAGTTGTGAAAGAAACGTTAGACATGCAAATGGTACCGTTTGCATTAATTATCTTCTCCTTTTTAGTGACTAACAGCAAACCCAGTGTTGCAAACCAAATATCACAAAGAAAACAAATAAATGATACTAGTATTTATGATCTATAAATATGTTAGAATAAAATATCTTAAAGGAAAATTTATGTCTCATGTTGTCATTTGGAGTTTTGTAAGGCTTCGTTCTTTTATGCGGTATCACAAGTCACTGCACCGTAATTTACCTATCTCAAAGAAAGTAAATAATACTCGTACCTGAACGGCTGAACCTATTTTCAAACTAATTAATTAGTACTATTTGAATGTAATTTGTAAAAATTTCAAATGTCATAAATGATATAAACTAATTGAAACGTTTTGTAAAAGAAAAAAGGATAGCTATTGCAAATCATATTTTATTTTCTGCAACCCTCAATGTTCATAATTGAAAGATTATATAATAGAGATATTACAATATAAACAAATTCATTTAAACCCATAAATAATACACCATTAAGGGCATGCATGTTTGGTTCAACTAGAGAGGAATGGAATAGAACGAAACTTGGTACACAGATATAGGCGGATTTGTAGGTAGTGTAGGGGTGTCCACGGACGCCCTTAGGCCCTGTTCTATACTGCGGTTGGCAAACTGCGGTACCACACCTCACCGCAGTTTGTCACAAATCATTACTTTTCTCTCTCCTCACTCTTTTCTCTCTTCACTTTTCTCCTCTACTTTTTACATTCCCTCTCCTCACCTACCAATAACCTACCACAATTCCACCACACCCCACCACACCACGCCGCAAAACACCGCAAAAAAGAACAGGGCCTTAGCTAAAGAAAAATTTGTGATTCTCTAAATTATATGGAAGAAATTTTTTTAATTGGAGCAAATGAAAACCGTAAAACAAGTCACAAAAAACATAATAGGGGTGTTCAATTTAGTAACCCAAAAACCCTAAAATATTACTCCCTCCGTCCCAAATAAATTGTCAAAGTTTGACTAATTAGGTCAAAATTTTAAATTTTGAACGTTAATTTATCAAATTATATGTTGAGTTATTATACAAGACTACCACTATTAGATTTGTAATGAAAAATATTTTTACCTGAATACAGGCCCTGTTCTTTTCTGCGGTTGGCAAACTGCGGTGCTACATCCTACCACAGTTTTCCACAACCCGCCACATTTTACCGCAAATCATTACTTTTCTCCCTCCTCACTTTTCTCCTTTACTTTTTACATCATCTCTCCTCACCTACCCCACATACCAATAACCCACCACAATTCCACCATACCCGCCATAATTCCACCACACCTCACCATACGTACCATTCCGCAAACTACCGCATAAAAGAACATGGCCACAATATTATTAGTCTTGCTAAGATAAAACATGAGAAATTAGCGGTCAAAGTGTTCCATCGAATACTGTGAAAAAATAAACTTGACAAATTAATCATATTGTTGTCCCTCCTCCAACCACGCCAGCATGAAGACCGGCTCACCATCTCCTTAGTTACTGTTGGTATAATAATGTCACATAGGAATAAAGGTCAGGGATATTGTTGTCCAATAACAAAGGTCGGTACCACGTCAACAGGGAGACCAACTCACCAATTATGACCCCCTTAGCCCTTTCTTTTATGCGGTATTCTGCGGTATGGTGTGTTGAAATTGTGGCGGGTTGTGATGTAATTGTGGCAGGTTATTGGTATGTTGTGGTGGGTTTTTGTATATATATATATATATATAAATATTGAATTGGTAATTGTGAAAAAGTAATTTGTGGTGGGTTGTGGTGAATTATGGTAGAATGTTATTTTGTGGTGGGTTGTGGCTAACTACGGTAGGCTGTGACACCGCAGTTTACCAATCGCAGAAAAGAACGGGGCCTAGTCACAGTTAGTATAATAATCTCACATAAGTATAATTTATAAAGATCAAGGATATCGTTATCCAATAATAAAAGTCGATATATTACAATCCAATACCCCCAAAATCGATATATTATAATCTAATATCCCTTTTAATCTTCTACAAATACCCTGGGTCTAATCATCTAATCAATGTTAGGTTAGGTCCACTAGTTATGGTAGAAAGATAGCATCAAGTTGTGCCTCTTCGTTCCTTCCTCAGGATGAGTAGCTATTAAATTAGGGTTGCAATTGGGCAAGAATTGACATTTAAAACACGTGTATTTTGGACCTGGTGATATTGCTGTTATTGACAGGGAACCGTTCCTTGATGTGAACATATGATGCCTCACTTCTTTCCAACTCTCCACCACCCAAACCCAATAAATTCTCAACACAACAAAGCCTACCTCTCCTTTAATACTACTCCCACCTTTTTTATTTATTAATAATTGGTCAGAAATTTTAATGGTTAATTTTATAATGGGTTTTTGGACGCTAATATACTGAACTTTTGGGATATTGGACAATAATATACTAAACTTTGACTTTAGACGATATTACACTTTACTTTGGAGGGCGTTGGACAATAATGCACTCGGATCAATTTCGACGGTGGCTGACTCGGTGGCTATCATACGTGGCCGGCCTACCACGTAGGATAGCCACCAAATCAGCCACCGTCACAATCCTTTCGGGTGCATTATTGGCTTATTGTCCAACACCTCCTAAAGTACAGTGTATTATTGTCGAATGTCAAAGTTCAGTGTATTATCATCCGTTCCTTATTAATTGTCGTATTTGAAAATCGTGCAGTCAAATTAAAAAAATTATGACCATAAATTCTTAATATATATAAATATATAATGAGTTGCTATATAAAATAAGTTTCGTCAGATTTGTAACGAAAAATACTATTATAAAAGTATAATATTGCAATTAATAATAACTTATTATATAAGAAATTATCGATCAAAAGAATAACATTGAAAATCATAAAAGTCAAAATTGTAACAATTAATACAGAACGGAGGAAGTAATTTATTATATAAAATTTATATCACTAGATTCACAATGAAAAATATAAAAATATAAAAGTATTGTACGAGAAATTATTAAATAAAGTAAACCTTAAAAAACATTAAAGACAGCTTTCTTTTCTTTTTTTTTTTTGAGGGAGAGAGTACTATTTTGGCATGTGGTTTTCTTGCGTTTGAGTATGTGCAATGAACCATGAATACTACTGATTTGACTTTTTGATAGAAAGATGAAACCAATGAACTCTCAAGACTACCTCTCCTTTTTTAGGGTAGCATAGAGAAGAAAGACAACCTCTCCTTTAATACTACTATTTTGGCATGTGATTTTCTTTTTATATATAATTCATCACCAAAACAATCTGGTCAATTCCATTGAACATTCATATGTCTTAAGATTGTTAAAATCGGGATACTAATTCAGATTTATATGGTAGTTAGAATCAGAATTAACCTGGTCAATAGAATCATGGATCGAAATGTGGATGGTAGAATCATATTAATGATTTTAAATCATAAAATCGTAGATCAGGATCGAGATCGAGATTTTAATAACTATGTATGTCCCCCTAAAGTACAATAATCGTATAACCAAAGCACATAAATAAAAATTTTAATGAAATTTTAACATTCAAAAAACATTATAATCATATTGATCACTTATGTAACAATACTTGGACATTGATATAACACCACTGTGTTTTTGTATATAAATTAACTAGTTTGCTTTGGAAATTATAATATTAGTGTGTTTTAGATGTGTGATTAGTGTGCAACGGATGAAAGCACACAAACAAAAACTCTAAATAAACATCAATTCTCAAGGAACATTATAATCATGTTTAAGCATAAAAATCAAATTCTTAATGAAACATTAATTACTATTAATTAAGAAAAGTTTATAATCATATTCACTTGCATAAGAATATCTAGGCATTCATAATTAAATTTAAGATTATTGTATTTTTATATATGTACGTTAGAGTGCTTTGAAATGATATTTACTGTTTGGTGAAAATTTAGGAATGAAATAGATACAGAATTAGAAATCTACTACCTCCGTCCCATTTTATTTGTCCATCTACCTAATTTGAGAAGACCAATGTGTATTGAGAATTGAGGTGAAAAATTTGTAATTTACCCAAACTACCCCTATTTTAATTGAAGATAATAATTTTTTTTTTGAGGGAAGAAGATAATAATTATTGAAATTGTAAAAAGTGTTAAATGAATCTATTAATTAAGGGTAGAAAAGGAATTACATTTGTTGGGATTGTAAATGGGACAAATATTTTGGGACAAAAAAAGTTAGTTAAAAGAACAAATATTTTGGGACGGAGGTAGTAATCACTACTAAAATATGTGTATTACCAATCACTTTTTTCCAACCAATTTAAAATGGTTGGAAAAACCAATCACTTTAACAATTATTTCATATTCCAACTATTTTTCAAAAATTTTATATGGAAAAAAGGGTTGAAATTTCCAACCAATTTTACTAAAATGGTTGGAAACTTTTCCTACCATTTGATCTTTTTCCTACTATTTGAAAATGGTTGGAAAAATAGTTAGTAATGTGAAGGAGGGAGTATATGGGTTTTCTGTGGTCCTGAAGAGAGAGAGAATAATATGAAGACGAGAGAGATGACGATTTGGAGACGAGATTGAGGGTGAGGATGAGTTTTTGGTGATGTTAGTATCGAGTTTTTGGGGTATGAAGACAAGGTCAGAGAGGGATGGGCAGGAGGATTCCAGAAATGATCGTGGAGGTTTTCGCAGTTTTCTGGGTCGAGTAATGATGCTGAGCTTGCGGATGGGAGTGGGGTTAACAATAGGAATTCAAGCTTATGGTATGGTATGCTGAAAAGAAACGAGAGAAACGAAGAGGAGCTTTTTTTACCCAACAGAAATTTAGGGAAAGAAAAGAGAGAAATGGGGGGGGGGGGGGTTAAATTAAGTTTCTAGCCTAGAAACTCAAAAAAATAGTAGTAGGCATGTGTTTTTTAGCTGAGGTGGCAACCAAAAGTCAAGTAAACGCGATCAAGCACATTTCCATAGTGCCAATTCAGAAAGGGGTTTTGACTCAAAATAATCCAAAGTCGAAGGTCATTGGCTGAAAATAATCGAAACTCACTTTTTGGCTGAAAATAATACAAACTTTTAGCCTATTTACTCGGACTAAACCAAAAATAGATTTTCAGTATCGAAATACTGACTGTTCAGCCCGAGTACATGTTTCTTTAATTGATTTTGGTTTTGAATTTATGTTAACCGGGGTCTACATAAGCTGAACAGTCAGTATTTCGACGCCGGAAATCGATTTCGGTTTAGTCTGAGTAAATATGTTAAAAGTTTGGATTATTTTCAGCCAAAAAGTGAGTTTCGATTATTTTCAGCCAATGACCTCCGATTTCGGATTATTTTGAGCCAAAAACCCATTCAGAAAACCGTTGAGTTACCGCCCCCTAACTCGTCGGCGTCCCACCACAATCTAATTTTATTTTATTTTTTTTGGACCACCAAAATACAAAACGAAAGTAGGATTATCGCTGTCCAATTTGTAAAAGTTGAGATTATTATAATCTAATTTTCATATATATATATATATATATATATATATATATATATATATATATATATATATATATATATATATAGACGTAACTTTATTTCTTTATAGATTAACAATAGCTTAATCATATAAGTAGATATTCTTGTTACATGGATCATGTCTATATCCTCATCTCATCTCCCCTTCAAATTTTTGATTATTCAAAGTGAAAATGTTATCTACTACATAGACATATTCAACATAGATAAACAAGAAAAAGGAGCAAAAAAATATCCACTAGTGACAAATATTACTACATGCCTTCTCATTTTAGTATGACAAAACCACATAAATAAAATTCAAAGCCCCTAAAATTTTTGATTGGAGTCTTTATGTCATCTGAGTTCATCTTGGCAACTCCATTAAAACACGCAACTATCCATCTCATTCATGGGGGAACAAGTCTCATCCACCAAGGGGCCATATGTTAAACCAGGGCCCCAATCATATGAAAAGAGAGCAAAAGGGACCGAAGCATACGTGTCGCCTATTCGTAATTCCACATTAATGTTTTCTTATATTGGTTATCAAAATTTTTTGAAAATTAAATATCTTAACACTAAATTTTAACCTAGTAAACAAACATATTTTGAAAAAAAAAATTATTTTAAATAATTTAAAATTATAAAAATATATTTTATAATTATATGTTAAATAAAAAAATTAACGGTTAAGATAAAATTTAACACATATACGAGTAAGATTTATTTTAATTATAAGGGTTTTTGGATGCTAATATACTGAATTTTTGGGGTATTGGACAATAATGCACTGAAGTTTGATCTTGGACAATAATACACTGTACTTTAGGGGGTGAACAATAAGAAACTCAATATGATTTTGGCAATGGCTAACTTGGTGACTGTCCTATGTAGCGGGTGGAGGAGATGAATTGGTCCAAAAATATTTGTCTTCTCGGTCTGTCACGTAAGATTTTTAGCAAGTTCGCCACCGTCGAAATTGCCTCGAGTGCATTATTGTCCAACACCCCCTACAGTTCAGTGCATTATTGTCCAAGGTCAAAGTTCAGTACATTATTGTCCAATACCCCAAAAATTCAGTATGTTAGCGTCCAAAATTTCTAGTTATAATAATCAGGATAAATTAACAACCACTATACGTGTAGGGCACATGGATTTGTATTTTACTTTGGTGTTAGTTGGATTTCCATTGCGCAAGTAGTTTCATATCCGAGTCTTTAGGATTCTTTTCACTTGAGTTTATGCATATGATTTGCCCATAGCTTGTCATACTCAAGCCACATCAACAACCGTTACAACCTACCAACATGGTCTTGACCTCCAACTACTAACCTACTAACATGGTCTTGTATTTTAGTCCTCGCAGAAAAGACGATTATGTGTTTGAGTTTTTATATCATATATATGTATCTTGCTTCGACCGTGAGCCTTATGACCTAATATTGTTCTAGGAAGATATATATATTCTAGGTTCCAAGAGGAATTGGTAAGGATAGTTGAGCCTTAGGACATTTTGAGGATCTTGTTAATTGAAAACAATCTAGTTCATGATGCATTCCTTGGAGTTATTAAGTGTCATATAACAATAACAATTCAAAGTAATGAGGAACAAAAACAACCATTTATTATAGGATTTTTGGATGTTAATATACTGAACTTTTAGGGTATTGGACAATAATATACTAAACTTTGACTTTGGACAATAATACACTGTAATTTAAGAGGTGTTGGACAATAATACACTAGGAAAGATTCTGACGCTGGTTGACTTGGTGGTGATCCTGATCCTACGTGGCAGGCGGACCACGTAAGATTGCCACCAAGTCAGTCACCGCCGAAATTGCTATGAGTGCATTATCGTCCAACACTCCCCAAAGTTCAGTGTATTATTGTCCAATGTCAAAGTTCAGTGTATTATTGTCCAATACTCCAAAAGTTCAGTATATTAGCGTCCACAAGTCCTTTATTATATTTACTCCTGTTAAGTTTATAGAGACCTTATGGAAAATGGCCATAAATCTTACTTACGATGAATGAAATAGCAAAGTCTCCTAGACAATATTGCCCTTGTGTAAGTGTGTAATGCACAACCCTTACTCTAAAGGTAGCAAGGGTAAATAAATACTCTTGGACAAACAACTGTAAATGAAAGATTCCAATCTAGATTGGTGATTATAAAGATGAGATTGTTTGTCATATGTTTTCCATTACTTTTTCATTATTTTTTTATTTTTTTTCTAAAAAAGTTGAGCAGACTAACCTGCTGGGATACTATCCCATAAGAAACCACAAGAAAGGTTTACAAGTTGGGGATAAAGATTGAATACCGAATTACCTATCACATGCATGACTCATCAACCCAACTGTAAGAAGCTTCCACCTAAGCTTGATTCTAGGCGAGTAGCTTGAAATATGATGGGGTGGTAGTAGCTAACTATGTTGTCACGTCTTTAATTTTGATATGTTTCCCATATGCATGTTGCTCATATCCTCTTAGGCCGATCTTTAGATATTGCACATCATGGTAAGCAAAATACTAGATTATTTTACAATGTCACTCTCAACTAGACCTGTCAATTTTTGACCCGACCCGAACCCGTCCAAAATTTTTAGGTTTTGAACACAATTTTTTCAACTAAACCCGAAGTACACCAAACCTGAAAATTAGCAGGTCAAACCCAACCCGCCCGTTTGACCCGAAAATTTACCTTTTTAAGTTGAACTTTATTAAAATTTGTGACTTTGCATTGAAATTTTTAACTATTAAACTATATGCGCAACTTATTTATTTGTTATTTCTTTTATTTAAGTTAAAATAATCTATCGTTACTAGAAGATAATCATATTTTATTATGTATATTGTAAGAAAAGTAGTATTTAGAGATCATTTTTGAAAAAGAACAAATGGAAAAAGGTCGCAATCATAACCCGTTGAGCCCGAAATACGACCCGTATTTACTCGAACCCAATATACGACCGACACGCAACCACCCGCCCGACCGAATTGACAGGTCTACTCTCAACCCTTATCCACCTAAAGATTTGTTTTGAGAACCCCCCCCCCCCCCCCCCAAAAAAAAAGAAATCTCCCCTTTAGAGAAATGTATATCTCCATCATAACCCATTGAAAGGCTAAGACTCTTAAGTACTTTCAACAAGGATTTGTGACACTCTCAGCGAGAGAGCTTTCCAAGTGCTAATGGAGATCCTAATGAGAATGCTGAGTTGATCCGCTAGTTTTCGAATGATGTTCCAAAGGCTCCCTGGTAAGTTACCTCCAATACGTTATTGATCTAGTTGTATTATAGGTTGAATTGCATTAAGAGAGTTGAATTGAATAGGCAAATTAAAGACGTATTGTCACAAGGCTTTGTTCGTCATAGCATGAGTCCTTGTGTTACTCTAACACTCTTCTCCCCAAACAAGAATGGCTCCTAGAGCTAGAGGATGTGTGTTAATAGTAGCATCACCAAAAAGATTACTGTGGAACATGGATTTCTCATCCCTATGCTAAAAGTCGTGCTTCACTTTTGTGTTAGTTCTAGTTGATTTTCTAAGATCGATCTTCGTAGTGGCTAACTTTTAGGTTCATGTCAGGCCATGAGATGAGTAGAAACTTCTTACTAAGACTCTCGATGATCCGTTCGGGTGGATGGCAATGCCTTTTGGGACTCATAAGTCATGATGACCCATTCTTCACCGCCCTTATGGATGCCTAGCTTTCTGTTAACATAAAATGCATGTTTTACACTCTTTCATTTCCCTAAAAGTCACTACGCTTCAGCCCCTTTGTCACTAGAGGTATTACCTCGTAAGTTTTGTCATGCATTCTGACCATGAAACCCATAAATATGGCTTGAGAACTCGTCAAAATCGTGCCTCAAAGAAAACTCGTCAAAATCGTGTTCTTTTCTGGTGGGGGACTATGCCTTCTAAGAGGAATAGAAAGTAAGCTCAATAGCTTACAGATTTTCATCTGCAAAAATAATTATCTTTTACACAACTACTATACAGTAATTGTCAGCATAAGCATACAGATCAATCAGGAGCTGTCTTAGAGAAGAACCACAGGCACTCACCCGGGCATGAGAACCCATCACCATTCACCGCAAGGGGATCCCCAAAAGGATCGGGAAAAAATAGCAGAAAATAAAAATGGGCGCCAGTGAAGATACCTGCAACCACCATTACCCGGTAGGCCGGTCCATTCTAATACAACAGTACCCACTAGTCACTACCATCCCAGTGAGAACATCACGGAAGATACAGCAAAACATAGTAACTATCCCAGGAGACAACAGGCACAGCTTGCAGTAGACTCTAATCTGATACCATATCTAATCTTGGCAAATACAGTTTTCACATGAAACACCCGACTTCTTGTAGCACATTAAGAGCTGATGAAACTGAATGGGGAATAAAATAGACCACTATCTATGCAAATCCATGACAATACCATTATGAGAGGTCTCATCCCCTCCAGAATCATAGGGCAACCCCAAAACAAAATCATCAGCCAAAATAAACCACAAATAACTCCACCACTAATACCTTGAACATAGGTTCAAACAACCCAACTCTTAAATATATCAAAACTTGAATTAAAAAAAAAAAAAAAATTATCACCCACTAATTCACACAATCAATTCACCCCAACAACATTCATTTTATCCTAGCATTAACACAAACAAAATTTCACTATTTTTTTTCATCACAACTTGCAACCTTATCAGATAAGAAATCAGGTAATACGAGATTCAGTTCCAGTAGGTAGAGAACACAATAAGTTATAATCCATGGAAAAAAAAAAAAACCTTGCTAGACCGCTCCAACCATAGCAAAAAGTACGAACGAATGTAGGTCGAAATAACTAACCAGAAGCAGTAGACTAGCTTATGAAATAAGATTCATAATAGGTAGAACTGAATTACCACACCACTCACTCTTTCACAGCCCTAATATTGGCTGCTCAAATCATACATCCCCAAAACAAACTCACACTTCAAGTTGACAGTATGACAGAACTAGGATGGCCCAGCGCATCTACATCTCAAAAGTTAAAACCCAATAAGTTTGCAGATTTCGCTAATTGTCATTAATAGCAGCTAGCACAATGGATAAGAGCTGTCTATATCCATTATGGATAGGAGCTTTTTGGAAATGCTATCAACAAAAACTTTACACTTAACAGAAACTTATCATCAATCTATCCTTTTCAACTCAGAATGTCATTAGCTACCTAATCATCCACCAAATCTGCAGAACTGAAATGCTGGCATCACCCTAATGCAGCTTTAGATTGAGAGACACAAAGAGAGTTGATTCAAAATGAAGTACAAAAACTCTAACAGTCTGAGTGGAGCTGATAGGTAAGGAAACAGGCAATCCAAACACAAATACCCTGTTGAGACGCCAAAAGTTCCACTGAAGGAACTTGGAGCAGTGTGTGGATCCCAAGAGGGAGGATAGAACACCTTACTCAACACGGCTAATGGAGCATAGCTAACAGAAGAAGGGTATACATGGGGTATAGTCTGCGCCATACAAGTCATAAGAGCTTGACAAGCCACTCCAAATTCCACTGAGAATTTGAGCCTCCAAGGATTCATTCCCACTCAAGGAGGACGAGCCAAGCTCTACCTCAGATATTTTCAGTTTTTCTTCAGTTCTCTAAACTCTTGACATTGCAAGTTTTTCTAGTTCAATACAGCTACACTTTAACCGATTGAAGTACTTTTACACTAGACTAAGGTTAAGTACATTCCTCTCCTGGCTAGAGGAAAAGAAAGAAATGGTTTGACAAAAGAAAGGGAGACACGATTAGTGAGGCACACTGCCATGGCACCAAGAATGTTCACAAACCACCAATCACATGAAAAACTATATGGAACTATTTCCCACTTCTCACTCCCTGGTAGTTTCTCTATTGCACAAGGGCTCTCTCTACAGCCACCCCTTCATCTCATAATCCGAAAGGTTGTCACCTTCAATGCAAATTTTCCTATGAAGGTGAAAACAAAACCAAAACCACAACAAATGTTTCTGCAAGGAAGGGGAATTGGGTTGCTCTGTCCATAAAGAGCTTACGGTAGCAAGCAGTTCAGCACCCAAAAACAAAGTGGACTCTTTTCAGCCACAAAAATGGAAAATATGATAGAATTGAAGATAAATTTCATAGAAGGGGCTGGTTTTACAATTTTGAGAGGGCTTTCTTTTATCATACTAGGGACTTTTCCAAATGCATCCCACCCCCTTATAGCTGGGTTCAGACATGGGCAACCTATTAGGGATTCCATAAGAGAATAGACTTCTGAGGGATGGACCCCATGCTTCTTTCTGCCCTCGTGCTCACTCTCCCCTTTAATTGAGTTTCTATTATCTACGGAAGTTAGAAAAAAGGAAGTGAGACTTGATTTGCCAACTTCCAGGTTCCTTTGCTTTCCCTGTTTTCTTCAGTTAAACTTCCAGATCCTACTTAATTCGTATCCAATGCCCCACATTTCCCTAGCCCAACCCCTAAATTACCAAACTCACAATCCAGAGTACTTCTATCTTCCACCCGCTTGGTATCAAAGCAAACCTGATACCAAAATCAAAACCAAGGTGGGCACATTTTGAGAATAGGGTTTTCTTATGGGAGGGTTGATTCCAGATTATGAGTTAGGCTGATATAAGAATTACAGATTCAGTCTGCTATGACAGGTAGGATTCTAAATCCAAAAATAATAATGAATAATGATTAAAGGGCTTCACTAGTGACAAAATTGTTACGACGTTGTATATCTAGGGCAGCATGTTCCAATAAACTTGAGGTAACAATGCATAAATTACAATAAACAAGAATTGAATTGACAGCATTCCACGATGAGAACCTAACCAAATCAAAATATTGTACCAAAACCAACTCATCGGCCATAAACCCACAAATAGCTTCCCTGAATACGTCATCCAAAGGTATGAGGCGAACCCATTCCAGGCAATCCAAAATCAAGACCAGAGTTATCACAAGTCACGATCAGTTTTGAAAGCAGTCACTATATACTACAACTACAAGGATGAACAACAGATTATAGATAATAGATATACCAAAACAGACAGCAGTAACTATTTACTAATTTGAACATCAGTGTCTCCAAATGCGGGAAAACTGTTTCACATCATGCAAACATAACATCATATTTTCAGTACAACCATTCTCTAAGATAGCCGATACAATCAAGCAACAACTTGAATAGCGTTAATAAGCATACTAGCATCACAACATACAAACTCATCCAGAAGCTTTACAAGACCTGTCATTCCACAGCCTTCCCGCACAGAACGAACACCCCCCCCCCCCTTGGCGGGTTAAACCCACAACTCCCTAATTGATCAAACAACCAAGAAAGTAAGCAGTTTTACTTATCTTTAGTTGATACGCCATACTTCTCCTGCAACTTGGTGATCTCCTCCTCTTTCTTCTTCTGGTCGATTTTCTTGTTCATCTTAGCAGGCTGATAATACAGAACAATAAGGTACCGATTTGCAACATTGAATCCGGATAGATGATCGACAGCAGTCTTGGCATCGTAGATATCCTCGTAAACAACGAAGGCCGTCCCACGGGTATCCTTGTTGGTGCCAATCCTAATTTGGCGAATTGCTCCGTATTTGCCGAAGATATCGTACATCTCTTCGCTGGTGATGTTGAAGGGAAGATTTCGAACGTAGAGTACACGATTTACCTCCGGCGGCAGCCTGGTGTTTCCCTTCCGGAGGCTGATCGACATTGTTGGGGAGGATTAGCGTACCAAGGATACTGAAATTAGGGTTAGGGTTCCCGACGAATTGGGGATTTTTGAGGTATTTGCAATATTGGTGAGATTCAATGGTTTTCCGGGGAGTAGTGCGGGATGTGGGTATATATTCAATTGGATTTGGCGGTGTGTTTCGAACTCTATTGGGCTTTGTCGTTGGTTATTTGATGGGCTTTTGATCTTAATAGATGGCCCATGAGGCAAATGGACCATAAATTAAATTTCAATTGGTAAGAAATATCAAATTTTTTTATGTTTTTGTTGGTTGTATTAAGTATTAAACTTGCCCCCAAATCACTTAAATACGAAACAAAAGCATAAACAAAAATTAGAATAAAATTAGAATTGATACCCTTATAGTCTTGTTTTGAACTTTATGGTCGATTTACTTCATGGGTCATCCCTTGAGATCAATAACCTTTTTTCAAAATCTACCTATCTATGTTATATACGAGTGTTTGGTCTTGAATAGAGCCTATGTGATGTCCTTATATGAAGTGTTTTTGTTTGTTTTAATCGTTAGACTATAGTATTTGTTAAGTTTCTGATGTTTTACAGGTATAACGAGAAATAATGCAAAGTGAAGGTCAAAAATGGTAAAAGTGAGAACTAGTGGAAGCAAAGCAAAGAGGAACCCCAACTTGGAAACTTGGAGGCCGCTGGGGAAACCCAAGCGAGTTCGAAGTCGAGTAGGAGCAAGATGGATCAAAAAAGTTGATAGAAGCACGGGTACAGATGGTGCCAAAGGTGGCACAACCGTGCCACAAAGGACGGAGAAAAAGAAAAAAGACGCAAGTTGGCACAGCCGTGACAATCTTTGGTACGCTCGTGCCTGCATGAAGAAGGGGGAGAAGTGTCGTAAGCTAGCATGCTCATGCCAATTGGGTCGTCGCACCCGTGCTGAGCTTTGGCACGCCCGTGCCAAACCCGTCTTCAGCCGACTTCATTTTAGTTAAAACTTTGCATTTTTTGGCTTTGACAATTATGTATAAATACCTATAAGCAAACCTACAGAAGACATTTTTAGTTACAAGTCACAACACAAGTAATCCGGACATGAGTAGCTCCTAACTCTTGAGAATTTATTAATATTTGGAAACATAATCTGATTGGACATACACTTACGAAAAGATATACAAAATTATTTAATCTACTTACCTTGTTTATAGAAAAAATTAAAAAAAACATTTTTATAATTGTACATTTATGTAAAACAAACAGCAAACCACTATTTGTAATTAATTTCAAAGCTCATATTATACATGACCTTGTTCTAAACATTAATTTATTATTTCAATTTAGCCAAATTAATTATTTATGGAGATGATCATAAATTTTTAAAATATAGTATTATCTGTTTTATTTTAAAAATAATATATAAAGAAGTAACCAATTGATTTCTTGTGTGGTTATAATTACTATTTTACCCAAATAATTACAACATATTATAATACTAACAATAATAATAATAATAATAATAATTATAATTATAATTATAATTATAATTATAATTATAATTATAATTATTATTATTATTATTGTCGTCATCGTTGTTATTTAGTTTTAGCGTAATTAGATACATGTATAATTATATATGTGTGTCAGATGAAGAAAACACACTGAGACCCTTCCTGCAATAAACTCACACAATTTTATTGCTTATTATTACAAATTATGATCATACACAAAAATACAACACATGAGGATCCTCACAGAGCAACAACATGAAACCATATAGGTGAACTTCTTCAAACAATGCCAAGTTATGTAATGCATTATAAATACAAAGGGTTCCCAAAGCTCTCTGTCTCTGTCTCTGTCTCTGTCTCCGTCTCTGTCTCTGTCATGGCAAGGCAACTTTTGAGGGCAGAAGACGAGCTCTGGCGTCCTGCTCCTCTGCGTAGAGGTGCCCACAAGACGCAACTGTCATCACAGAATCTGCTGTCAGTTGATGCCGTTTCTGGGCTTCAGCAAAACCTTTGCCAAGAACTCGTTCTATCCAATCTTGGACCTCATTCTCAGCCTCTGTCGAGCAGGCTGCTGCGAGGATTTGATCCAACACTTTAGGATCGATCTCCAATGAACACTCGAAACCTACTGCTTTGCAGAAGCTCTGGTGGATCCATTTTACTACTTTTGTAGCCAGGGCATCATAATCAAAAGGGTCAAAAACCACTTTCACCAAAGTTGTGTTTGCCTCCCTTGAGAATTCCTCAAACCATGTAAGAGGTTTCCCTCTGTCATCATTTTCGTCAGCAGGGAGGTTCAAATCCAGAGACATACCCAATCCCCTGTAGATCCGCTTTACCATGTCAACATTGACAAACTGTTCACTTGCTTCATTCGTATCGTTGAGTTTCCTCTTGTTTACAAAGGTTTGGTTATGGGTGTTATCCCCTGTCCTAACTGTAATTTGAATTGACCGGCTTTTAGCCCTTGCTATCCTTTCTTCTGGGAAGTTTGATTGCCTTTCTTCTCCTGAAAGAGTTGAGTTACCCTCTGAAGTCAAGACAAAGATTCTGTTGTTGATCGGGACTTCCCTTCTATGTGAATCTGAAAATCTGCCGGTTTTAATAGCCTGTGACAAGCTGCGCTGAGCCACTGGGTCTGCTGAATGCACATTTTCAAGGAAAACAATGCCAAACGGGGTCTTACGCAACTCCTCTGCAATGTGATCCACAGCCGTCATGCCTCGGAATCTCACATCGGACCAATCCGGTATTTGGGGACCAAAGACCCTTTTCGGGAGGAATAGACTGCTGTTGGAGTCAAAATCCATATGAATGAAATTACTATTGCTCCCATACAAGACATCGGCAAGAGCAAGAGCAATTTTTCTCTTACCAAACAGATCAGATCCTACGCAATTCAACCAAATATCGCCTCTAAGACCTGTACTTTGGAGCCTCCGGTTACTGGTACATGAATCAGCAATTATCTGGCTGATATTTCGCACAGCTTCATATTGCCGACCAACTCTTCTAACAAGAGCTTCAAAGAGTGTCTTGAAGTTACTCGAACCAGGTTTTCCAGCTAGACCAAAACAAGCATCGGCTGAACGCTTAGCTTCATGGTTTTTGTCTGCATCGGCACTTTCTTTTCTGTGCTGCTTACTAGGATCAGGGAACAATTCCAACCCCAATTCTGTGACCACAGAAATCCCGCAGGGAGATGTTTGGCTATCATCTGCACCTGAAATACTTAACCAAGAACCACCTGGAGGAGAGCGCTCAGTTCCTGAAGAGCTCTCAGATAATTTAGCCAGAAAATTGCCATTCTTTGAGGACCCTAGAGGAACTGAGGTGCCTGAGTGAGAAGCTGAATGCTTCTCGTCATGAACTTTATGCATCTTTCCTTGAAAATAATCAGAGCCCGCCTCAGCAGGAAGTTGAAAACCTTCTTGACCAGGTTCTGGCTCGGGTGATAGTTGGGTATGTTGAAGAGGTCGGCATCCGTTGCTCCATTTCCTCTGAAAACTTTCATCCGTATCACCTAAAAACATTTTGCCACCTTTAGCCTGCACTGAGGAG
The DNA here is from genome assembly GCA_029582165.1 of Portulaca oleracea. NCBI lineage: Eukaryota > Viridiplantae > Streptophyta > Magnoliopsida > Caryophyllales > Portulacaceae > Portulaca > Portulaca oleracea. Next base: position 1,618,108 of record CM055872.1, read on the forward strand.
AGAGAACATGGTTTTCACAAAGAGTAGTACAACACCAAAATATGTAAGTCTACTTCAGGAAAGACAAATAAAGCTCCATTATCCTCTTAGAACACAATAACTAGGCACATCTCACCTGGACATTGGACAAAAGGGAGGGGAGACGGGGACATGACAAGAGAGACGGTGTGGCCACATAATCTTATTCACCCATCACACAAACCATGCATTTACAGAACAAGAAAAGGATGTTAAAATTCCTACCAAGGCTGTAGTCAAAATAAAGAAAAGGACATAAGACTGCGATTTCTTTGTACATAACGCGCAATAAGTGTTCTCAGATGACTTGACAGCAATACAATCTTTTGAAAAGGGGAGATCCAAATATCTTTCGAAATGGGAGGATTAACGATAACAAATCGGTTGGACATCCAGCAATGAATCGGTTGAAAATCCAAATATCTTTCAGAATGGGGAGATCAGCTCTTGTAAAGAGTGTTTTATCCAGCATCCTCACTTATCCCTATCTCTGTTTACCTTACCTTCTGCAACAGTTAACAAGTTGATGGGAATTCAAAGAAACTTTTCACGAGTGTTTTCAAGTATAGTGAGATGGAACATTGAGAAACAACCTTTGTCAATAAGGGAACTGGGAGTCAGACATGCACAACTTTGCAATGTGCTTCTTTTGGGAACAAAAAGGGCAATCTTTGTAGGTAGGTGATCATCATCAAATCAGTGAGGCTGGTTTTGGGTGGTTTCCTTCGATACGGAATGACTCTTATAGGTGAAGTCTTGGAGGTTTATTGCTAAGGGATAGGAACATTTCCTTTCACATGTTCCTTTGTGGTGTAATGACTAATGAAATAAAGTACCTTCAAAAGAAAATTTTCGCACTCTAAATGTTCTTGCAGTGGATAGAAATGGTTTCTTTGCTCATTAGGGGGGGTCATATGTTAGGGTATAATGTTTGGTTCTCCTCTTTTTATCCAAGATGGTTTGCTAATAATGCCTAGCTCTTTCAACAAGCTTGATGAGACCATCTTAGGGGACTCCTCACTTGATGTGGTGAGATGGGATCTAAGTAAGAAGAAGACTTCATGGCCAGTTCGTATTATTTGAAACTCCTTCACATGCAATTTTCATCATTGCATAATTTGGTGCATGGTGTTTTCCCCTCCGAGATTATATGGAAATGACTTTCCCCTTGGAACGTTTCTTTTTCTCTTTGGGAAGCAATGCATGGGAATATTTTTCCGTGAGATAAATTATAAAAGGGGAGGAAGATTACGGTTAACAGGTGCTTTATGTGCAAAGGGTTTGAATAACCGGATCATCTGATGCTTCACTTCATTGTCGCTTTGCTAGTTCTCTGTAAGATCTAACCTTGGTTGCCTATGTGTGACTTGGATTGTTTCTAATTCGATTACTAGCCGTTTTCTCACTTAGGAGGTTCCTTTGGGAGGAAACCAAGGAAGAAGCACATACAACTTTCTGGAGTATTTGGAGAGAAGGAAACCAAAGGGTTTTTGAGGGAGTGGACACTCCTCTAGAATGCTTTTAGACAATTTAATCAACACTCTAATTTTGGGATAGTGGGAAATTCAGCACTTCCTCTTCAATGTGACCAACTTTGTGGATAGTCTTTATTTTGGATGTACATAATTTTTGTAGGATGCTAGCTAAGTATCTACTCTTTTGATCGTGTGTGCGCACGCGCGCGTGTGACATGTCAGATATCAATAAGAAAATTATTGTGGTACATATCAATCTCTACTTCTTGACATGAAATAAAACTTTGATCTCAATGCATTGCTTTGCAGTGAGCTTGGAACAAATCAAATAACTGTAACTCCCAATTCAAACAAGTGATTCAAACCCTAGAAGATCACTAAAATGTACCAGTTTCTTCCCAAATCATTAATATGCAGTATCAAGGGAGATTCCTGAATGGTGAAAATATCAGATAGCAAAATTTGGTTCGTAATCCTAAATGAGCACTCCCAAAGGAGATCAGATGATAATATACACACCTTGATATCATTGTGTGCATCGTTGGATACCGGTTCGACCATCTGTAGCCAAGGAGACAGGACACCCCTGTGTTGATCGGCAACAGAAGCCATGAATCCTCTGTTCGGAAGAGCAGATCTCTGTTGCTCCAAATTTTCATTGTACTGATTGCGGCAGGTAACATGATATGAACTTCTCAATGGACCCTTCGGATCAGAAGGAGTTGAGAAGAAGCCACCAAATGGAACAAATGACCCCATCAAGCTGCAAACATATCATGGACAAACAATCGTCAAGTTCAAGGAAGATGATAGATAAAGAATCAAAGCAAGCCATGATAGTTATGGAGGTCAAATAAGCAGGCTAGTTGAGCACATGTCCAAATTAGACATGCCTAGCTCAACACAGCCTGACCAATTGCAAAATATAGCTACTAAATGCGCGGACATGTATACCAATCCAGGTTGAGCAGCAAGGTCAGATGCCTTGAGCTGCTCATGTATAACTGTAATGATCCACTGGTGAAGGGGCAAAATTAAACCTATTGACATCATTGTACTTTTTTTTATGAGACAAGTCATGACTAGTATAAGACAGACTGAACCACATGCCATAACTGGGTTTCCAAGAGTTGAAGTATGAAGTATCTATTAGTTAGTTCTAACACACCTACAAACTCTGCCCACCTCAGCTCACCTCATCAATATGGACTGCCAAATTCAGATAGCCTTGCATCCATGTTGTTTGACATGCACATACAAAATTTTCAAACTGAAAAGGAAAAAAACACAACTAGAACTTGCTATTTTTTATTTTCTTTTTTGCGCGGGCAGGGGGGGGGTGTTATTCAATACTGATCTAGTAAAGAGCAGACCCCGTAAATTATTCGGTAGTCCCAACAACTATGAGTTCTTTTTTTTTTTTCTTTTCTGTATTCCTAACACCCCCTCCCCCCCCCCCCCCACCTCTTTCCCTTTTAAATTATCCGAAAAAGAAATTTTCTATATAGGCCAGAAGCACCAAATAACTACTCGAATGACCCCTGAGCCAACTTGACTAAGCCTATGCATTTCATGATTGAGTAAAGGTGTGGCTGGCTATATCATAACTGGCACCACCAGGCGACGGTGATTGAGGAAGAATGTAAACAATAGCAGGGCACAATGTTTGTACGGCCATTTGCCCCTGAACCATTCCAGCATGTCCTTCTCCTTGCCTCCCAATGTGTTTCCTACTTACCGGGGATTTGAATCCAAATGTAAGCCACCTTACCTCGGCAAGCAGTATTGACTACTTAAGGATCTCAAAAACACAACAATTGATTCAACAAACACAACAATCGCAACTCGCAAGCAACCTTGCAGCATGTCCACTAACATTGATTCAACAAACGCAACAACTGTTGTATGAAAAAGCTATCTACCCATCACATACATGGCCAAATACCTCAAGGATCTCAAAAACAAAAGGATAGACAAACTATGTACTAGAATGAAGTAAACTAAAGCCCCGAGAGCAGGATGTCATATAGAAACTTACCATAACCAAATGGCAGGCTAATAACAGAACTAACGGAAATAAACATTTGATTTGAATGTCCACTGCTTCCTATAAATTTTACTAATAGAGTAATACACTAATACCCCATAGACACAAAAACAGCACAAGTACAAATGATGAAATAAATACTACCACCTCCAATCACAGGTTCAAATTCTCAAACTTTATGGTCCAGATTAGTGGATAACGCACTACAAAATGCAGTCTGCAACTCTGCATCTTTAAAAAAGCTGGCACAAAGTAGAGAGTTTCATATTTTTAATGTTATCACTGAAAGACAAAGCATAAGACGTCAGCAGTAAATTTGGTTCATTAACTTGTACGGACCCTCCTGCCTGATTTTTCCCACACATGTATAGAGATAAAGAGCCAGAGAGAGTTGTGATCATACCTTGACTTGAAGCATGATTCTGCTCCCATCACAGGCTTGACAGAAGTAATTGGGAGAAGGTGCAAATCCCAGTCCTTATCAACTGAAGGAAATCTACTTAAGAACTCCATATAAGTCTGATCATTGGCAGCAAAACCAATGAGCCAAACTTTGGCCCCATGAACCTCCAATAACTTGGTCAACATTTGGACAATGGAATTCAGCACATCCATCCCAAACCCATTTTCCTCACCAAGAAAATACCTCAAATTACCAAAACTCATCATCAACCCTGGCCCCAAACAGTGCTGTACCATCATACCTATCTCCTTAAACCTCAAACTCATTGCCTCATCACTCCACTGCTCATTCACAAACTTGAAGAAATCATTTTCAAGGGAGACCACTTTGATCCCACTTACCTCCATAGGCAACACATCCTTCCTTTTCTCTAAAACCTCAAGAAAACCCCTAAGAGCATCATCAGCACAAACACCAACAAGCAAAGGATTCCTGCCCTTTTGTCTCACAAGAACCTCACCAATCCTCCTGTAATTCTCATGTCCATCCCGATTCCCCCAACACCCAGAAAAGGGAAACCGAAAAGGGAGATTTCCCGGATCAGAATTCCCCTCCAGATTGCACAGGAACAAACCCTGATTACCTCTACCACGCTGTGGGTACCTAAAAAAGCTCTGAAATGGCCTCAAAATAGCCAACTTAACATCAAAACTCCTGTACCCAGCATCATTAAACACGCGACTAACAATTGGGTCATCAAGAATCGACACGATCAAGTGTTGCAGCTCAACTTTGACACTCGATGATGACGAAGTAGCACCCAGTTGATCCTGGCACTGAGCCAGAAGCTGAGTTTGGTTTCTGACAGCGATTATGGTCTCCGGCTGCCTTCTCTGATTAGCTTGCGACCTTTTAATGGCGGCCATCAGAGAATTCGACACGGGGGGCTCATCAACACGGGGCTGTGAGGTGGGCAACCTTTCTAAGGATACAGACAGGCAAAATTCCAGAGCTTTAAGCTGAACTCGAGGGTAATACGCTGCGTTTCGTGCCCTGACGCAGGCTTCCCGGAGCTGAGAGGGAGAGAGGGAGAGGAAAGCAGAGACGGCATGAAGCGACGTCGTCTGGGCATGCCCACGCCGGCGCGCCACCGACACTGCCTCGTCAAGCGCGTGGGAAGCCTCGGAATTGAGGCATTGTTTTGCTGTGGTCACTGGTGTAGGCATACTGTTGCTCCCTACATCCAAAAAAGATAAATATCTTCCCTTTTTTTCTTCTTTAGCAGAAATCAAAAGGGTGAGGAGGCGATGAAGTTGAATTGGGTAGCTTTTTCATTTATTTATTGTGGGAGAGAAAGAATGATTGTCATCAGGGAAGGTGTAAGTAAGTAATTTGGAGGGGAATGGTGAAAGTGGAAAGTGATGCAGTCAGTGGTGGTAAGTGGGGCCTTCATTGAGGCATTTCGTCGAGCACCAGGTGGGCATACATGGTCGAATAGATTCTAATCTTTGCTGGGTGCTTGACATATGATATTATTATGGGATTCTGTTTGATGGATCTTTGCACCATTGAAGGAACAGAGAGATACAGAAAGAGGTCAAATGACAATAAGTACTGGGTGAAAACAATAATAAAGAGAAAAAGGAGGATTTGACATCAATTTGACAGTGGACACATGGAAAAAGCTCTTTCGCTAATGGCTGCAAAATGGGGCCTGCTGTGCTCCTGGGTATGGCCAATGGAGGTCTATTCGATCAATTCGTAGTCAATCAGCAGTAGCGTATGAGTGTTATGAGTGGGTAGTAAGTAGAGTACTGAGCAGTGAGTGAACAATTTCAATTTTCTTTCAATTTGCTTGAATTTATGGCGACTTTTCGCAATCGCGGAAAGCAGGACGAGTGAGAACGAAGGATGATGAATGACGAGAATCAAACGCCGGTTGCTGTTATGTGACCCAGGTAAAAGCAACAGACAGTGCCATTACAATCAAAAGGACACAGTTTACGGGCCTACCCGGGTAATTTTACTAGGGCTGTGTTCTTCCTCGCCTCCTTTTTTGTTGGGGTTCTCTCTTTTATCACAAAATTTCCAAAAATTCAGGCACCCGTGCGATAAGTTGCAGTTCGATAAGTTGCGGTAACTTACGGTGGAAATATTAAAAAGGTAATGGTAATTTGTGGTGAGTTACGGTAGGTTGCGGTAAGTTGCGGTAACGCATAAAAGAGCGTTGCCTTAGTCTTTTGCCCATTCTTTTGAATGGGTGTTAACTTAGGGGATAAATGTAAATATAAATAAAGGGATAATTGATAAAATAATTTTAACTAAAAACATCTTCAAAATACATGGTGGCAGATCACCTACCGAAGGAGAGGTTGGCTTTTATGTCTCAGCCACGACAAAAACGCCCTAATAAGGGGTTCCGGCCAAGGTCCGGATGTTCTACAGGGACATTCCCTCCTTGGCCGGGGACGTCTCAACCAAGGATGGAACACCCCTGTAAGGCATCCGAACCTTGGCTGGAACAACTTATAAGAGCGGTTCTACCAGACTTTTAGAATTTAAATTTTTTTTATTTTTATAGTTATTGTTATTACTACCTCTGCCCCTTATTGAGTGTTACCAAAATTATCTTTAGTAGTCCAATGAACCTAGAAAATTGAGTTAAAAAATTAGACTTTGACAAATATACCCTTTGACTTAGTAGAAAATAAAGAGTAACATGGATATTTTAATTATTGAAATTGTAAAATTGACAAATAAAAAGGGACAAGGTAGTTAGGAAATTTGACACTCATTTAGGAACGAGGGTAGTATTATTATTATTATTGTAAATTTATTTATTATTATTGTTAATATTACTAATTCAAATATTATTAGTATGATTATTATACTGTAATTTTAATTATTATATTATTATTATTTAGATTATCAGACGATAATACACTGAACTTTTGGGATATTGGACAATAATGTGTTAAACATTTTTTGGGACTCTAATACACTAAATTTTGAAGATATTGGATAAATAATGCACCTGGAACAATTTCGATGGTGGTTTACACGGTGGCGGTCCTACTTTGAGGTGTCATTTTTCTTTTTTCAGAAAAAAATATTAGTCATCCTGCTTATGCATACTTTCTTATATGACAAAAATTTTAACTTTTTTGCACCTCATTTTCTCCGCCGGCAACGAGGACCGCACCAAGTCAATCACCACTGGAATCGTTTTTGATGCATTATTGTTCAATACCCTCAAAGTTTATTATTATTGCGTTATTGTGTTATTGTCCAATACTTCTAAAGTCTAATGTATTATCGTCCAAAAATCTTTATTATTATCATCATCATCATCATCATAGCTAATATTTTTATTATCATTTAATGTTTTTGTGATTAATATTGTGTTACAACGGTAAATATTTTTATTATTATTAGTATGATTATTGTTTATTACAATTTTTTTACGAGGCTCACACCTGTCATGCCACATGGATGCCCGGGGACTGTCTCATTTCGGGGGGGGCTAAACATCGAGAAGTGCTCGTAGGCCCGGGGACTGTCTCATTTCGGGGGGGGCTAAACATCGAGAAGTGCTCGTAGATCCACGCTAGGAGGAGCATCAAACAACCCCCAATCTTCCCTGTGTCGGCATTAGCTGTTGTAACCAACTGTCTATACAAGTACGCCAATATCACTGTACCCCATGCAACTGTGTCGACGCGCTCAGTGCTCCCAAATGCATATGGACGCACTCTATCCCTTGACTTGTCCACCGGTTAGGTATTTCCCAACACGCTCAAGTACCACGCCTATATTCGAGCAAGCCTTGATCGCTGAGAGGTACATATATCCCTTAAGTCACTGTCCAGTATGCCTCCCCTTTTCATATATTTTGTTTCGTCGCAGCTCAATTTCCACAGGAAACATGGATGTGATATAATTGTTAATCATGTCCTTTCCATGACAAGGGGGCATAATCCCTTCAACTCGGAGGCCTAGAATGTTCTCCACATCGTGAAGTATGAAGGTCATTTCACCAAAAGGTAGGTGAAATAAGTTTGTGTCCGGCTACCACCTCTCCACAAATACAACGATCAAAGGATGATCGATGTAATCGAACATGAAGTCCGAGAGACCCCATAGGGAGCTGCGAGTGATCGCTTCTATGGCAAAAGGAAGCAGCAGTCTTATCATGTCCCTCAGTTGTCAGAGTGTCGCCTTCCTCGTCAAGCACTCTATCACCTCAGGCGAATGCTCTCGACACTCCCAAATAAACCGAGCAATATGTCCCCTATAGCTCAGTATGAATAAATGTGAAGTGGGACCAAGCATCGGGCCAGTAATTTCCAATCCTCATCACCCCGAGCCCTCTTAGGCTTCCAACTAAAACTCGACCCCCCAACCCCGGAACCCTGTGTACGTGCTTTACTTGCTCGGGGCAAACAAACGTACATATACATGTGTGTGTGTGTGTGTGTTTTGTGTGTGTATATTTGTGTCTATAGCATGATTAGCCCTTGCCTTTGTGGTAAAGGTTCAACTCTCCATCCTAGGGGAACATTCCTTTCTTACCAATTGTGGGAATGTGGTGACTGGTGAGTGGGATATGCATACACACGGAGCTTCCCCAGAAATGTCGCTAACTTAAACTAGGTAAAAAGGAGGATGGTAAGTAAATATATATATATATATATATATATATATATATATATATATATATGTATATATATATATATATATATACTCTAAAAGGTGAGATATTAGATTCAATAATGTCACTAATATGAAGAAAAGTTCATCCAAATTGTGCTCCTCTAAAATTATATTAACCAAAATATGATGTATGTTAAAGTACTTTGTAATTTTCAGTCTAATAATTAATAATTTACTAAAAAATTTGTAAGTTTGCAACATTCAATTTGCAACTTTAAGTTAAATTGATACAAAACTATTTAGGCCCCTTATTTTGTGCGTTGCGTTACGTTGCGGTTAGTTGTGTTAGATTGTGGTAAGTTGCGGTGGAAATAGTAAAAAAGGAAATGGTAATTTGCGTTATGTTGCGGGAGGTTGCGTTATGTTGCGGTAATTTGCATTGCGGTTAATTGCGTTAACGCACAAAAGAACGGTGCCAAATTCACTCAAAAAAGATCTTATTGATTCATTAGCTACGCTATGATCATTCTAATATAAGGCGATTATTGGTTAATGGCTACATTCCAACCCATTATTTTCACTATATGCTCACATTCATCACCAGTTTTTCTTTGTGGTGGACACTGTTTCTTCTTTATTATGGTGTCGCATCTCATTAACATAGGTAGAGGTAGGTGTCCTTTTCTCTTATTTTTATTCTAATAGACTACATGCAATGTCCATAATTGTTTGTTTGGTAATGACCTCAATAAGGCCCTGTTCTTTTCTGCGGTATTTTGCGGTGTGGTGTGGTGGGGTGTGGTGAAATTGTGGTGGGGTGTGGTGGAATTGTGATAGGTTATTGGTATGTGGGGTAGGTGAGGAGAGAGAATGTAAAAAGTAGAGGAGAAAAGTGAAGAGAGAGAAGAGTGAGGAGAGAGAAAAGTAATGATTTGTGGCAAACTGCGGTGAGTTCACCGCAGTTTGCCAACCACAGTATAGAACAGGGCCTTAAATTTATCTAATTTACCAAAATTCCCCCTTATGATTTCCTCTAGAAAGAGTTTCACCCAATTTGTACTAAAATTATTAATTCATTTTGTTTTTTTTATTGGTGTATGATCCTTTATTTATGTACAAGTTATTGTTCTGCGGATAATTTTTTCTCATCGTAGATTTTTAATATTTGTAAATCTAGAATTTGATACCTCTTTTATGAAAGTAAAATGGTAAACATTTTGACGCAAGATGGTAAATAATTATTTTGTATTTCACCTAAACTCATAAAGTTAAATGTAAGTATATTTAATTCATTATAAAGGTATGTTTCATTACATTGAGGGTTACCACAACTATAAACAATTTAAAAATAATTATTTATTTATATTTTTCATAAATATAAAACTATGCAAAAAATGTGCATTTTCTACTATGATTGATAAAATTAGGCTATATTATAGTTTTGGACCTATTAGGTAATACGTATTATACTCTTATGGTGATAAATATTATATAATGATTAAAGAAAATATTATTAAAAGTTACAAAAATATGAATTACGGACAATTCAAGATGATTATTAACCATGTTGAGTCAAGATGTATATCATTATCTTGAATCAAAAGTGAACAAGTATTAAGTCATTTGAACAAATTTATATTAAAACTAAAATCATGATCTATATGTATATGTATATGTATAAACAATATTACATAAAGACTAGAGAGCGGTCTATACTATGAAATTGTAGATGCAAAATTATTTATTTGACCTAGTTGAATAGATAACTTTTTTTGAATAATTAGTTTTCATCTCACAATATTAATTGTCATAAAAAGTCCATATTACTTTTCTTTTTCTTGAACCAATCGATGTAAATAGTTAACAAATTAAGATAATTATTTGTCAAATAGGGGTAGAATAATTGATTGATTTAACAAATCAAAGGATCTATTTCACATGTGCTGTTAAATTCTTGTCAAAAGAGTCTTTAGCATGAAGATGCTCACCCCAATCATGAACTGAATGCTTAAAATTTGCAACCTTAATCCTCCATTTTTAAGAACTCCCATCCCAAATCATGTCCTCAGTATATCAATCCTAACAATTGAGGTATTGTTCTTTTGTGTGGTACCATACCGACACATGCCACAATTTACTATAGTAACAACAACAACAACAACCTCCCAGATGAAACACAATATTTAATAACGGTTTAGGAATCCAGATGTAGACAGTCTTCCCCATAAATTAGAGTTCATGAAAGAGGCTGGCCATATGCTACACTAACCACAAATCATCATATATTACCGACCATATCATGCTACACTTTACCACAATAATCATAATTTTCTCTCTTCTTACTTTTCTCACTACTTTTCACTTTTCTCTCGCGTCATCTATTACACCAACCATTCTCACCACAACTTACCACATTGTACCACATCATATTACACTATCCACATTTTTAACCTACTATACCATCACCACACTTTCGCCACCGCAGAAAAGAACAAGTCGGGTCTAAATACTGTAAATAATGTCTAGCCAATGGCCACTTTCTATAAGCTCTCTTTTGAGCGAGATAGAGAATTTTTCATTAGGGGTGCGTTTGGAAGTTTCTCGGGAAAAACTTTCTCAGGAAAAACTTTCCCGGGAAAGATTTCCCATAGCTCCTCCTTGAGAAACTTTTTACTGAGATTGTGAGGGAAATAATGGACCCTACATTAAAATTTTTCTATATAATATGGAAAAACAAACATGAATAAGTTTGTCAACTTGGAAAAATTAACTTACTTTCCCAGGAACGTTTCTCAACCAAACGCCCCATAGGTGAATGCACACAACTTTTTCATGTCATTCATTTATTATTCTTTGATCCATGGCAGCCTTGGGCAGCTCCTTTTACTTTTCCAGTGGTTTGATAAGATTTTAGGTGAGATTCTATTTTATCATATGCTTCCATCAAAATAGGCCAGATGAAGCTTCAAGTATTTCATCATGAACTTGGGCAAGCTACACTAATAATCTCCGAGGTTAGGTTGTTGGATAGGACGAGTACAGGAACAAACCAAATATGCTAGATTTGTCAAATCTTTTTATAAAATCCCAAAAAGATTTGATCGTGACTTCGAATTAAGGTCTCAACTTGTGACAACCATACGTACCTTAGATACTTTTACTACGTGATAATATCATTGCAATTTCTTTCTTGTAGGAACAAGTCTAGGCTATTAGGTTCTTTATGGTGTGTATAAGACCTTAATTATTAAAATCCTGATCCTGATCTACGATTCTACGATTTTGTGATCTAAAATCGTTGATGTGATTCTATTATCTACGTTCAGATCTACGATACTGCGTGAGTTTATTCTAATTCTAACTATCTCATGAATCCAAGTTAGGATCTCAATTCTAACACCCTTGGTTAAGGCTACATGACTTCAACTCGATTTTATTGTTGATTAAGGTTTGACCTTAAACATGTAACGACTATGTAATTGGTGAGATTGTTTTGGGACGTTATTGTGATCATAAAATCTCTCTAATCTTTGAAAGGGATGATTATGGGTAAATTAAACAATTTACTACACAACTATCTCAAAACTCTCCTAAGTTCTCTACGAACAGTTTATCATCACAAGATTTGAGTTTGAGGTGTGAGAAAATATTTTGCAACTCTAGTAGCAACAAGAGAATTACGGAAACAATCAAGAGTCTATTCCGTGGGTGCTACAAATGGCAATTCAGGTCCTGTTCTTTAGAGTGGTAACTTAGGTTTATCCTTACCTTACCTTACTTTACTCAATTCTTTAAAAGTCACTTGAATCAAAGTTAACATTTTAATAATAAGCACTTTTAGTAAAATTGCAAAATATTGTACGTAAAATGTAACCTAGTTGACACTATCCTTAAAGAGATAGATTCGTAGCTAACACAATTAAAGCTTAATCCAAATAATTAGTAGTTAACAAAGAACTATCAAAGAGATTAGTAGTTGAAAGGAATTATCAAATCTTTTTTATGCCATTAAACAAGATAGGGACTTGGATTCTTTTCATATAAGAATTGTATTTCGTGGATGGATGAGAACCAACCCTTTTGAGAAGCAAAGGTATTCCTATCATATGTACGGTTTGATGTGGGTGTGTATAAAGGGGGGGTCCAAGAACCTTTTCTTGGAAGATGACTTTTAATTTTAATAGTTGAGGAAAAAAAAAAGAAACAAAAGAAATTTTGAAGCTTTTGGTGGCAAGTGCTAGTCATATAAAGGGCATGTAATAGAAAGATAAAAAGTCTCACAGTTTCTAAAGGCCAAAAGCTTGGGTCTATTTAGGGACCAACATCTACAATTTAGTGACATTGAATCTTTTCTTTTTTTTCTGACAAAAGCATGGAAAAGATAACTTGTTTATTGGCTGAAGAATTGGAAGAAAGAAAATGAGAATAATGATAAGGGTTATTGGATTCTAATAATACGAACTTTGGGCCATATAAGACATAATAATATGAACTTTCGATTTGATTCTTTAATGTCTGACTTTGTGCACTGTTGGATCTGATGACGCCGAGTTAGTGATTATTTGTTCATGGAAAGATGAGTTAGCGAGCAGGCGTGTGTTCTTATTTGGCCTCGCTTAAATCATTTGGCCCCTAAAAAATCTTGTGTCAGCCCTCTTCTTCCTCTTCCTCCCTCTCTTCGTCATTCTCATTTCTTTTTCCAGATTTCTTCTTCTTCTTCTTTTTCTTCTTCTTCTGGAAATCGATTAGGGGCTTGAAAAAAATCAAGACTTTGCTCAATATAGAAGCTGTCAGGGTTTGAAAGAGTACAAGGAGAAGACAAATTGATAGGATACAGTATACACCATGAATAAGCTGCTGGAATTTGGGAGGAAAGCCATGTTTTACGTTCGAGTTCTCTCTGGATATGAAGAGCGTCGAATTCGATCTTACATATTGCAGATTGAGAAGCAGCTCCAATTGGTAATCCCTCTCTTTCTTAACCCTAATTTTGCTCCCCATTTTTCTTTGTCGGGGTTCGAATTCATGGAGGTTAAGTTTGAATTTGGTGTTGTTGAGTGTAATTTGGAGTGGTTTGGAATTTTGGGGAGGTAATTTTATGTAGCGTGATTATGATACCAGTACAATTTCTTCCCCAATTTCTCAAACCTACCAATTTGTCTTGCGAAAATTTCAATCTTTACACTTCCCCTCCCCTGAGAATCCAAAATGAAAGCAACCCACAATAGATGCACTCAGATTGATTGTTGTAAGATGTTGTGTAGATTCTAAACACTAATGAAGGAGAAATCTTGGAGAGCTTCTCGGCAGCGTGGTGGATTTGGCAGAAGGGGAGGAGTTTCCCCTCGAAGAAAAGCTCGTCGGCGGTGAGCATTGTCTGGCTGCCATTGAAGTTGTTCTTGCTGGACGAAAACTCGAACTATGAGTTGTTTTTGGATTTGGACTTGGCATTCGCAGCAGCAGCAGCAACGAGCTCGAGTTCGATTTGGGCGTTGATGTCGTCGTGGTCCTTCTCGAGGGAGGAGTTGGGGCTGATGGAGATGTAGCTGTCATCGTCAAGGAAGTCGGCTGAGAATAATATTCTGGGTTCCATCGCCATTAATGCTTCTGTAGTGGTGGTGGATGATGATCTAGAAGTTGGTGCTTCGGATCTGTGGAGACACCATTGTAGTCGATCTCTATAAATGGGGTGGGTGTTTCTCTCTCTAGAAATGGGGTTATGGAGAATTTGGGGTTGGGGGTTGGGGAGGGACAAGTATGGTGAGTGAAGGGAGAAGTGAGAGACCATTGTTGTTTTCTGGGTTGAAGCTTGAGAGTTGCAGAGAAGGTTGAAGCTTGAGAGTTGTTGCTGGGTTGGAGGAGAGAGAGAGGAAAGGAGGAGATGGTGAGGTGGGAGAGAGGAAAGAAGAGAGGGTGAGCATGCAAAGTCAATCTTATTAGATGTATAATAAAGTCAAAACAAATATCTCCATCACAGTGAGATCATGAAAGTCAGTTAATCTTAACTCGGTGGCGTGTTCTTAGAGCGAGAAGTCGAAGTTCGTATTATTAAGAATCAAATCGAAAGTTCGTATTATTAAGTCTTATATGGCCCAAAGTTCGTATTATTAGAATCCAATAACCCTACTGATAAAGATTGAAAGGGGAAAAAAATTAGAAGTTACTTGTTTTTATTCATTTAACTTAAAGAAAACAGAAAGAAGGATTAGGTGGAAAATATCGTGTAAATTTTATTTGATTTAGGTGTCTATTGGATTAAAAGGTGAGCAAGAATGGACATCAGGTATTGTAGGGATGGACATCAAGTTTGCATGATGAACATCAAGTAGACATCAATTATTCATGTCTATCTCTGCGATACATGATATCTATCTCTACGATACTTGATGTCCATCATTGTTCACCTACTCACCAAAATGTCATGCTCATATTATCCGTTCCCTATATATATAGACATACACATGAGCACAGAGGCGTGTGTATGGTTGACTTTAACTACCTTGATGCAATTTCCTTTTATTAGTTGTTGATGGGCTCAATGAATAGTAATTGTTTTTTTAAAAATTTGTTTTAGCTTTTATATCTGGCTATGGTTAACTAATAAATCAGAGAAAAGTCTGCTACCCATTTTTTACTTTAAATAATTAGAATATTTTGTTCAAACTATTTTAGAATAATAGCGCATCCATTCATTTTAAAAACATTAATTTTAACGCCATTGATTTGGCACAAAATAAATTTACAATTCAACATTTATATAAAAAAATAAATTCAATCCAATTCACAGATTAATTCACAAAATTTTTTGGAGAAGAACACTTTAATTATTTTATAAAAGTCAATCTAGATGATGCATGATTGATGACACACAAAATATAAGTTGTATTAACTTTGGAAACTAACCCTGTCCCATTTATTCAACTAGTCTTATAATTAAGCATGATCACTTAACAAAATGAACAAATGAACAATAAAGATTATATCTGATCGACTCTAGTTGATTAAGATAAATATGATAATATATAGTTTGATATTATCTATTATTGATTAAAAAAAGGGTTAGAGAAAGTATGAATGGACAAGTGTTGCTAAAAGTTAAAAAAATAAATATTAAAATTATGCATAAAAATGGATATACATTAAGCAAATGAAAAAGTATTTATTTTAGGAAAAGAAAATTGAGAAAGGTAGGGAAATTCTCTAAGTTATTTGTTTTTCTCAAGAGATTTTCTATTAAAGATCATGATCAATAGAAAAGTGGAGGAGAATATATGTTCAATTTTTATATGACTTTTGGGATTGAAAAGTGGGTCAAGCACTTGAAATTGGAGCAAATTGAGTGAAGTGAACAATACTATTGTTCCTAAAAAAAAAAAAAAAAACACTATTGTCTCATGAATTTTTCTTTTGATGGACACGTGCTTCTCGCATAAAGCCACAATTAGATGTGACCTCAATTCCTAATTTCATGCTTCTTTAGCTTCTACTCCTTACACAAATGGTGCATCTTTTCAAATGCATAATCACAAGAACTTGATGTTTTAACTTCTTTTTACTTGGGAATTTTTTAAATTTGGAGTTTAGAATGTAGATTCTCATTTCCATAATTGTAAAAGTGAATTCCGTCACGAATACGTGAATAATACCAACTTTGGGAGTATTGGATACTTATAATATAAACTATTTTCTTGGACAATGGCAGTACCAACTATCGATATATTTTCCTCCAACAATACACCGCCGAGTTGTTATGGTTTTAACTTATCGAAAATATGACGTGGGTCCATAATGTGTGACATGGAACGCAGATTAGCATCCACGTCAACATTTTCTACACAAGCTCTGTCTTCCACGCCACGCATTATGTAGCTACATCATCTTTCCATGAATCAAAATCATACCAAATTGATGGTGTATTATTGGTGGAAAAAAGGTCGATAGTTGGTACTGTCAGTGTCCAAGAAAATAATCTAGATTATTAGTGTCCAATACCCCCAAAGTTGGTATTATTGACGTCAAAAAATCCTTTACATTATTGTTTAGCTAAGTTGGTTAATGTCAGTATATCATTTAGTTGGCAAAAAAATGTGTAGTTGTTAACGTTTCTTCAACTTGTTCTAACCTCTAGCTAGACCTGGGCAATGGGCCGGAGACCCCCCGGCCCGACCCAAAAAGCCCGGGGCCCCGAAGAATGGACGGGTCGGGCTCGGGCCAAGGGTTTGTGACCTAGCCCGGCTCGCCGACCCGCTAATATATATGAAAAGTATCCCACCCTTCATCTCTCAAATTTTGATATTTCAGTCATGATATTTCGGCTATAAATAGCATCCATCTCTATAACTGAAATATCATGACGTTCATATAATGAACGTTCTAGTAAAAAGTTTCCCACCCTGCATCTCTCAAATTTTGAATCAGTTACTTTGTAGTATGCAATAAACATAGCGATTACAATGTCTTGTGAATTTTGCTGCAAAGCGTGGCAAAATCCATCTATGATTCCCATAATCCCCTTAATCATATGCAAAATAAATACAAATTTAAATGACATCTGAATCTTTAAAGCATGGGTATCATTACCTCATTGAGAAAACGAAGTCTCTCCCTTTATTGTGTCAACATGAATTGAACTATTGGGACTATAATAGTTTAATCAAGTTGCATACTAATTTAAAAAACGAACTGCATCTAATATCACCAAGACATTATAGTTTACTAATTTGAGTATCTAGCTAGTTTTCTCGCAACTCATCATGATGTTTGGAAGAGCCAATAACAATGTTGAATAGGAAAACAAACTTCTTACCAAATTTTGTATTTATCCGACTTCTCTTGTCGTACAAACAAGAGCTAATTGTAGCTGATGAGCTAAATAATGCACATATACTGACATTCCTTGAGTATTAAAGCTCGCAACCCATTTCATTCTCCATGTATACTGGTGCCATTATACCTTTGATCTCAAAGATCTTTAATATCAAATTATGGTTAGATAGAACATTATAAATCTCATTCTTGAGAGCTAGTGAAGAAGTATCTTTGAATTGTACTAAATTCATAAAATAAAATGAAAAACTCATGTGCACATCTACATTTCATCCCAAGTCTAAGGATAATAGCCTTTTGCTCTCTTTTAGTTATATCCCTACATTCGTCTGTAATCAAGCAAAAGTTTGCACTTCCAATTTATATTCATGTACTTTCCTGTTAGGATCCAAGAACACTCAAGCAACCACAAACAATGAGAAATAATAGCGGAAAAGAAATTAGAAATTGATACCAGACGTGGAAAAAACCCAAAGCGAGAAAAAAACCACATAATCGATGCACTAGTAGTATGAGGCTTACAGATACAACTGTTGTGTTTCTCTCTATCTCACTTGATACAAGAGATTCAATAATAAGGACAAACCGGAGTAGAATATATATCCGACAACTCAAAAAAGAGAACTAGGGCAAAAGCAATAGTTTCCGTCGCAGAACACCCACGGGCCTCTAACGCGATCAACGACCCAGAATGACGCGGGTGGTGCCCCAAAGGCGCGGGTAGCGCCCCACCCTTTGCTGCTTCTAACCTGGACGCGACCAACGTCCCATGAGGCGCACAATGTCCCCGTTGTACCTCAAATGCACTCCAAAATCTTTGCCCCGCTAGGGGACTGCCTATGGATTTCTCGTCCACTAGTGCAACTCACAGTTGTGAGTCAGCGTTGATACCATTTGTAACGCCCCAACCCCTCTTGGGCTGACGTGCGTTAACGCTTCAAGGATCATTTGAGTGGCCCACAATCACCACGAGTCTTTCTGACGTCTTTGTCGCCGCTCACTTGCAGGAAAATTTCCCAGGAGGTCACCGATCATAAGACTATTCCCATCCAAGCACACTTAACCGAGGAGTTCCTAATGGATAAACTACGTTAAAAGAAGGTGCACCTTAAGTACACATATCATCAAGGTGCACCTTCATTTAAGAAAGCTTGTCCTTTGGGAACTCCCCATTTAAGCGTGCTTGGTTGAGAGTAGTTTCATGACGGGTGACCTACTGGGAAGTTTTTTCCAAGCAGTGTATAAGCGAGGACAAAGCCCGCTAGAAGATCGTGGTGATTTATGGAGCCAGTCATCGATCTTAGTCGGTTTCAGGTCAGGTCAAGTTCGGTATGGGTTGGTTTCGGCTTAATTTATATTTTTGGTTTGGAAATTTCGGGCCAAATCTTAAACTTCCGGGCGGGTTCAAATCAATTATATTTTCGAATCAGACCAACTTCTATCAGCTCTAACCGCAACCAACCGCAAAAGAGAACCGGATGCAAAGATGCCCTTAAAAAATAAAGGGGAAAAGTAAATGTCTTTGGACGGAGCAAATAAGTTGAATTGTGCTCTGAAATGAGTGTGACAAGATATATGCCCAAGTTTCGTCTCAAAAAGGGCCATGACATGACACCCCACCAGAAACCCAAAAAAAACGAAGAAGAAAGGAAACGGTAGTGGTATGTGGCCCAACACAAATATCATGTCACTTGGTTTTCATGTTGTCCACCCGATTCCCACCATTATCTACATACTCTTGCTAAACCAATTGCTGCTAATCTATACGTTAATCATTAACAACTAGTATTATATTTTCACACATCTCATATATGGAAAGATTTCTATAATTTTTGATTTTAATAATCATGTTTTATTGAAATCATTCTCTTTAAATTACAAAATCTAAGAATAAGATTATTATATGTGTTGGGGAGATTCAAGGGGTGAGCCTACTTCAACTAAGGCCCATGGTACACTAGTTAAGTGAGGTTCCATCTTAAAATCAATTGGTGTTAAGAGAAGTAGCCCACTTGACTTATATGTGCTTTTTCTTTACTTTTTTCGATGTGGGACATTTTACTCATGGATGAATCCCAACAATCTCCCCCTTCACACATGAGTTTCTCCCCCTTGATCAGAAGCCTCTTTTTACCCAAGGTTTCAAGTCACCATCAGGAGCCCATCATAGCCGCACCTTACTCTACAGAGCCACACCCTACTCCACCTGAGTCTCATGCCACCACTCTGTCCTCAAGAATCCCAACTGCACCTTACTCCACAGAGCCGCACCTTACTCCACCCGAGTCTCATGCCACCACTCTGAGCATTCATGAGACCCAGCTGTGTACGCGCTATGGTCCCTGCTGCTGTCCAAGGTGATCTTCCCGCACCTTGCACGCGCCCAGTCGAACGAACCATCGGATCTGATACCACTTGTTGGGGAGATCCAAGGGGTGAGCCCACTTCAACCAAGGCCCATGGTACACAAGTTAAGTGAGGTTCCATCTTAAAACCAATTAGTGTTAAGAGGAGTAGCCCACTTGACTTATATACCATGTGTTTTTTCTTTACTTTTTCAATGTGGGACATTTTACTCATGGGTGAATCCTAACAATATGTATATCCAATTGCTTTAAACTTTGTATTGGGAGATTTCAAACTACTAACATTTTGCTATTTGTACACGATTGTCATTTCACATTACAAAGAGTAAAAAGTTCCACATTTTACTTAAATTTGAGTCCAATTAGCATCTAAAAGGGATTAATGTAACTTTGTTAGATAAGAGCTTGATGGACATTAAACCAGAGGAATAGTGCCTCAGTTAACGGGATGGATTGAGAACTAATCAGGGCAACATCTACTTTGATTAATCTGTCAGTGTGATCACAAATGACAAATCTACTGTTGGACCTTGATTGTTTAGTGAATATTTAAGTTTAACTTGATCCGACCAAAAGATGGTTGCATCCATCGCACTAGAACATGGTTACCTGGTCATTGATGTTTAAGAAGGTTGGGAAGGGAAGAGATCAGTCAAATGATGACAATCTACTCTAGGCCCCCCATTCTGCAAAGCTTCTCTTAGCTGGAAGGATGACTCTTGTGGCGTTGGAGATGGCGATATTGAACGCACGACTATTACGCTCCTTCCAAACACTCCAAATAAGATGAGTGGCTCTTTAAAAAATTCATTAGTGGGGAGTGAGTTTCTAAGAGTGTTGAGGATGATATTACACAAGTTATCTATTGGCATGGCCAGGAGAAAGAAGTGACCAACCACTTATGAGATTTAGCAGTGTCCCAAACTTTTCTTGTGAACTGACATTGGTGTACGAGATGACTATCAGTCTCCAAAGATTGGAGGCAGATTGGACAAGATGGCTCGAGGTTTATACCTTGTCGTAGCAAATTCCCTCTAATTAGGGGAAGGTTATTGTGAAAGATTTGCCAACGAAAAACTGAACCATGGTTGGATATCAAGTTTTCAAACCTAGTGTCCATCCCTTTTAGGTTATGGACTTAACTCATGGCATAACCAAGTAGCAAATGTGGTTGAGAATTTGTTATTTCCTGTTAGACCCCAACACAACTCATCTTGTTCGTTAGAAGTAGCAATCGAAGTTTGTTGGACCATTTTCACTATGTGTTTTGGGAGAACTTGCCTAAAATTGTTCTGATCCCACTCGTTATTTTAAATGAATTCTTTAACTTTTAGTCACTATTTAAGTGATTAGTAGACTGGTTGGTTAGGAAGACAATGGTAGTTGATGACACCAATTGTCCTTCTGTAAATTCGTTCTCGAGCTATCATCAATTTTCCACCTAAAACCTTTCTTGCAGAATTTAAAAGCTCCACAAAGATTTTTCCAAACTCAAAAATCCATTGGTTTTGGGCTTTTCTAAAACCAATGACTTGATCGGTTGTACTTAGCTGCCATCTCAGAGACCAAAATTTTAAGCTGATGGTTGAAACTCCATGAATGATTTTATACCCTAACACGCCTCCTCACGTGAATGCTGCAGAAACCCCCTTAACCTTGCGCACATGAATACATGGAGGGTGCTGAGATTCGAGCCTGAGACATCTTGTTCAGATCTGTCTCTAATACCACAAAAATTTAAGTTGATGGCTGAAGCCCCATGAATGATTTTATACTCTAAACTAACAGTCGTACAAAATCTCCAAATGGTTGATCGAAATATTCAACAAAAAATGTCGACATCTCTACGTACGTGGGCAATGACTGAACAATATCATATCGATCACCATTTATCACAATCAAATTCCCTCAAACATCAACTTCAATTCCTTTTCTTTTTCTCTTTCGCTTTCTATTCTCTATACATCACACATGGTGGGGGATGAAGAATCGTGTGACACTTTTTCAAGCAATAGCAATTATAGCAAACAATTTTGACTGTACCAAAAAAAACGATCCCATCCAAAATTAAAACTCAAAGGTTAAAAGTAGCTATCCTTGAGTGGACCCTAATAGAAATGATACCAAACTATATCAAATATTTTCCACTAATGATGTGTTTTATTGGAAAATATTTTTTCTTGTGAAAGTTTGAATATTTTTTTTTTATCAAGGTATAAATTTTCTTATGTTTGATTGTGCTCATAGATGGAAATTTTTTAATGTAATCCTGGTATTTTACTCAAGAGGGAGATTAAGAATAGTATTTTTCAAAGAAAAATTCTTCCACTATAAAACTACCGAACGCACATAAAATTATTTATTCACATACGATAAGATTGGACCAAAATTAATTAATAGACTCGATATCAACATAATTCTTAAATAGTCCGGCCTAAAGCGAATAATGTTGACTCAAGTATGACTAGTCTTATGTTAAAAACTAAACCTAGTGATCCAATTATAGTTCTATCAATGGACCTATATGAAAAGTTATTGGGGAGATCCAAGGGGGGAACCCACTTCAACCAAGGGTCAAAGCTCATGGTGCACAAGTTAAATGAGGTCCCATCTTAAAACCAATTGGTGTTAAGAGGAGTAGCTCACTTAACTTATATATCATGTACTTCCTTCCTCTTTACTTTTCCGATGTGGGACATTTTAATTGTAGGTGAATATCAATGCAGGTAATCTTCTATTTTTGTACTCCAACTAAAAGTTAATGAATTGGAAGTTGAAAGTTGAGATGAACATTTCTGACTAGATTGGGTGGATGTGCATGCATGTTATATGTAGTCTAATGACATGGTGGGTTTTAGGACTTTAGGCTGCTAACCCTAGCTAGCTAATTACCCCCACTGTAAAACGAATCTGGTCTTAAACAGTAACTTTTCTCGTACAGGTAAGTTGGTTACATGGAAATTAAACCTAGTTCTGTATCCCAGGAAAGCTTGTGGCTAGCTATCATTTATATCATGCATTAGGTTAGGTAAAATGTCGATCCATATCAATGAGGTTGGCTCATTATTTTTGACCCAATATTTTATTTAGGCCCTGTTCTTTTATGCGGTATTTTGCGGAATGGTGTGGTGAGGTGTAGTGAAATTGTGGTGGGGCGTGGTAGAATTGTGATAGGTTATTGGTATGTGGGGTAGGTGAGGAGATAGAATGTAAAAAGTAGAGGAGAAAAGTGAAGAGAAAAAAAAGTGAGGAGAGAGAAAAATAATGATTTGCGGTAAAATGTGATGAATTGTGGCAAATTGCGGTAGGTTGTGGCACCCACAGTTTGTCAACTGCAAAAAAGAACACGGCCTAAAGAAGCTTTATGGACTATCAAGAATACTAGGATAGAGAGACCACTTTACGTGATGTGTTGTACATTTTCATTCAACTTATTTAGGTAAAACTCTTGTCATCACAATGCTTATCTTCAATCTCTTGTGTTTTAATTCTAATTTACCGCCTAACTTTTTATGATTTTAGGCAGATTTACGTTAATGTAACAAAATTATTATTTTTATTTTTTAATTTTGATAATTTTTTATAAATTTTGGTGACTTTTGATAACTTTAGGTGAAAACTGGTAAATTTTGATAAACAGAAATTACCCATGAATGACAGGCCCTAAGTCATTTTGTGCCATTTTTTCTTTTCTTCCAAGGAGTTGAAGGGCCTGTTAGCCTTGTCCGTCCCAATTCTTGGATGATTAATGCTAAGTAGAAATTACTAATGGTGCGTTTGGTAGAATCTCAAGAAAATTTTTATTGGGAAAATTTTACTTGGGAAAATTTTTCCTGAGAAAGAGTATTTCACTGTGTTTGGTTTATATTTGAAATCCTAGGAAAGTATGTAGGAAAGTTTTTACAGTGTTTGGTTGAAACTTTAACTTTCCTAAAGAAAAATGTTTGAAGTACCTATACTACCCTTATTTATTTTCATTTCCCCACCTTTTGTTATCATTTTTTGGGGCATTTTGGGTAACTCAATTTTGTTGATAGTTTCCCATTCACTTGGGAAAGAAACTTTCCCACACCCCCGGAAAAGTTTTCCCCATAGTTCATAGGAAAATAGTGGGTCCTACTTAAGAATTTTCTCAATTCACTTTTGATCCCAAGCATGAAAAAGTTAGTCAACTATGGAAAAGTTGACTGACTTTCCTAAGAAAATTCTAATACCAAAACACACCATAAATCCAACTTATCAAATAAAATTCAAAATATTAATAATTTTTTTAGGATGAGAAATTCATAGCTTCGACTCACATCAATCAACAAGAAGCTTGACTATCTAGGTTTTTTTCCCCCTCCCTTAGGGTTTTTTACCCCCCATTGTTTTATCCCACCATTTGTACGAGCTTTCATATCATCCCCACATTGAGGGGGCACACTTATTTCATTGTTGCTATTTTAGACAAGTGTGGAAACTTTTATGGTATATAATTAGAAAGGGATATGTGCATTTCATTATGCTTTTTTCAAAGGGTCAATGCATGCTTTTCTTGATTGATTGTTTTCACCCATTATCACAAGGGATCAACCAAATCACAAGGTTGGCACCACTTAAGCTTGGTCATAATGTTTTATTGTCATTTTTCAAGATATATAAAGGGATGATCCAAATATTTACTTAGAGGAATTGTTATATTCCCAAGTATTTATGTATAAGATTAAAAAGGACAATAATTTTAAAATTCATGGGTAAAAAATAGTTGGGTAAAAGTTAATTTTTGGTCACTTTTGGTAATTTATGGTAAATTCTAGTAAATTCTGGTAACTTTGACAAATTTACGCCAATATATCAAAATTATTTATTTTTTATTTTTTTAAGTTTGGTAATTTTTGTTAAGTTTTGGTAAAGTTTGGTAAATTTAGGTAAAACCAGGTAAATTTTGGTAAATTAGATTTACCCATGAATTTAAGTGGCAAAAATAACAAGAGTACTCTGGTGATAAAATTTAGATGGGTAAAAATTTGGGTTATGGTCAAATTTAGATGGGTAAAACCTACTAATATCAAAATTCTCATGACAAATTAATGGTTGCTATTTTATTGCTCTTTTTTCAGGACAGACTGAGGCGGACTAGAGATGACAATGAAGTTAGGACTTGTCTAATCCACCACATTTGGTGGGCTTGGGTCCATTATATTTGGTCCCGATGGATCAGGGTTGGTTTGGGTCTGCAAAAAAATTGACAAGTGTGTCTATAGGCAGATCTATAGGTATTGGTGGGATGACCGTCGCCACCCTTAATTAACCAAAAATAAATAAATTTGGTTCAATTTGAGTTAAAAAATACAGATAATATGTTTTCAAATGAGTGAAATAATGTATTGGACACCCCTAATACGAAGACCTAGATCTACCACTAGGTGTATCTCTGGGTCCAGGCTTGCACCCGCAGACTCGTGAAGATTATGATATGAAAATCGAAAATTTTCAACTTGGAACAATTGTGAACTTTGTTGCATTTCAAGTTTCTTGCATTACTTGACGTTTGTGATATAGTTTTATCTTTGACTTTGTTCATACATTGATTTTAGTAGTTAGTAGATTAGGGTGATAACTAGTTGTCTTCACTGTGACAATTGCATTTAGACAAAGTTTCAGTATGATATTGGTGTGCAAGTAGAAATTAACAAAAAAAGTTGGTAAATTTGATTTAAAAAAAAATACGTTATAATGTTGGACCTATGAAGAACCATCTAAGTATCAATAAACCCACAGACCCTATGAATCCAGGTCTAGTTCTGATATTTTTAGACCCAGTGGGCCTGGGGCGAGTATGGGTCAAAAACAATTTGATAAGTCCCTGGTCTGGGTCAAACACACGATGACAATTCACACGAAACCTATCTTCCAAACATATCACTAAGGGCTTGGGTCCAAAACAATTTGATAAGCCTGGTTCTAATATTTTTAGACCCAATGTGACAGGCAGGTTGGAGTCATCTGTCTCCATCTCCTCCCTTCATTTCCTTCTTTTCTCCACAAAGACGAGGATCCCATCTTCCAAACATTTCATTAAGGGTATGTTCCGTAGAAGTCCAAGAAATATTTTCCTTAAATTTTCCCTATCCGTAGGAAAACTTTCTTAAGTTTGATCAAAAAATATTCAACCTAATATTAATATTTTTCATCCACTAAATAAAACCATATATACAAAATATTGTTAATTTTAAAATTTTGAACAAAAGTTTTAGAAAAGTAACTAATTTAAATGTACATTAAATTGAAATTTTGATAAAAGCAAAAAAATTATTTCCCACGAGATGAATAACATTAGGAAACTTCTATCCCCCAAAAAAAAAACATTAGGAAACATGCTTATTCCTCTCAAACAGAGGTCTAGTCTTCATCTTAGGCCCAAACAAACATGGACACGGGCCCAACTGCATAAGTGTGGTTATAGCCAGCCCAACTTCTTCTTGTTTCTTTTTTTTTTCTTTTTTTTGCGGTGCTAGTTTACATATTTTTTCCAAGTTAGACTTGAGACTTCAGATGTTTTATTTGGACACAAGAAATAATTTGAATAGTTGTAAAAAAATCACTTGTGATATGTAAGGGCTTAGAGCAAAATAAAAATCTAAATCTCTTTCATTTAGGTTTTCTTAGAACATTAGATAATAAATGGTCCAAAATTTTTGTGTCAATCAGAATGGACCTCTTTAAATTTTCTAATTTTGGAGTAAGATTGTTATATTATATCACCACCTATTTTACAATGCAAGGAGATTTTTAGGACATTGAACTTGGATTTGAATTTAGCATGTAACATTTTTTTCTTTATATATATATAGGTAAGTGGTCTAGCTCATCGGACCCCTATCTCAAGGAAATAATCCAATAGATCTACAGCGGATGGGAACAAAGATGCAGTGGCCCAAAGTTAGGGCCTCTCCAACCCGCAACATTCTCTGAAATGGTAACCTCGTTAGGGGTCTCCAAAGAAACATTAGGGATTTGTTATTAGGGGTGTCCAAAATTGGTTAACTGCATGTCATTACGGGTTTCGGTTTCGATTTTTTATGGATAGCCTTAATTATCATAGTTAACTATCAGTATAAGTTTTTCCTATTTATTAATAATCATTTTATCATATATTCTGGTTAAATTTATAGGTTTTAACTTAATAACGATTAAAAAAAGATTTAAGAAATATTTAATTGAACAAAGAACACTAATTAATACAGATTTGAAAAAAGAGGCAAAGCCACAACCACTTTGATATATAATGTTGAAGTGGTTAGATTTTCCCCAGCTGCCCAACATACACTTTTGTTCCCCCATAATTTTAACTAATCCTTCAAGTTTTAAATTTGCTGAGTGAAGAATATTGCAAGATATTCCTCCACAATATACCTTTTTGGCTGCTTTCCATACTATTTATTAAAGAATTTTTTGATGGAATTTATTAAAGAATTGACCATGGCTAAAAAGGCAAAATAAATGACAAATCTTCTTCAAGTGGATGTTGATGGGTTTTCCTTTATGCAACTATTTGAGTCCTCCAAGTTCAATCTTGATGAGTAATCTTTAGAATTTTTTTTTTTTGTAATGGAGATAGAGTACAGAAATAAAGACAGTTATAGAAGTGTTTGTTCTCTGCCTTCCTCTGCCAGAGTATGAGCTTCCTTAACTACAAATCTTTTGACTTTCCTAATTTTATAGAAAATGAACAACCCTAATAAAATCTTACTATACAGGACAATACTCCTGCAGATCGGTGAGCATTTCGACTGATCCCTGGAAGCTTGTACTACCTCCACATAGTCTGTATGGATGACTATGTTCCGGAGGTCTTTCTCTTTTGCTCTTTCCAAAGCACTTTCTATTGCACTTAGCTCCATTTGTAGAGCTGACAGGCCAAGCTCTGGGTGGGCATGTTGTTGTTCTTTTTCCGTCCTTGTTGCCTTAGAACCCAACCTATTCCTCCCTCAGCGACTCCTTAAGCCAAGCACCATCACAGAAAAACTCTCCATTTGTTTCTTGGGTCTAGTTTGTGTTCCAAACAAACTCCAGCTAGGGATGGCAACGAGGCGGATCGGGGATGGATTGGGGATGGGGGAGTATATCCCCGTCCCCATCCCCACTACCAAAACTCGTCCCCATCTCCGCTTCGGGGAATGATTCTTGCCCCATCCCCATCCCCATCCTCATCCTCGCGGATTCCCCATCCCCAACGGGGATTTTTTTAAAGCTATCCAAAAGCTAACCAAATTTTAATCGGACCCGATTTTTAACCTGTTCAAAATACAACGTATTTAACTTGTTCAAGCAATAATACATCATAATCAAACAATAATACATCAACAAGTGTTATTCGAAAAAAAATACAATTAATAATACATCCTCCTCAAGTGTGATTTGGAAAAAAAATTACCACTTTATCCTTGCTATTAATATATATATATATATATATATATATTGAATTAGAATAAATGTTATTTGGTAATTTTAAAATTTTTGGGGACAGGGATTCGGGGACGAGGATGGGGAAAATTTTGTCCCCATTCCCGCCCCGTCCCCGAGCGGATTTTGAAAAATCATTCTCGTCCCCGTCCCCATCCCCAATGGGGGTGAGGATTTTTCCCCAGAGCGGGGCGGGGCCCCAGTGGGTTTCGGGGATTCCCCGCCCCATTGTCATCCCTAACTCCAGCCGCCGGTCATTTGTGGGAGCCTCCTGGCCACTACCATGGCAGTTGCCATTCTCTGCACTCTCCATCCCTTCTTTTGAGAGGAGGTTGAGTTCTGTACGGATCCATATGGGTATTTCCCTGGGTTTATCCATTCATTGTTAATGGTTCGTCGATTTCTCCCTATCCAAATGAACCAGCACGTTGCTAAGAATTCTTGTGTCAGCTGATCTCCCCTTTCTTTATCCTTCCAAATTAGCATCAGCCAATTGACTATCCATTGATCAATTTGAATTATGTCATGTGAACTATCATGGATCCCGAGTGATGATGCAAACTAGATGCGTTGCGCCCAGTCACACTTCCTGAATAGGTGTTGACGATATTCTCTAGCCCTTCCACACAAGGCACAGAAGGGGTTCGTCCCAGGGTCCAACAGGCTCTTTTGTTGTTCAACGGGAGAGTATCCTTCATGATTCGCCATATCAGTACCTTCCATTTTTCTGGGCCTTTGATTGCCCAAAGCTTCTTCCAAAATTTGAGGAATTGAACATATTTTGCCACTTGTTTTGTTGATTATGCTATTTATTTCCAAAATCATACACAAATAGAGTTGTGGTGATTGAGTTCTACATAGCTGTGTTGGGTGCGTTTGTGAGTGATTTTAATCTTCATTCCCAACCCCCTCATGGATCAACAGGTTTGTATTCGATTCATTTAGGTTAATTGAAATTATGTACAATAAGTGAAAGTTCAAGTCGAAATACACTTTCATGATGCATACTAACTTCTTGCTTTCTCGGATGTTCAAGTAGATGGTCCCTTAAATCGTGGGGGTATTTCTACCCAAATGTTCTCAAGTTATTCAAAATATTTCAAGTAGTTTGTATACTCTTGAAAGGACAAGAGATTGTAGGAGAATTTTAAGAGTATAAAGGAAAATTAATAAATTGGAGAATCATAAATAAGTATAAGTTTGACTGTAATGAACATTTTAAGGTTCTCAGAATCAACATGGTCGTGTTATCTGCAACACGATTGTGTTTGGCGGTCGGAACCTTGCTTCGAGTCATAAAGCTGGCACGACCGTGTCATAAGGTTACATGGTGGTGTTGACTGCAACATGATCATGGTGTCTACAACATAACCGTGTCAAAGTGCACTTCATGAATTTAATGCCATTGGACTAATACTACGTGATTATTTTTGTTGTTGTTATCACTATCTAATTTGACTGTTTTTTCGTAAGCTTGACTCCATGGATTATAACCTAAGATAATGTCATGGATCAAGCCTCTTGAATGCAAAAGGTTTGATCCTTGGGCTTCTCTCATCAACTATAAATAATAAGCATTGTTACTCATTCACTCATCCTCTACTCTTTTCTCAAGTAACTTAGAATGCTTTCAATATATTCTTAAATGTGTTGTGGCCCATTTGAATTTGTTAAAGTTGTCCTTTATTTACAAGAACCCAAGAAGTAGAGTTTTAGCATCAAAATTATTTGTGTTATAGTGAATAAGCTTCAAGGGGTAGGTATGACCATATTTACATTTTTAAAAAAAATCTGTCAATAAGGTGATCATGCGTGTGAATTTGTTTTTTCAAGCCCTCTTTTTCTCTTACAGTAACCAATAATCAAAAGTTAATATTGACAACAATGGTTAAAATTATTGCTAATATTAAATGGTCTATTTCGCTACAATTGTTCATCTTTTTTTTTTTTTTGGAAACATTCAATTAAGCACCTTAAAAAAGACTAACTTATAATAACAATTATGAATTATTCATTTTCCTAGTTTCAAAACTAAACTTATTTATATTTTATTGTTAGCCTTCAACCATATCTTTTATCAGGTCAACAATTTTTTTAAATATTTTTCTTATTCAAAACAGATGTGCTAGTCTAGTCTTTGGACAAAATATGTAAATAACTAGTGTCAAATTCAAATGAGAGCTAATTAGCAAAGAAGGTCTTTTCAAAAAATCTTTAAAAATAGTCCATTTTTCATTAGAAAGTTGGAATTAAACAAATTTTTTTTTTATATCTCAATCATCTCTACTTACAGTTTTGTAATAGATTATTTAGTTCTTTAAATTCTAGCAATGAGAGAAACTATTTTTGAATTTAAAGTGGTATACTTTTGGTGGTAGCCTACCATAATAATTTAGGTCAAAATATAACTTTGTAAATCAAGATTATTTTTTCAATACCCTCAAAATATAAATTATACAATTCTAATTTTTGTTCTTTATTCTGTTAATTCAAAATAATCTCCTTTTTTATCCAACAATAATGATCTCTTTATCGACACAATTATTATCATTGTTCCCATCAAGCATTTTCTCCCACCTGGCCCCCCTAATTTTCCGTTGCATTGCATCAGAAAGAGGAAAAATGCAAAACATTTAAAAAAGAGTTGAACTTTCAATCACACGTCACAAAATTAAGTATCCTCTAAACCCAATCACAGTTAGAAGCTCAATCTAAATCGAGTCTGTCTTAAGTAAACCCTAACAACAATGAGAATAATAGGTTTGATGCATCCAATCGAGTTGGGTTAGTTTTTAGTCAGTGCAAAATTCTGGGTATTGCGTCTCAATCGATCAAACACAAATTTCCGAATTCCATGAGAAATTTTCACCCAAAAACAACCCATCCCCATCAATCATCATTACCCCTGATTTCCAAAGTTGGTGAGGAGGATCAGATCCCTAATTTTGGCTTCCATCATGTTACAGTATTGAACAGAGAGAGAAGGGTTACTGTTCTTCCCCCTTCTTCATCTTTCTTCTACACAATACATGCACTATGAAGGAACCCCTTTTTAGGCCTCTCTTCATCATCACTTATGACTCTGTTTCCCCTCTTTTTAAACCTAATTTTGAACGGGTCCGATTTTGCATGCCAATCTGATAATGGACGTCGAGGTGGTGCTTGAATTCCTCAGGAGAAATGGGTTCCAAGAAGCTGAATTGGCTCTCAAAGAGGACATCGACGAGAGAAAGGAGGTTGTGGGTTCGTATGATTTCGAGAAGTTTCATTTTCCGATGAACCCTCCTCCCCCGCCGGTCAAAGTTCCGGCGATATCTCGCCGGAGGAGGGGTTGTGGTTCTGGGTCGACGCCGGAGTCTTCTGGGGATGATGAGTTTAAGAGCTTGGGTTCTTCTACTAGTGTCAGTCGTTCATGTTCTTCAGGTTCAATTCTTTTCTCTCTTCCTTTACTTTTGGGAAGAATTGCTTGTTAAAGTTTGAAATTTGAATCATTTTCTATTATGGGGTTTCGGAAAATTTTCTGTTAGGGAAAATTACATTCTGACCTGAATCATTTATTCTTAAATTAGTGCTTCGTTAATTGCCTATGTTTAATAATTAGTTTGGTAGCTAAGCCTTAATTGCTCATTTTCACATATAGTATTGAAAGTTGAAACGTATGCATACACTTGATGATTTGTTTAAGTTAACTTTTTCATTGCCATTTTCATTGTTGATGATGCAATTGGTTTCAGCTTAGCTTGTTTTGTTTCCTGCTTCGATTAAATTCGCGGCTTCTTCTTTTTTTTCCCGATTATTTTGTTTTATAAGGAAGTCAAGAGAAACAATCACATAGTTGAGAGTAAAATGGACTCAATGGAGCTTGGAGGGTTATAGAAATGGATGAGCTAGATTTTGTTTTATAGTTTTGTATTTTTATGTATTGGTTGTTAGTGGTGTCTTGGCAATATGCCTATTTGATATCTCCACTTTGTTGTACCTTTTGAGGATGTGTTTGGTGGCAAACTTTTTGAATCGTGACTGCCTGCAGACTTTATGAATCCATATGGGCGTAGTTCGGCCACACAAGTAGATTCTGATACTTCCTCGGAAAGACTATCTCAGTTTGGGACTGCGCGAGACTACCACGAATTTGATATGAAGACCGACTTGTGGTATGATGACAAAGATGATGGACCTTTTATGACCCCTAGTTTTGGCGGGGTAGATCCTTTTGGGTGTCCAAGTGAGGACAAGTTTATCATGACATTGGAGACAGGAGGTCTCTCTAGGAACCCATTTTCTTTCAATCGGTTATCGGATACGTCAGAGGAAAACGGTGGCCGTATGGAATACCCGTTTCAGTCTCATAGAACTTCCACTGAATCTGATAATGTTGATGACAGCCTAGTGAAGCAATGCTGTCATCTGAATGAGAAAATTTACCCGGAAGATGGGGTCAAATGGGATCTTGGGCGTATGGGTTACAATGATGATGGTGAAGATGCTGATTTGAGCTTGAAAGATGAAATTTTGAAGGAGTTAGAGTCAAAGATGGCGAGGCAGAGGCTTGATGAAACCGAGCCCGTTGTAAAAGAAGGACCTGGGAAGGGTCCAGTGGAGGAATTCAATGGTTCGAGAAGTACAGATGAAGCTGTCAAGCACGATTGGCTCCTGGATAATGATTATAACTTTTGCTTTGAAGTTGGCGATGACGAGGCTGTTAATAATAGTTCCCAAGATCCTAACACTGCTACTGAGGAGCAAGGACATGAAAGCACGACTCCTGCAGAGACTCCGTATTGGGAATCAAATGAAGACGAATACGAAGTTTTTAACTTAAGAATTATTCACAGGAAGAACAGGTTTGTGAATTTCTCTCTGAATCATCTGTATGTTTTGTTATCGGCGTTCTTCTATTTCTGAAGTTAATTTGAAGGCTTGGAAGCCTGGAACTGTTCTTATTATGCTTCTCATTCAGGCTCTTCCAATTGGTTTCGAAATGATTTTGTTTTCGGTTTTCAAATGTTTTTGGGGTCCATCAGAATCAGTCTCTTCATGCATTCCTGTGCAATTGTGTCTTTTAATTTCCTCATGGTCCCCGTAGCTTAGCTGAAGAATGCACTTCAGAAATCGTACGCTCGTTGGCTCCTGATATTTTTGCGCTTTTTCTGTCTTTCACAGGACCGGGTTTGAGGAGAATAAAGATTTCCCTATTGTCTTGAACACAGTAGTTGCGGGGCGATATTACGTCACTGAATATCTAGGTTCTGCTGCCTTCAGCAAAGTTGTTCAGGCTCATGATACACAGACAGGAGTGGATGTGTGCCTCAAGATAATTAAAAATGACAAGGATTTCTTTGATCAAAGTTTGGATGAGATCAAACTTCTAAAGTATGTTAACAAGCATGATCCTGGTGATCGCCACCACGTCTTACGTCTTTATGACTACTTCTACTTCCAGGTTTGTAAGTGGATCATGTTTTGGTGATTATGATCTTACACATGCAATTCCCTTTTTCCACATTGGCACTATTTCACTACTCAAAACTCGGGTACCCGTGTTTGGACATGTATTGAAGCCGCTTGTTTTCTGAAAATTTTGCACGTCTTTGTTCTGAGAAATATACCCAGGGGTGTGGCAACAGGCAAAATCAGGCTGGATTAGGTTGGACCATTAACTTACTGGGTGGGTTGAGTCATGGTCTGTTCTTTTGTCAAGTGAGCCGGGTTGGGTGGACCCATTGGTGACCCACTTTGGTCCTTTTAAAAATGGAGCAAATTTGCACAGAAAAACCTCTATATGTTAAAAACTCTTAAGCAGATCAGCCAATTATTGACCCAACCATCGACGACTTTAACAAACCCCCCCCCCCCCAATTGTGGGTCCCGCTTGTGCGGGGTCTGGGGGGGGATCCATATAGCTATGATATGCACGGTTAGAATTTCTTTGTCTATGAAACGATTCATCTGAATAATTTGATATTTATTCTGTAAACAGGAGCACCTTTTCATTGTTTGTGAACTTCTTCGAGCCAACTTGTATGAATTTCAGAAGTATAATCTAGAGTCCGGAGTAGAGCCCTATTTCACAATGAGTAGGCTACAGGTAGTGCTTGCTGTACTTCTTACATATATTGTTTTTCCTATCATTTTATACAGTCTCGATGACAGGATTTACGATTCTGGTTCCTTGTAGTGTTACATTTGGTTATTGATATTCATAAACATGATTTTGAACTATGCTATAATCGTTACATATGCTTGGTGCCGCCACTCTATTCCACAGGCCATAGCTCGACAGTGCTTGGAGGCTTTGGATTACTTGCACAGCTTGGGGATCATCCATTGTGATTTGAAGCCTGAGAATGTGCTGATCAAAAGCTATAGCCAATGTGAAATAAAGGTCATTGATCTGGGAAGCAGCTGTTTTGAAACCGACAACTTGTGCCTCTATGTTCAATCTCGATCCTATAGGGCTCCTGAAGTCATTTTGGGACTCCCGTATGGTCCTAAAATTGATGTCTGGTCTCTTGGCTGTATCATGGCTGAGCTTTGCTCCGGAGAGGTAATGTGCAAATCCTCACCTTTCGCCTACTTAAGAAACTTAAAACGGGAAATTAGCATATGAAAATGATAAGCGTCTTGAATCAAGGTGGTTATTAACCATCTTGAATTACATCTAAATTACTCGAATAGTCAAATTCATGGATATTTAAATCATTGCAAACGTATGTTTGACCAGTTTGTGAGGGTTATTGTAACTCATAAATTGTATAAAAAGCATTTTTGAATATTTTTTCAAAAATGAGAATTATGGGTAAAGTATACATTTTCTATTGTGATTAGAATATCATTTATATTTGTCGATGTAGTAGGTGAATACAATGCACGTATAATACGTGTAATTAGTAATGAAAATTATTATTTAAATTATAAATAAATTATAATCGATTCAAGATGTTTAATAATCATCTTGAATCAAGACACATATCATTGTCCATTTAACATATAATAGTTCTTTTAGAAATTCCCCCCACCTACATCAAAAATCAGAAAGAAGACATACTTTCTTTCCTTATCCTTATCACCCAACGATGACAACAGCAAGCAATGCCCTTTCCAAACCAAATTGTAAAAGAAAGGAAAAGAAGTTTGATCATTGAATATTTTCTGTTTAAATTCTTCTGCTTATGAGTATGGTCTGTATTATATGAATGGAAAATTGTGGTCTGGTAGGTACTATTCCCAAACAATGCTGTTGTGACATTGCTGGCACGCATGATTGGTTTGCTTGGTCCCATTGATTTAGAGATGCTGTTAAGAGGGCAAGAGACACACAAGTACTTCACGAAAGAGTATGATCTGTATTATATGAATGAGGTTTGTGTTCTTATCTCGCTGTCCCCGGTTAGATATGTCCTTGTCCTGCCTGTCTATTGCATCCAGAATTGAGGAACAATCCCTGGATTTGGGTTCAATTTCTTCCTTAAACATACTCACAAATGAATTCACAACTTAGCCCGTATCTACCTTCGTTAGTTTGAAAAGCAGAAGCCTACGATGAATATGAAACAACAAATTGACCACAAAGCCCCTATGGCCCCAAGAGGCCCTAACCCTGTGGACCCGTGGTGTCCCTATAAATAAAAATATTAAAAAGAGAAGAAATGAACATATATAGTGCGTAAATGGCTTGAATTTAGGTTTCTGACTGTCTGACAAAGAGGTAGCAGCGAAGTGGCAACTAACCCCCTCTTCCAACGTTCCCACCTAGGTTCAAGCCTAGGTGGAAGCAAAAATTACTCACTAGGTGGAAATTGTAGGGTTGATGGGTCATGCTTGTTATGGGTAGTTTGGTACCTTCCCTTTACCCCTGGCCTGTAAAGCTTATTGACAGTTACCCCAGAGGTAGAGGCCCAGTGAGCAGGTCAAATTTACCTGAAGTATAAAAAAAATATTAAAAAAAAACCGGGTTTCTTAATGTCTATGTGTGTGATGTTAACATGCTAGGGCAATTCATAGGTTCATACAATTTTTGATGTAATGCACTTGTCATTTGCACAAATGAAAGATTACCATGATTGGAAAACAGGCTTTCTATTTGGTGTAGAGCTAATATGCCTTAAAATCGTGAAAACTCTCAGGAAACCGACCAAATAGAGTTCATAGTGCCAGAGAAATCTTCATTGGAACGTGAACTTCCTGTTTCTGATCCGATGTTCATGGACTTCTTAAGAAATCTGCTTCAGATCAATCCTCGAGATCGCCCCACAGCCAAACAAGCCCTCCAGCATCCTTGGCTGTCCTTCCCATATTAGTCTCAGAAAGAACCATCATCATCAGCAACGAACGATCTTAAGATGAACATTGGTGTGAATTTTGAGCATTTACGGGGGCAACAGAGGCGTGAGTTGAAGGTAACTTGATGAATTTACTGTAAATATTACAGTCACAGGATGCTGCATCATCTGCTTCACAACCGCGGCATGCCATGTAGTTTTTGGTAAATAGGTTTGTTTCTTTGTTGTCTCGTATTTGCCTTTTTCCTTTTTTTCTTTTTTACCCCCGAGTGTGGGTTGAACGAAGGGGCCTATAGTGTTTTATACAGCTCTTTGTATGTAACCTTGACAAGTTTCTTTGAAACGGGCCGAGGGAAATTATATTTGCACCTATCAAATTACAGTGAAAATGTATCAAGCTCATTTTGGTTGATTTGTGCAGAGTTTCTGTAACAAGGAAGTCCATGTTCTGCAACACACTCTCTTTTATCCTTTTTACTGGAGTGATTTTCAGTGTGCCTTTACATATGCAGTAAAATTATATACATTTGCAGTAAAGTCCATCTTTGGTAAAATCAGATATTTTAGATAGCAATAGCAGTTTATGTAATGGATAATGTTTTAACTTTTAAGTAACAGATAGCAGTTTAAGTAGCGAATAGTAGATAATTGTTCAAACGAATAGTCTATTTGGTAAATTTAGCAAAGAAGAATCTCGGAGGCTGTGAGATGTTTGTTAAAAAAAATTACAAAATTATGCTTTATGATGGTACTTTTTATTACAAAGTTAATAAAAGTACTTTCATATAATGTAATATATAATACTATATATGTTAAAGAATTAATAGTCAAAAAGTTTAAAATTTAATTGAGAATAATCTCGATGGAAAAGAGGCTAGCATTACTGCACCTAAATTCTTAGTCTTCTTTAATAATTTTGAAAGTTTGGTCACACATACCTTTCCTTGCACAATTTGCCGTGATTCATACGTATTCAAGTTAATGGATCCCTCAAGAGAAAAAGAAGAAGTTATTAATGGAAGTTTAAGCCTAGTTTCAATGATTTAAAAAAGAATTCAAATGAAGGGCCCAAATATGTGGGACCATAGGAGCCTTTGGATTTGACTATTATCCTTTGATTGTCTAAAACTCAAATCTTCTTACAATATAGGTCTCAATTTTTTTAAAAACAAAAATAAGATTTAAATAGAATTGGTTTACCTTGACAGGCAGAGAAAGATTATGTTCTTAAGAATGATATGATCAAGTTAGGTTTGGTTAGATAAGGAAGGAAAAAGAAAGATAAGGATAAATTTGTAAGTGGTGGGGTAAATGTATTTTGACTTTGGTTTGAGTGTTTTTTATGGAATCAGGTAAAGTAAGATAAAGTTAGACAAGATGAACTAACTCATCACTTTAAAGAACAGAGCCACACAGGTCCAAACCATTGTTAGTTAAGTAAACCAAGCTCCAAATCATCCTACTAATTAATGTTAAAGTTGGTGAATCCCTCACTCCAAAGTCCCATAAGCCTTCCTCCCCTCCCTGCAATCCAAACTCAGTTGTGGGGTCCATGTCAAGATGGATCTGAGTCCTTGGAGGCACAGTTTGGTCACCACTGGGTATGACCTTCACTTCAAGGTAAATCTCGGACAATGGGTTATGCTTCAGGTCCTCAATAGGACTCTCCTTGAGCTTTCTAAGGGGCTCCAGGATTCATCGACACGAATAACAAGGCGGAATCAAACTAGACTTCCATTTTGGCGTCGAACAAAAGTAGAAACAACCTAAGGGATAATTCGGTCTTTTTCACATCTTATAAAGATCAACCCAAGGGTATTTCGATCCATTTGGCAGCCTAGGAGCATTTTGGTCATTCACTTCATCCAAGGGTTGGGTTGGAATATTGTACGAAGAAGCTTGTAGAAGGAGCAAGCAGGTGTTTCAGTAAAGGTCACGATTGTGACCCTCAAATGTCACGCATGCGACTCTTCACTGTGACAGGTTCGATTTCGAGCCATTTCAATATAATTCTTCTCCCCCTTTTGATGCAATGTTGCCCTTGCTCTTGCTCTTGCCCTTGCCCTTGCCCTTGCCCTTGCCCCTTGCCCACATGTATCCTTCTCCTCCTAAATAATTTTGTATAAAGCTTAGTCCTTAATTGTAATTAGGGTTTACAGAGGATTCTTCCTCTGTCAATGCGTACAAATACTTGGCATTTGAGAGGAAGAATTCAGTTTTTGACATTGATGAATGCAAGAAGAAGCTTTCGGCTTTCTCATCTTCTCTCAAATATTGTTTACTTTATCCATTAGTTGATTAATGGTGATGTACTGGTGTTGCAAGTCTTCCCTTTATAAAACTTGTGATGGATTATCTTTTATCAAATTTTTGGTGGGTTGTAATTTTAGGTGGTGGTTTAACCTTTATCACAAGTCCATATCCTTTGTTCTTGTTGATTTCCAGGTTTGTGTTGTTCATCATCGTCACCCACTCAAGTATCTCCGAATCCCACCACGCCATGCTCCACTTACCCTCCCTGCCATACTTTCCCTGTCTTATTTTCTCATCCTCTTACCTACACTTCAAAAAAAAAAAGGGTCATGTGCTTATAAATTATTACTTTTGTCATTCCTATTAAAACTATCTCGTTATGGGTATTTTTTGTCCATAAATATAATTTATCTATATCAAGTAGTAATTGTTTGATACATATTCCTCAGTCCTCTGAAGAAACAATGAATTAGTAACGAATGAAGTGTGTGTATATTTTATTACTTATGTTTTTGTTAGTATTGGTTTAACATTATATTTGATGAAATTAACCTAATGTAAATGACCAACTTGAATTTTATCTAGTCCAAACTGAAAATTTTCAAACTTAATTAACTTGAAATGCAATTTATGATCTAAATCGAAATCACTTTTTACCAAAGTTATTTGTTTTCTAAGTGAACTCTTATTTCGCAAAGTATAAAGTGATTCGAAATCAACTCATAGTATGAAAGTAACCCAACTCAAACTAAAACTTATTGATCGAACTGACCCGATTCAAATGGATCAAGCCAAACTCAACCCAAATCAGTGAATCACCTCTTTGTCAAGTTTATTTAAGATAAGTTTATTGTGGCCATCTATTTAAATAAAATATTAAATAAAATCATTGCGGTTCTAGCATTAAATCAAAAAAAAAAAAGAGTTCATCAACTGTGCAGACAACGCCCACTCATTCAAAAGAGAAAGCCGTCAAATTTGTCTCTTGTCATTGGCTCTCTCTCTCTCTTTCTCTCTCTTCTGTCTAATCGATTAACTTTCTCTCTCCTCCATTTCTACCTTTCTCTCTCTAAATTCACTTCACTCCCTCGTCAAAGTTGTCATTTTTAGAGAGAGAATCAGATAGTCGACTCCAAGGAAGGAGCCACCACCAATCCATGATAAAGCAGATACCTTTTCTAATCTTCTCTCCTATATTAATCTAATCGAAAAGCAGGATACCACTTTCATGATTCCCCATTGATTTTGATGGTTCCGATCCATTCCTATTCCTAATCATGTCCCATGATGTTGTTGGGTCACTTTGAACAAACCCTAATTTAGCCCTTTTCAGCGAATTGGTGGGGTGTAGTAGTAGTTGTTGGATTGGATTGTACTCTCTGATGTCGCAATCGGAGGTTTACGCGCCCAAATCGGTGCAGCTATGGAAGACGGTGCTCAATTGGTTGGCTTTCATGGTTCAGATCTTCGTGCAGATTGTCAGGGGGACTCCTTCTTTGGCGCAGGTGTTTAGTTACGTCGGATTCAACCAGGGTTCGTTTCTGTCGCCGCCTTCTACGGCGTTCAAGCCTCTCCCGGTCGTCGAGAGTTCCGCCGTTGACATCGCCGCGGACGGCGGAGAAGACGGAGGAGTTGCTCGAGCTGATGCTGAGGTGGTGGGAGATGATGGCGGTTTCGGAAAGTTGGGCAAGTTTACTGTATGTTATCTGTCTTTCTTCTTCTTGTTGTTATTATGATTTGGATTTGGGTTTATAGCTGTCTACATGAATTTTGATGGGTGAGTTTTATTGGAAGGTTAAGGTGGTATCTTTGGATTTGGGTGAAAGAAGATGAAGATGATGGGGTTTTATAAGTGTTTCAGATGGTTTGGAGTATATAATATGTATGTTGAATTTTGTCTTGTTCTGAATTAGGAGGGACATGTATGGTCTATATCTGGTTCTTCCTGATTTGTCTTTATGTTGTTGAACTATAATTGGTATGAAGAAGTCCCTGGAGCAAAATTTAGAGTTGATGAGATGTTTAGGGTTACATTTTGGGTACTGGGTATGGGTTGATCATTTGATTGGTTGTCATTTGTCAAACTGGGTATGTATTAGTTCAACTGTTTTCTCATTTATGTTAATACTTGTAGTCTCATAAGGTGGAGTACAAACATGTATGCCGGGCCATCTTTTTTTCCAATTTTTGGTTGGGGGTGAGGTGTGGGATTTGCTGTTAAGAAGGTACTGAGTCAATTGCTTGTTTGTAGGTTCCTTTGGAAGTGATGTCAGATCGTATGCGATTTAACAAAACTGACAAATTTCTCAAGAAATTAAGAAACTTTATCCATTTCATTATATGATAGTTCAAATGTTTCTTCATTATCAGTCTTTGTTAATGGGGGGAAGTTGACATGATTAGACTGGAATCATGGCAGGACCTGGCAGCATACTTGTGATTCAGGTGCATTTTAATGTGGGTTTCATTCAGTTGTGCATCCTCATGTAGTCAGTCCTGCTGTCCTGTCTGTGTTTGGCAGTAGCAGTGACACTGTTCATTAGGTGATGCAGGAGCGAGTAGGGACGCTCTCTGTCTTGCTCTTGATGGTGTCCTTTAGTAGTAAGATTATCTGCAAAGTTTTAAATTGTATGGAGACTTCGTTGGCATTTACTCTGTATATTACGCTTGAGTAGAGATGTCAATAGCATAGGGGCAACATGTGTAATAAGGTGCTAGGTAGCAGTTACTTCTGGTCTATCAGAGCCTTATATTCTATAATAGCACGACTTTTTCTTTAGGTTTCAAAGTATGGTGAATGTTTATTATGGTTGTATTTTATTGTTGATGTGGTCTATGTTACTTGGACTCAGGTACGCGTGTCCATATCGGATACGGATACGGGTGTCGGACTCGGCTATTTTAAAGAAGTTTTATACATTTTCATTGTAATTTGAAGTGTCGAGTGTCGTATCCTTGTCCGAGTATTGAGGGTCCGACACGGGTACGGCAGGGAAAATGAAGAGTCGGAGTAACATAGCATGTGGTTCATCTAGTTTTATAGGTACTAAGTTTTTAATGTAGTTAATGTTCAATTGATGAAGTATCCCATCGAAGATTTGGATTGACTTCACTTATGAGCGTAATTACTTAGAGTTTCCTGAGTATCATATGTCCAGTTGTAGGCAACATCTGGACATAAATGTCTTAGAGCATTGAACATTTATTCCTGTGTATCTTTCTCATCTCAGTAACTTCTACCTTTTCCTTTCAAAAGGTGTGTCCATCTAAGCATGTAACTGGGATCACTTTCTAAACTGTGCAGGTTGTTCTTGACTTGGATGAAACACTTGTATGTGCATATGAAACATCTTGTTTGCCCCCTACACTTTGTACACAAGCAACAGAAGCTGGTTTGAACTGGTTTGAGCTCGAATGTGTATCATCAGATAAGGTATTACATTTAGCTTTCCCAATTTTTGTCAGTTATCAGTGACTGTGTACAAGAATATTCTAATTACATGAAGAAAAGCTGAATTTTGGTAATCTAAATTGAAGGAAAGTGAAGGGAAGCCAAAAATTAGTTATGTGACGGTGTTTGAACGTCCGGGGTTACATGAATTCTTGAAGCAACTCAGCAAATTTGCAGATCTTATTCTTTTCACAGCTGGCCTCGAAGGTTTGTATTTTCCTCCTCATCCTTTATCTTCATACATTATCGTGCTTTGCTTGTGCGAAATTCAGATATTATGTGCTGGATCATTGTTACATTTTCCTGTGCCCCCGATCTCAACAGGTTATGCCAGACCTCTTGTTGATCGAATTGATTCTGAGCATCTGTTTAGTCAGCGATTTTATCGGCCTTCTACTACAAGCACGTTAGTATTCTGTATCTTATGTCCATTTTTCTTTCATGTGGCAATGCTTCTCTAGTTCTCTGCGGAATAATTAACATTACTTTTTAGGTGTTTCCCATTCAGTGTACTCTTGTGGCCCTCTGTGCTGCATATTACATTTGTGAATTATGATGTTTCCTTTCCTGTAATGTGCAAGAATTCTTAGCTGCAGCTGGATTTCTCTTGCATGCATTTGTACTGTGCTTACTAGACTTTCTGGAGACAACAAATCTCAAGTTGTGCATTGAATTCTGACATTGAATTGCTTATGTTGGGCTTTTGAACCATTGACTTTCATTTCTGTACAACAGGTCTTATTAACTTGTTCAGTGTGTATAATATGGATTTAAAGAGCTATCCATCTAACTAATGGAGATGAAAATAAAGGAAGGATGAAAATAATAGGGATTTAAAGAGCTAACCATCTAACTAATGTTGGGCTTTTGAACCATTGCTGATGGTTTTGTAGTACCATGGAAATGCTCTCTCTTATATGTTTTAATTAGTACCTAAGCAACACTTGCAAAGAAGTAAGTCATGTTGCTGAGTTTGGCTCACTAGTCACTGCTAATGCTAATGATGCTGTAATGGAACGTAAATGTCTTGATATATTTACAATTGTATCTTATCTGTTGCTACAGTTGATCCTATGAATTAGATCAAGCCTACCTTTTTGGACCTCATCTTGTTTTGAGTTTGGCTCAC
Organism: Portulaca oleracea; assembly: GCA_029582165.1. Lineage (NCBI taxonomy): Eukaryota > Viridiplantae > Streptophyta > Magnoliopsida > Caryophyllales > Portulacaceae > Portulaca > Portulaca oleracea. Next base: position 1,661,459 of record CM055872.1, read on the forward strand.
TAGTCACTACTAATGATTTCTTGCCTATTCCTAGGTCTGAGTTTCTGTTGGGTGAGTGTGTTCCTCATGACAGACAGTAGGGGGTAATGGTGCGACTGGTGCGGTACTTGTGGCCAAGTATCGAAAAACAATCTGTTTATCTGAAAGTTTAAAAGTGGGTTCATTTAGAGACGTTTCTACCTGATTGATGTTATCCTTTGCAAGTGAGTGCAATTAATAAAAGCTTTGCCAATTATAGAAATATAGGTATATGAAATAGTCAAGATCTGTATTGTCTGTTCGGGCTAGGATTATAGTATGGGCATATGGTAATGCTACCCTTTGAACTTCAGGATCAGTCGAATTTAAATACTTGCCCTTTGTGCAACTCAGTAACAATCCCCTGCTGCCTCCTTTTTCTTTTTTTCCCCCTTCACTAGTTAATAGCCTGGGTGATGGGTGTATTGTAGTGGCATATATACGAAGTTTCGCAAATAAGGACCTTTGTTGTAAAGACCATGTCTGGGATGGGTGTACTGGAGATGATTGAGTGACATGGGTCACTACATCATCTCTATATATTATCATTACTGCGATGCCTATGTCTCAGAAGCAATAAGTTGGATGCTACGGTGATCAGTTGAAAATGCTTGAACAGTTGTCAACCATGCATTTTGATACTTGTATCTGGTAACATTTCCCTTGCATTAGTGGGTTTATTGGGGTTGTTTGTCGTTGCTGTTGTCATCTGATCACATTGCCTGTAAAGTGATCTACATAATAGTTTGCCTGCTTGAACATTGTACATCTTAAGTATGTTTATGTCAGCTAATTACTAAACTATCTTTTACAATTCTGGAGATTTCATTTGTAAGCAAATGCAGTTTTCCATGTGATACTTTTTGGAGATTATCCAATGGGTTGCTTGGTTGTGTTCTTTATTCATTATGGTAAAAGAGGTTAATAATCCATATTCATTGCATACTTGAGTTCCATTCAGATTGTAGTTAAGTATGCAGTTATCTACTTTATTTGCGTTGTAAAGTTCTCCAAGGGCTGTGTTTAGATTCTTGTATAGGTATCAGATGTTGCTTTGCTTTTCTCAGTTTTGCCAGTCTTCTTGTTTAATTCATTAGGACCTGAACCTGCAAGCTCAATGTCGTTCGTCTTGACGTATTTAATTTTCTGTCACAGCTTCATCATTTTACTAAAATGTTTGGTACCGATTTGATGAGACTTGTGTCTGTGCAGGGAATATCGGGATCACGTTAAGGATCTGTCCTGCATCTCACAGGACCTCTGCAGAGTAGTTCTTGTTGATAATAACCCATTTAGTTTCTTATTGCAACCGTTGAATGGGGTTCCTTGTGTACCATTTTCTGCAGGACAACCACATGATGATCAGGTAACTAACCATCCTATAGAATTATCTTAGGCCCTATTCTTTTCAACTTCTTTTTTTCATAACAAGTTTAAACAAGTTCAGTTCAGAATAAGTTCAGAAAAGTAAGTTGAGAATGCAAAATGCTCTCGCAAATAAGTTCAGAAAGGAAAAATAACTTCAGTTTGATTCAGATGAAGTTGAGTCGAAATAAGCTGAAAAGAGCATGACCTTAGCCTAGCGATAATACTAGATAATCGAAAACAACTTGGCATTCAGCTGAGTTATATTCTGTCAATCTGTTTGCAGCTGCTTGAGGTATTGCTTCCACTTTTGAAGCAACTCTCTGTTGAGAAGGACGTGAGGCCCGTGCTATATGAAAAGTTCCATATGCCTGAATGGTTCCAAAAACACGGAATCCCTGCTAATGCTTGGAACCTATAGCAGCAGCTCGGAAGTACATTGTTCATCGTTGCTCGGTAACTTATATATTCTGAAACATGATCTGATTGAACTTCTTGTATAGTAGAATATTGGGAAAAGCCCATTTGTGAGATCCAAAAACTACTCTTTCTCCTGAACAATATTGGATTGGACTGGATTGGATTGTGCTCATTTTTGTATGTAGTTTGGCTGGAAATTAGATTCTTGTGTAGTTCCGTACGGGGTAGGTGCTCTTCTTTGTGTCATAGTGTAAGTTACAAGTCCTGTATTCCTGTATCATATCTTCTTTTCTAAGCTAATAAGCAGACTTTCTGTTTCAGACATCCTGCTGTAACATTTTCTGTTCCGCTTTCTTCTGGATTTGTCGGAATTTACACAACACCCATTTACAGCAAATGTATTCCTTGGATCGATCTAATTTACATGGAGCGATACTGTACAGTAATTTAAGACATCTTGTTAATAATAATTTATTTCGAAAAGTCAGCATTTAACTAATTTAACATGTAAAGATTCACCATTGTCGTCAATGTTTAATGTCTTGGATGGTAAAAGAAATGAAATTGAAGAGCCTAATTTCTGGAAAAGTCCTTTAACCAGGTGTATAGACCTGTCAATTCGGGCGAGTCAAGTCGGGTTTGGTTATGCCCCGTATTTCGGTTTTGTTATATTTCAGGTTTAAAAAACTGGGTCGATTTCAGGTCGGGTCAACTTTTGCCAGGACTACAGGTGTATAATTACTTGTTTAACAACCCTTGGACTGAAACAAAACATGTTATGTTATGTTGGTGTTTATTAGGTTTGCAGCTGCCATACTTTAGTTAGGTGCCTACCTGTTTGACTAAATCATACTTATTAAATTTAAAGGGAGCATCAAAGCTTTTCTGGTGTTAAAATGGCTTCACATCCAACTACCCCACCATCAATATTCAATATGCATGCAATCTCACTTTCAAGTGCATACTTGACTCATTATTCATGTATTCATGTGCTACTGCTAACCAGCACCCAAACCCTAAAATTAAAAAATGACAATCTCTTTGTTTCATAAAAAATTTAATATTTTATTTCATTGAAACTAATGTCCAACCATTTGAGCTACTGGTTTTGGTGCAATCAATATATTTACAGATTATAGTATTTTTTTACACCTAAATACTTGCATAATTGTTAGATAATGATAATATGAAAGAGCGTTTGGTAGAATTCCAGGGTCTTGACTCTTGAGGGAATTTTCATGTGAAATTTTTTTTAGGATAGTGCATTTGACAGTGTTTGATTGAAATTGTAAATTTCCCGGAAAAAATGTTTGAAATATCCAAACTATCCATATTTATAGGGGTATTGTGAAAATAATTGTTTCTTTTTCCTTAGTCCCTCATAGAAAATTTTTCACCAATGATCATTGAAAATATTTTGTTAAAGATGAACATTGTAAAATTATGGATCCTACCTAAAATATTTTCCATTAACAAATGAAAAACCAAACAAATGAGTCTACCAACTAGACTAGAGGGCTTTTTGGTTGAAAAGGTTGAAATGGATGGAATGAGGAATGAGGTCAATCTATATAGGGAACTTTTTTTATTTCCATTTTCCAATATGACTTGTTTGGTTGAGTTTCAAAATATGAAAATCTGACTCTAGCTAATGTAATAGATTTGTTTTATATCACTTGTTTGGCAGGAATCAAGAGATTTGCTCAAACTCATATCTAAAATGTTTTGAGTGACAAATTAGGTGCCCAATCCCCACCACCCAAAAAATCATGAATCATATAATATTGACTTGAGTAATACTTATGAACCAAATGATCCATAAAATTAATTTTCAATAATCAATAATACTAATAATGTGGGTCTAAGATATGATTTTAATTTTCTATGCCTTGATTTTGTATTGCAATTTGAAATGTCTTCAATTTCCACTTTTTCTTTTGCGTTCTTAAGTGGTTATAAAAAGTAAAATGGAGTGAATTGCTTTTTGGGTAATTTATTTATTGTTTGTAGGTGTTTGTAGTTGTCTTTAGTTGTTGCAGTTTATTTTTGGGTTTTGTTCATACTGTTTTTACTTTTTACTGTTTTACGGATATTTTGTAGCATCTTTGATGTTTTATAGCATTTTTTACTTCCAACTAAAAAAAGGGATTATAAAAAGTAAAATGAAGATGAGTAGGGTGTGTGACATCTTCCTCTAGCTCAATTATGTTACAATAATGTAAGTAATGAAATAAAATAATCGAAGGTCTTGGACCTCTTGGTACCAAAAATTTGAAATAAAGGAAGAAAATTGGTTATTAACATTAAATATATGTGTGATTCAATAATAGCAAAACCTAATTAAGATTTTGTTTGCATGGGGTGGGTCCAAGGCTTTATTTACTAGGATGATTAATTGACAAATTGATTTGATATATGCCTGCTAAATAATACTAATGCATAAATTGTATATTTAAATTACTTTCTCTGTTTTTATTTAACTATCGTCTAGGAAATCGTGTTAATAACTTTGATCGTTAATACCTTAATTTGTATAATGATTTATCATACAAAATTGATATCATTAGATTCATAATAAAAAATACTATTTAAAAGTACAATATTTTATTTATTTTTTTTATAAAATATCATGTCAGATGTTATTGATCAAAGTTGAATCTTAAAGATATGAACGACAGATCGAAAAGAATAGAGGGAGTACTACCTCCGTCCCAAAATGTCTTTCATTTGACTAAATTTTGACCATTAATCATTCACAAATTACAATGAGTTATGATATGAAATTACCGTCATTGTAATTTTTACTAAAGCATTTTTCTAATGGCAGTAATTTCATATGATCATAACTCATTGTAATTTGTGAATGATCAATGATCAAAATTTAGTCAAATGACAGACATTTTGAGACGTAGTTAGTATTATATATATTGAATATTTGAAAATTAAAGTTTACAAAGATTAACTACACCTAATTTATAGCAACAAATATATAATAAGAAATAGATTTGAGTATTTTTATATGAGGACTAATTCACATGAATCATATATAAATAAATGAGCCAAGATTGGAGAATTAAGTTGTGTCTACATCTGCATTGGCTTTAGGTAGAAAGACCTTTTCTTTACACCACATCTCTATCATGCATATACACCACTTTAATCATACAATCCTCAAATTTATGAACATCCAATACACTTTTCCCATAAATTAATCACCTTCTTGGTCTATGTGCTCAACTAATCCCATTTTGTACACTTTCTCCTTTTAGAGACAAAGAAAAGCATGTATGATATAGAATGATTTTCATTCATTTTAAATTTGTTTACTCCATTGTAAATTAATGTTCTTTTTGAATTATTGAATGGGAAAATCTAAAATGTTTAAAGGCAAAATACACCAATCAATATCTACTAATTAAAATATAATCTACAATTCAACAACATTACTAAGGGAGTGGTAGGGAAATTTTTCATAGGAAAGTGGAGAAAATGGTGGGCCCATCGTGAAAATTTTTCCGAAGTCAACACGTATTCATATATGGGGAAAATAAGTCAACCCGGAAAATTGACCATTTCCCCGAGATTATTGACCAACCAAACGCACACCAAATGGAAAGTTACGACTGACATCAAGCTACGTAAACACAACATCACAACTAGACTTTATTTTTCTCCTTGGGCCCTTTGAATATCTTTCAATATTCTAAATAGTACCTTCCTTTATTGAGAGCCTCTATCACCAACAAATTTCTAAGTTCAATGATTTTGCGAACAAATTTATAAATGTTATCCTCCAAAATGATACTAGATGGCTCGGTCGATCGATTTTTGTTAACATATTAGCCTTGAAATGAATGTTACTCCAAAATAGGGATTACTGACATATAAAATATGAAAGTAAAGACCATTAGAATCCAATTTTCCAAATATAATTATGAAAAAGTATATTCAATATGTTAGAGTAAGCTAAAATAAGATAAGGTAAGATAAGATAAAATTTTATTTACCATCCCAAAAAACTTTGTTTCCCCAAGAAAATATTTCACTTCTTATGGTAATTTGCTATCAATATCATTATTTTATGATATTGTTATTATTATTATTATTATTATTATTATTATTATTATTATTATTATTATTATTATTATTTGTGTAGAAGAGGGTGGTGCCTCTAAAGAAATTTATTAGGATCTAATACTTCTAAGCCAAGTGGCTCTGTTACAATCTACCATAGATACGGCCTACTACCTCATACGGAGGATTATTGTGGAAAACAAGATTCGAAACAAAATAAGTTCCTAACGAAATTAGTTTATCTACCACGCTCTACTTCTTATGGCAGCTTGTAGATGGTTGTTGTTGTTTTTAGTTGTTGCAGTTTATTTTTTGAGTTTTGTTTTTGCTGTTTTGCGAGTATTTTGTAGCATCTTTGATGTTTTATTGTCTTTTGGCTTCCAACTGTTAAAAAAAAAGCTACCACTTATTCAATTCTAAATTGCTTTATGACTCCCTTATAAAAAAAATAGCAAATGTTATACTTTGAGGAATTACTTTCATTAGCAATAATAAAAGAAAAATACCTCCCCCAAAAAAATCATAATAAGATGGACTCCCATACATTCTTGGAAATTTACTTTTAAATTCATAAGTGAATTGAACTAAACTCTCATAAAATTAAAAAAAAAAATTAGGCCTTGTTGTTTTTTAGTGTTCCAAGGTGTGAGTAAGGTAAGTAAGATTATATTTAGTAAAGTAGTAGAGGTAGGTAAATGTCACACTACCTATTTCTTTTTTATTTTAGATAAATTATGTGAGTTGAATACAAATTTAAAATATAAATTATGTAAAAGTATATTAAGTATGATAAGGTAAGGTGAAATAAAGTAAGGCAAAGTAAGGTAAAATTTTACTCACCACCCTAAAAGAAAATATTCCTAAGACACATTTCATTTCTCATCACAGTTTGCTATCAATATCATTACTATATGACATCGTTATTTTTATTTTATTTTTTAGTGTGTAGAAAAGGCGGCGCCAACCCTTAAAGAAATTTATTAGAATCTAATACTTCTAAGCCAGGTGGCTCTATTATAATCTACCATAGATACGGGTTGCTACCTACCTCGGAGAATTATTGCGAAAAACAAGATTCGAAACAAAATGAATTTCTAACGAAATTAGTTCATCTGCCGCCCGATTCACTTCAAAATTACTTTATGACTCCTTTGTAAAAACCAAAATAAATATTATACTTATATTGCTAACATTATTGTAGCTAATTACTTTAATTAGCAATAATAATAGAAAAACACCCCTCCCCCTCAAAAGAAATCATAATAATGTGGATTCCAATACATAATTTGAACATTTGATACTATTTCCTTTTATTTTTCAATATATTTTATTAATTTACTATTTCCTTTTATTTTTTCTATATTTCAGTAATTTGAAATAGGGCCCTTTTATTTTTCAATATATATTTTAGTATTACCTCCGTCCCAAAATATTTGTCTGTTGACTAAATTTTGACCGTTGATTACTCACAAGTTATAATGAGTTACAATATAAAATTACCGTCATTGTAAACTTTAGCAAATTATCTTTCAAATGGTACTGATTTTATATTTTGATTCATTATAATTTGTGAGTAATTAACAGTCAAAATTCAGTCAATAGACAAACATTGTGAGACGGAGTAATAATTTGAAATAGGGCCCTTTAAATTTTCAATATTTTACTAGTAATTTGAAAGCCATATAGGTCAAGTGGTCAACCTACCCTTGAACAACATTTCCCACATAATCAACATCTAAATCCTAACTCGGATTTATTTCCTTTTAATCATATAATCTTCCTTAACTGCATAAATTAATTGACTAATTACTTAATTAAATCGTCTCTCTCTCTCTCTCTCTCTCTCTCTCTCTCTCTCTCTCTTAAACCATTCTTCAGTCCTCTGTTTCTTTCCCTGTTCTGTTTTCTTCTGCTCTTTCTCTCTCTAAAACTCTCCTCTTTCTCTCTCTAAAACTCTCTTCACATTCAAAAAACGTTAAACATTCTCTCTCTCTTTAATTCAATTCAATCCACCTTCCATTCAATGAAGACCATTAGATGACGATTACCCCTCCATTATTACTCTCTTGCTCCGCCGTTTTTTTCTCTCTCCTGTTTCTCTCTCTACCCCGCCACCTCCATGGGCTGGGCTCCGGCGGAACCCTCGCCGTCACTTACGCCACCGCCACCGTCTGCGGCATCGTCGCCGGCGAGCCCAACCACCGGATCGAGTGCTTCCAAAATCAAAACAGAGTCGTCAACATCCAGCCCAACGTCTCCTACGACGCAATCTCCGGCGGCCGGAGCTTTTTCTGCGGCCTGCGCTCCGGCGGCCGGTATTTGCTCTGCTGGGACACGAACACCTTCCAACCCAAGAGGGTTTACTTCAGCAACTCCGCCCCACTGAGCGAAATCTCCGTCGGAGATGATCAAATTTGTGGGGTTGTTAACGCCACAAATGAGGTCATATGCTGGAGAGGAACAAATGGTTTCGATCGAAACCCTAGAGGGGATTATGGGTTCCGATCGATTTCTTCTGGGGTAGGGTTTTCATGCGGGATTTTGGTGAATAACAACACTGTTAGATGTTGGGGTAGTAATTCAACCATGGCTAACCAAATCGAGTCTCAATTTCAGAACATTTCGATGAACAGTATTGTAGCTGGTGGTGGTCATGTTTGTGGGTTTAATTCAACTGGGTTTTTGGTTTGCAAAGGGAGTAATTCATCTGGGCAATTGGATTTTCCTTCAAATTTACCATTCGAGTTCTCGGAACTAACCCTAGGATTGGATTACAGTTGTGGGATTAGGCAACCTAATGGGTCAGTGGTTTGTTGGGGAGGTGGAGGAAGATATTCAAGCAATGTGACACAAGGGGTTGGATTTGAAACCCTAGCTGGGGGCTTGAATTTCAGCTGTGGGATTCTGACTAGGAATTTTTCAACCATTTGTTGGGGTCCTGGGTGGTCAAATCAGGGTTTCAATCTGCCTTTTTCCAAGTTCCTTCCTGGTTTCTGTGTACAATCTGAATGTTCACAATGTGGGATTTTTCCTGATTCTCAATCCCTTTGTTCTGGGCCTGGTAACATCTGCAAGCCTTTCAGTCTCTCCTGTGCAACAACCCCTTCATCACCCCCACCTTCAATCCCACCATCTCCGCCATCAACGCCGCCATCGAAAAGGCTGAGATTATGGCTGCTGGTGTTCGGCATTGTCGGCTCAGTCGGAGCACTCGCCGGAATATCCACCATAATCTACTGCATATACACCGGTGCAACTCGAAAGAAGGTGCACAATTCTGTACAGCCGACGATCACCCGTGGGAGTTCAACCACCAGCCGGGGCTCCAGCAACCCGCCCTCAAGATCCCTGACAATCCGCCGCCAGGGCTCTCGAGCGTTCTGGAGGCAGAGAAGCGGCACTTCTTCCGCCAAACACGCTGACAGAGCCGAAGAATTCACCTTCAAAGAACTAGCTTCTGCAACAAACGACTTTGCATTGGAGAACAAGATTGGCGCAGGGAGTTTCGGGGTGATTTACAGGGGGAAACTGTCAGATGGCAGAGAAGTCGCAATCAAGAGGGGCGAAACCAACCCAAGAACGAAGAAACCCCAGGACAAAGAGACAGCATTCGAGTCCGAAATCGCATTCCTATCGAGATTACACCACAAACACCTCGTTCGCCTCGTTGGGTACTGCGAGGAACGAGACGAACGTCTCTTGGTGTATGAATACATGAAGAACGGAGCGTTATACGATCACTTACACAATCGAAACACGAACGTCGAAAAACACAGCAGCTTCATCAACTCCTGGAAGGTTCGAATTCGTATCGCCCTCGATGCAGCCCGTGGGATCGAATACCTCCATAACTACGCAGTCCCTCCGATCATCCACCGCGACATAAAGTCATCCAACATCCTCCTCGACGCAACATGGACAGCCCGAGTGTCAGACTTTGGGCTGTCCATGATGGGCCCGGACCCCGACGTGGGCCTCCGGCCCACGAACGCGGCCGGGACGCTCGGGTACATCGACCCCGAGTACTACAGCCTGAATGTGTTAACAGCCAAGAGCGACGTCTATGGTTTCGGGGTGGTGCTCCTGGAGCTTCTTACGGGGAAGAAGGCGATCATCAAGGGAGACGACGAGGGGGACGACCCGATGAGCGTGGTGGACTACGCAGTCCCGGCAATCGCAGCCGGGGAAGTGGGTCGGATCCTCGACACACGGGTCGGGCCGCCCGTGTCGGGCGAGGCGGATGCGGTCGAGCTGGTGGCGTACACGGCGTTGCTTTGTGTGAATTTGGAGGGGAAGGATCGGCCCACCATGACAGACATTGTTGGGAGCTTGGAAAGAGCTTTGAGTTTGTGTGAAGATAGCCATGGCAGCATTTCTAGCGCTGGGATTTCCATTGCTTCTGACTAAATGAAAATGGGGTAAAAAGATTTTTGATTGTTTTTTGTCATAATTCTTTTACCTTAGATTAATTAGCATTATGATAGCCTTGGGTTTTTTTTAGGGGCAATTCTTGATTTTGTTTTATTTTAATTTACACCTTCTTTAATGTATAGGGCTTCTTTTTTTGTCTTTTTTTTTTTTTTAATAGTATAGGATAGGATGATGTTGTTAGCATTGATTTGACAACCCACAAAGCCATGGGGGAAAACATGTTTTGATGTTTATTGAAACAAACATTGGCTTTTCTCCCCTTCAATATGAAGGTGTATATTTTAGTGTCTTCCTTTGTAGCTTTTTTGTCCATGATCATTGTTCAATATTTGGTGCATGCCTTTCTTTGACCGTTATTTATTTATTTATTTTGTCAACATGTTTTTAAATGAGCAATCTACTCACTCTCTTTGAAAATATTATATAGATATATCCATATAAAATCATTTTTAACAAAAACTTTAAAAATATTAAATATTTTCAATATATATTGAATAAGTAGTACTCAATAATAAGGAATGGGGGAGTTATAAGTCTTGACAAGAAAATTGTCAACAAAAAAGTGTGGAAGAATATTGAGTAATATGGTGAACAAAGCGAGCAATGAAGGTTTTTCAGCATGCATTAACGCATAAATTGGGACCATGAAATGAACCCTAAATTAAGCTTAGAAGGGTCTTGGGTGGAACTCGTGAAAATGATGGGTAATAAATAAGAATTGTTTAGAATGTTGTGACTGAGTCCAAAGAGACGATGGAGGACATATGCTTTGAACTTGAAAAAATGATTACGAGTCAAAACTAACCCGATGGCGTTTGTTTCCTTTTACTTTTAGTTGTGAAATTTTGACGGGTTTGAAGGGATCATATTAATAGCACATCAAATAATGCAAACTGTTGACGCCTTCTGAAAATTGTCTTGCTTCCCCCTAAAATAATGTGTGTTGTGTGATTTTGGTAATTGATCAAAGGCAAGTTAGCCACCCCCTTACACTTTTTTTTTACAGTGGTGGTAATGATATACTACCTCCGTCCCTAAATAATTGTCCATTTGACCAAACTTTGACCGTTGATTATTTACAAATTACAATGAGTTACAATATAAAATTAATATTAATGTAATTTTTAGTACTATATCTTTCTAATGGTGATAATTTCATATTGTAAATCATTGCAATTTGTGAGTAATTAACGGTCAAAGTTTAGTCAAACGGACAATTATTTAGGGACGGAGGTAGTAATATGATAAAAATGTGTTTAGTGTAATATGATATGATACGCTGTGGTAGATTGTGGTAAGAATGGTTGGTGGTAGGTGAAGAGATAGAAAAGGGAAAAATGAGGAGAGAGAAAATTATGATTGTTGTGATAAAATGTGGTATGGTAAGGTAATATGTGATGATTTGTGGTTAGTGTGGTAAATTCTGATAGGTGCACTATGATATCACGCAAAAGAACTTTGTTAAGTCCTTCAATATGTTTGTAAAAGAAATGGGAGGCTCTAAAGTGATTTGCACGTGGTGGCGGGAAAGATCTTTATAATCTGATTATTTGGACAAATATCCTTAATCTGATTATATGGATTTGGCCAATGTGGTAACATTTCAATATGGTTATCAAATTTTCATCTAAATTTGAAATTCTGCAAATTAGACGTATCAAAATTTAAATTTGATCGGGTTGGGCCGAGTTTGAGAATTTAGGTCTGGATTTTAGAGTTGATCCGTGCTGGAATTTATTTGGACAATTGAATAGTCGGGTTCAAAAGCTTGACATATATACAATTCAGCTCTGCATTTTCAAGAATACTTTATCTAAGGATTCAGATATTCATATAATCGGATTCAAAAGCTTGACATATATACAATTTAGCTCTGAGTTTTCAAGAATACTTTATCTAAAGATTCAGATATTCATATAATCGGGTTCGAACATTAAGAAATTGGCTCCCAATCAGGTGGCACTAACTCCATTTAAATGTTGAAAAAGTGCATTACCAATTTGAACGTATAGATAATTGGATCATGAAACAAATTCAATTAGTGCACCCAAATTAATAAACCCAATAGCATAGGGGAATTCAGTTTTTGTCTAATTATCTATTCGTCCAAACGTAACCCGAAATTTTACATATGATATTTTAGATTAAATGAATGAAGCGGATTTTTAACTTGTTACATTCTTTAATAATACATCTCTACACTTTTAGCCTCTTTTGATCTCATTCATACATCATTATCTAGCTTGTCCATTATGAACACATAAACATAATTTGATATGAAAGCAATCAAGATCCAAGATATTACCCTAATTAGAGGTTTGCTTTTGATTATTGTTTACTCCATCCCAAGAAGATGAAAAACAAAACCCAAAAATAGGAAAAAGAAACCCCAAAAAAAAGGGATTTCAATGCTTACCAAAGCCCAAATGGTACCAAAAAATGTGCATATATAGGACTTGGAAGAAACCAAGTGTGAAAAGGTCTTTAAAAGTGCACCTTGCTTTTGTAGCCCCACAAATCTCTAAACTTACCCCCACCTTCCTAATTACTATATGTATTATGGGATAAAGGCTAATAAGTTTGGGCTCAATTAATAAATGGAATTTGACTTTGGTAGACATATCATCTTTTTAGCATGTAATGTATAAAAAAAAGATACTACTAGTAGTACTATAGCATTAATTTGCATAGCCCCATCTAAAACTAGAAAAAGTGGAAGATAAAGGGGAAATCACTAAATGCAATTTTGGGGGGATTTTGTTCATTGCCAACCATTTCATGTTCCCACTTGAAATAATAATTGTATTTTGCTCAACAACTTACACAATTTATTCCCAATCAATTAAATTCAGCTAGTCCTACACCTATTGTGAGTCAAAAGGGTTTAGTTTAGTTCATAGTTTATCTAGTTCTTTTCTTTACACTTGTTTTGGGGCACTTTTATAGGGTTGGAAAGCATGGTTTGTTTATATAAAATGAGATTAATGTCATAAATATAGCTTCACGTATTTAAGACTTATGTAAAAATATATAGGCCCTTAAAAAAAAAAGTAAAATAGTAGCGCTGGCAAAAATTTAGGTCCAACGATAAATTGATGTTTGGACCAACTTTCCCAACTCGAATCAGCAAGTCAGACAATTCAGATGAAACTAAATCCATGTCAAAATTAAGTTCGGACAATAGAAGAAAGAGATATTGTAGCGATCAATCTGCTTACTGAGTTTTAGTAGGGGATTCTGGATTTGTGCACAGGGCATACATGAAAGTGCACCAGCTGCCTTACCACTTTCCTTAGCTTATCCTTCTACTGCTTATTTCATCTGCTACTGTATTAGTATTACAAAAGCTAATAATTAAACTTGGCACAAAATAAGATAAATCTTCAACAAAGTTCAAATCTACTAACAGTAGTTCTAAAGTAACATAAATTACAGAGTGCAACCTGCAAACACAAACAATGTAGGGTGTGATTCTACATACAGCACATTCTAAACCTTATGAAAAACTTTATGACCAAAACATATTCTCACCAAAATTCCTTATTGTTCTGAAATACGAAAAAGAATGTATATGAAGGAGCAAAAATTGTACAGCAAAAATCATGTTAAATATGCCTGTGTATTCTTCTCTGTCTATGTTCTTCAACTTCGTTCATCCAGTCAGAGAGCGCCAACAGACCTTTGTACCCATAATATGTCGCGGCTATAAGAGCCACCGTAAGGATCAAGAACAGAATGAATCTCCACAGCCTGGTCATAAGTTTCTGTCCAGAAACATACCCGAATGTTATGAGCAAAAAGCCGGGATAGTTAGGTCATTTGGGTCGGGTCAGTTTCAGGCCGCTCTATTTTTAGTCCGATACGAGAATAAACAGCTTTGATGAAAGATAATCGGGTCAAGTTGGTTCAGACAGAGTCATCTCCAGTTAGGGGCAATTAATTTTGCCATTTTCTGGTCTAGGTCAGGATGGTTCTGGTGGTTCATTCAAATCGGGTCAGGTTTGCTAGGTCTAGGAATCATTTATCAATAAGTGGCTCTAGATAGAAAAAGAGCTAATGGTAGGTACCTGAAGCATGGAGACCTGCTTTGCTTCTTGCACTCGTTCACGCCTTCTTCTTCGCTTAGGAACATGGGGTTCATTCTCGGCCTCCTTTTTCTGTTTTTGAGGGCAGTAAATGAATGAGCAAGCACTAAGACAAATAACCAAGTAGATAGCTTCAAACAGCAGAAAGATTATCCATTTATTACCTCAACTTCCTTAGGCTTTCGCTGCTGTAACTCTGAGTCAACAATCTGAACTCGACTCTTGCAACTAGAATCACAAGGAATAAGTCCAACCCCAAACTGGGTCTTTGGAATATCTTTAGGGTCCCGCTCGGATTTGCGGTAAGCTGCCTGAACATCTTGGCATAACCACTCTTTTTTCAGAGTATGGCATCCACACCGAACGGTAACCTTGAAAAGGAAAAGGAATGCTTAAAATTGAACTTAGGTAAAGAAAATCCAAGTCATAAGGCAAGCTTCAGTTTATCAATGTGGCATGTCAAAATGATGATGTGTAAGAAAACTGCATTAACAAAGAAAGTCTTCTAGTATTTCAACTTAGTAAATACCTAAAAATTGATCTCATTGACGCGCAATTATGAGTACATCAAAAAATCAGAAGATGGAAGGAAGCTAAACTAAGTAATAGTCACCTTTTTGCTGCATTTCTCCGGAGAAGGACAAGGCCCTGGATGACAAGTTTCTGGGCATAGATGCGTACAATTGGGTAATTTTCTGCATATCAACCACAAGCACATATTTAATCAATCATCCAAACACTATTCTCAGCCTAACTAACTACGCAAAATGCAGACCTCATCTCATTCCGAGAGACTTAAGAGGCCTGCAGATACATACTCGGTTGAATTTTGAGAAGTTAGGCTACCATTTTGGTTTACAATATGCACCCAACAACTTATAACAGGATGATTATGGCTTGAACAGCTATGAGAACTGTGGATACCACTTTTTTTTTATAAAAAATATACCAAGATAAAAAGAAGCGCATGCTGACAAACAGCAGGGAGTTTATTTTGAGTGACTAATGAATCTCAAAGTACTAGCCGTTTCATTTTGAATATTGAAAACTGCTTTTGGAACTATAATTCCATAGGGTTGCAGGGATTGGTCTAAAAAGCAAAACAAACACAAACTACTTTCAGTTCTCCAATAACAAGAATTATCAACCTTATAACAATAACTACTCACAGCTTATTTTAGGCTCCTAATCCATGCCCCAAGGAGGGAGAAACAGGGGTTATTACAGAACATATGGTACACATGCACATGCAGTAGAAACTGAACCCTAAAAAAAATGAAGCATTACTTAAGAAACAAGGCAATACCTGTGACAAGGCCCACCACATGAACGGACTCTGAGTTGTTCCTTTTCAGATAAAGTATTGTAGTATAAACACTCAAAGACATGTACCATTGCTCCACAGTGGCATGAACGTTTTAAAAGAACCTTGCAAGGGGGGCACTCTCCAGGGTGGCATCGTAATGGGCAACTATGTGCACATGAAGGAGTTCGTTCCTAAGGAAAAACAAACAAAACAAACTTGATTTTATCCCATGCAGTAGAAATAATCAACTAACAACCCAAGTATAGTCCCACTAACATAGGGTCTGAGGGGATATAAATGTAGGCAGTCTTCCCCCATGCATGGGAGTGCATGAAGAGGTTGGTTTTGGCAAACAAAATAAGAAAAAAATAAAAACTTTTGAAAACCAAAAACAAAATCATTTTGAAAACCATTTGAAAAACATGCAGTAGAAATAATGTTGAACCAAAATAACATGATTGAATAAAGAATTTACAATAGCAGGCTCTATGAAAGGGATATGATACAACCTTCTCACAGCGGAGAGTGCACTTTTCACAAGGTTCACTCCTACTATTTTGAGCTGATGGGGTTGAGGAGTTGCTCAGGGCATGACAGATCTTAGTGCAATAGTGATTCCCACAAGGAAGAGCATTACCGCACAAGTTGTCACAGGAAAATTCTGCTCTAGCTGAACAAACCATCTGAGAAGATAACAAGCAACAACCGGCATCAGGATAAATCAAATTGGATGTTTGTTCTTGATGTGCAGCGAGAATCACAGTAGATGGTCACATTTCAAACAAAAGGATGTGAAGACTTTGTGTAGACATTATATTATTATAAACTGTTATGAGCTCTACATATTTTTGAGTGAAATCATGATAGGTTGACAAATGAATGCTGACTAGTGACTAGGATGCATTGGTGAAAAGTTAATCATAAATTTCCATATAATGACTCATTCACTTGAAATACAATGAGTAAGATTTCAATTTTGTTTTCCCCCCAAGGCTATAATCTAACTATTCTATCTCTCTAAGCGTATGTATAGTGTGCATTTTCAGAATGTTTTTTCCTATCTTTTGAAGAGTATTCCTTTTTAAATTGATCTAGCTTTTTATTCCTTCCCTTTTTTGGAAAAGGGAGGGGGGCACCAATACAGGATTCATACTCTTGCGAGAACTTATTTTAACCCACAAAGATCATTAGAGGTTTTCAATTAAGATTAGAATGTTTTATTATTATAAGATTATCAAATGGGTATGGCACTGTCATTAATGTGAAGTTTTTTTTTTTAAACTTTTATTAGTCGATTGAAGTTGTGATAACAAACTTTTGATGTTTAAGTCTTCAGTTAGAGTTGGGCTATTAGTCATAAATTAAAATATCATATTTGTTTCTCCTTGCTTAGAATGTGAAAATTAATCTTTTCTCACCTCACGCAGCGAACTTTTATCAATTGGACAACTAATTTGAAGTGTTGATCATGTGACATGCAATCTAACAGCTTTTTTAATAGAATCTCAAACTCGTTTGTGAATAATGTGTTTGTTTACACCAAATTTTATCAAGATATTGATCCTTAGTCGAATATTGAACAACAAAGTACATATTAGCTGATTAAATACAGAGCACTCAAAGAGAAACAGTGTGCTTAGAACAACATCAACAATGGGCCTACCATTCTCTCAGCTCCCAAGTGCTGACCCAGACAAGGCCTCCAAACAAGCTCTGGGCATGGAGGGCACGGTGTTCCAGCTACTGGCTCACTCTGATGATTTTGTTTCTTTTTCTTTGGTTTCAATGTGAACTCAATGTTGGGAGGAGGTCGAGGACCATGACACCTGAAAACAAGAGGGTGAAAGAAATGAGAAATGTATAGGTCAAGAAAACTAAACATATGAAAGGACAAATATCCTCTTGCTCCATTGCAAAAGATTACTTTGGGAAAAACAGACAAAGTTCCAACCTTGGCTTGCAGCTATGACCACAAGGATACTCTTCCCCACAAGGAAGCCTACAAGGTGGACAAGCTCCATAATGGCACTTGTGTGGCTGAAGAAAGATAAATTTGTAAGTGCAACAACAATACGGGACTGTTTATAAAAGCAGTTCTGATTTGCACTAATCCAAGCAAGAATCTGGACAGTCCGATCTGAATTCTCAACATTCAATAAATGAAATGTATTAAGCCTGCAGATGAGGTTCTCCAGCAAGAAACAACAAAGAAGAAGAGAAACATTCAAAAGCACCACCTTTGAGCTTCAGGCAGAATGATAAAACAAGTCTTTGCTTGGGAAAAGTGAGGTCAGCATACCTTGGAAGTTGGTGCATGCCGGCATAATGGCGCAATGGGACATGGCTTCCGGCAACGAGGTGGCTTCTGTTCAGCCTCTGTACCACAAGGCACCTGATAAAAAGAGCCATCAAATTAAGGAAATGAAGAATCGAACACACTAGTCGATTATAACATTTACAATGTGAATTGAAATGCACCTAAGGATGAGGAGTATTTGCCCCCAGCCCCAGTTAACATTAGCATTTTTGAAATGACACGTTAATCATTCATAGTCGACTGAAATGGTGAAAGCTTCAATATGGTGTTTTAAGGATAAACTATGTCATGTTTTCGAAAGGTTTTTTAGGGTCCACCAGAATCAGGCTCTTCATGCACTCCCCAACATGGGTGGAAGGCTGCCTAAATTTGGATCCCCCAGGCATCACATTAGTGGGGGGATTGTTGTTGT
The DNA here is from genome assembly GCA_029582165.1 of Portulaca oleracea. Lineage (NCBI taxonomy): Eukaryota > Viridiplantae > Streptophyta > Magnoliopsida > Caryophyllales > Portulacaceae > Portulaca > Portulaca oleracea. The sequence goes on from CM055872.1 coordinate 1,679,887, forward strand.
GGGCACTAATCCATGCCATCATCTCCATTAGCAATTACTAACAAGAGGCTATATTATCTAAGACTCTCCATTTTGTCCCTCCATTCTACACTTATCAGGCCAGACTTCTCTGGGACATGATAATTGGAACCTTCAAATCTAACAAGAACAAAATTTCCAGAGAAGCAGCCAATCAAATATTTGGGCATACGTTTAAACGATATACTAGCTGAGTCCAGATAGCAGAGCTTAAAGACCACCATTATTCATCAAGTCTCTCGCTTCTTATTAACATTGAAAAGGCAGTGAAATGTTTTGAAAAGGGAGAATGGGAAGTTTCGGATGGTTGCAACTTTAGTCCCACAAAAGTAGTTGGGTCCATCAGCGGCTCAGCGCCTATAGTGAAGTTGAACAAAGATTAAGAACAAGAAGAGAATGACTAAAGCTTTTGTTCGAGATATAGCTTCATCAATAAAAAGCAGCTAAAGCTGTTGACAAGATGGTGCCCACTAGAGGCAATTCAATGTGAAATTGAAAACGTTGCAGAGGCCACTCGGAATGTCGGGAAGGCAGCTGGCCTGAAAGCTATTGGCAAAGAAAGTTTAATGATTGAACATTGAGGAGTCTATGCAGTAGAAAACAGGTAACTGAGATTAAAAAAATGAATAAAAAGTATTGATAGGTGAACCGCTGAATAAAATGTTACGAAATGCTTGTAATATTGCCCTCTTAAAAGGGGTTGAAAGTGGGCGGGGATAAGGTCACAGTGAGCCACTTCAACTAGCTGATGATAGCTTAGTCTTCAATGAAGCTAAAAGATTCCACCTATGGAATATAAAGGACATCCTCCACTGCTATGTAGAAGTTTCAGGGCTAGCAGTAAATTTCAACAATTCGGGTCTGATCTTATGGGGAAAGATTTTGAATGGCGCATTGGTGCCAAAGTAGTGCAGAGTTACTTGAATGCAACCATATTAGCCTTCCTACGGTGTACTTGGCCATACAACTTGGTGATAATATGAGAAAACTGGAATCTTGGCAGCCAATAACTGATAAACTGCAGCAAAATTGTCAACCTAGAGCAATAGGATTATCAAGAGCAGGGAGGCTAGTTCTAATTAGAGTTGTGCTTTGTGGTTTTCTTCCACCTTTTCTCCCTCTCTCTCTTTAAATGCCAAAAAAGTTAGTTTCTTTGGGCGGGTTCCGACAGTAGAGGCAAAGCTTTAGTAGCGTGAGACGTCATTCAGAGGCCACTAAAATTGGGGCACCTCAGCATACCCAACTTGATTAGTAAAAAATCAATGTTTTTTGCTCGCAATGGTGGGGGAGATGCTAATGAGAGAAGCAGTTGCGAGAAAAGCGGTAGCTTCCATACACGACGAAAAGGGTGATTTCATCTTACCAAGGCCCATTATGCCAACACATTCGACAATTTGGAAACAAAGTGGCTCAAAATGATGGATGTGATATAAGTAAAGTTTTCTTTTATTGTGTGGCAGGGAAGGTGTCCACGTAAGACTTTGGAATTACCCCTGGGTTGGTGGAAAATCATTGAGGAGACTATTCCCTCAATTATACGAAGTTTCTCCCCAGAAAAATCTAATCTCAGTGTAGCAGAACCAGGTAGTTATGAAGGGGATGTTTGGAGATGGGCTTTAACTTGGCGGAGAACACTGACACAACAAGTATTGCTACAGCTACAAGCTTTAACAAGTTTGTTACAGCATAATTTCCAATTGAAAGTCAGACTGATAAAGTGGTTCGGAAGAGTCATGGCAACATTTTGGTGCATGAAGTATTGAAATTGGCAATGCAAGATCAGCCGGCCGTGATGTAGGTTAAACATATTGTCAAATTAGTTCATAAAAAAGTTGCACCACCCGTGAAATTTTTTGTTTGGATGCTACTGCTTGAGAGTTTGAACACAAAACAACTCTAGTAAAGTAACAAAATCCTAGCAGCTGAATAGAATATTTGCATTGCTATCAAGAAGAAGAGGAATTAAGGATGTCTTCTTCTAGAGGTAAAGTAAGGTTGGGTAAATTTGGGTGTTTGGGTTTGTAATATTAGGCAAGTTTCTGTAAAATTAATGAGAGAATGGGTAAATTTGGGTTGGGTTAAAATGGGCATAAACTGGGTATTTACGTCTAAAAGAACACACCCCTAAATCACCTTATGCTGGCCTGCAGAAATCTTGGCCAATGTGGTCTAGCTGTGCAAATGCTTGGGGAGTTAATTTAGTTGATCATACAAGCGCAAGTATTTGTTTGATCAGTGGATTAGCATGAGATGGAGCATCAAGTTTTTGAAGGAAAGCCTGTATTGCTTCTTTCTCTGTAACTCAAAGGTCTCTTTGGATGAAAAGGAATGAGATCGTTTTTTAACGAACCTTACAAGCAGATGAACCACTTTGGTCCATCAAATTAAGAGTAGCCTGGTGGATTAAGTTGTGGGTTGACAACTTTATGTATAGTACACCTGAAGTGTAAGGTGTTTTGACTCTCTGAATAAATTACGCCTAGAAGGACTTTAGAGGCAGTAGTTATATTGTTGTCACTTGGACTGTTGAGCATTTATTCATTGTCCAAAATCAATTATCCGAAAAAAAGGAAAGAAACACTGCATTTGAAGATCTAATTCTCACCTCAAACCGTGTAGCGCCACAGGCACATGAGATGGTAACCATGAGTGGGCAGGGAGCGCAAGGACCCCTGAAATATGAAAAACAACAGTTTAGATGCCATACATTTATATACAGTGGTTGGCACGCATAAATGTATTGAGATGAAGCAACTCTAGAAGCCAGGCAAAAGATTACACTTAGAATCAAACTAGATAACATCATCAACAAATGAGAAGACTAGGTAGTAGGTAGTGGAAAAGCAATTAACTCTGAACACCCCCCCCCCCCCAAAAACAAAACAAAACAAAAAAAAAAAAACTTCCTGTTTTTGTTTTGTTTAGAAGTGATTGAACTAAATCCTCATGCACTTTAAATTAATCAAAGGCAAAAGATGATACTTAGAATCAAACTAGATAACAGAGTCGGTCAAATTGGTAAGGATTGGGGCTCATAACTCAAAACATTGTGAGTTTTAATCCCACCGCCCATGTGAGGACCTTGTTGTCAGGCAATCTGTAAGAATCTTTGTAAGCACTCTTTGAGCTAAAACCATGCCCTGACCCCTTGTATGCCCCCAGAGGCCCAGACCCATCTCATCTGAACTTTCTCCACACCCAAAAATATTACTCAAAGGAAACAGAATCTCCTTCAGTTCAGTTTCACACTTGAACTATGTTGGACAACCGTCATATGTTAAGATAATACTGTTACAGTAGTACCATTGCTAGAGGTCAACTACATTATTGTTTAGAAAATTAGCAGCGCCCATTGTTGTCCGTTCCAAGAGTAAGTTTTCGCCAAGAGGGATTGAAAGCAGTAATGAATCATACCTGTGACATGGTGAAGGGCATTTGTGGTTCCTACATCGGAGCTTCCTTCCACAAATCTAAAACACAACATATAAAGCATTAGCCAATAAGTACAACATGAGAATCAGAAAGCTGAAGCACTGGTCCATTAGCAGTCAGACAAACCTCAGTACAAGGTGGGCAGTCCCCATCACAGCAGCGACGTCTACAGGCATGTCGCCCACAATCCCGTTCTCTTAGGCACTTTCTTTCACATACCAAGTCTTGATAGCAAGGAATCTACACTATTGTTAGTACTGTTTGTTTGATCTCTTCCAATCCACATAAGCTAAATGAATCCACACAACAAACATGGAATCAGAAACTTTTACCTGTTTCTTCAAGCCACCGCACCGACACGACTTAGTGACGACAATTCTACAAGTCTCAACACACGGGCCACGATGGCATCGTTCAGGACACCTATGTCTTCCACAAGGCAACTTCTTATCACAAGTCGCACCGCACAGTGGCACCTCAGCATCACAAGACATGCCCTCATGAACCCGCTTCCCACATGGGCAACTCCTCTTCCCCTGAAACGGACACGGACCGCACTCGCCCCCATGACACCCTCTTTCACAAACATGCTTCCCACAGCTCAAACCCTTATTACACTCACCCTCACATCGAAAATCCCTCTCGAAACACTCCCTCTCCTCCTCCACCTTCCCACATTGGCACCTATACACACCCTTCTTCCTACAAGGTGGGCACACCCCATCATGACAAATCTCACCACATCTATGAATCCCACAGTCCAACGCCCTATTGCACTGCTTATTACACGAAAACTCCTTAAACCCGCAACGCCTAACATCCTGAATCCCCCCACAAAAGCATCTAGATTTGACCAACTTTGGGCAAGAAGGACAAGGTCCAGGGTGACACAACAGAAGACAATTATGCCCACAGTTATTCTGCAATGGCCGCCCACATATCTCCCCACATGAATGGGGCAAAACCCAAGGATCATGAGGTGGGTTCTCTAATTTACCACAAAAGCAATAATAAATCTTAGGAATTGAACTCTTTGGGTACTCAAATCTACACTTGGGGCAGTTCCATACCGAGACCTCGGCCGCCTTGTCAGCCGAAATGGGGAGGCGCGTGAGAGCGCGTGACTGCGCGAGTGAGGAAGATTGCTGGGCCCAATTCTGGATGCATTGGAGATGGAAGACGGAGAAGCAAAAACCGGCGCATGACCAAGTGGGATCGGTGGGGCGGATGCGTTCGAGGCAAATGAGGCAGGAGAGAGCTCCGGAAGAAGAAGAGTTGAGGAATGATTGGATTTTGGCGAGGTCTACAGATTGCACTCCGGAGGATGAATCTCTGCCGTTGATGTCGAGGTAGGCTTTGAAAATGGAGTTAGAGAGGTCGTCGTGACGGTGGCGATGGGCGGAGGAGGCGGCGGCGGTGTCGGAATCGTAGTCGGAGGAGTCCGATGACAGAGGTTGTTGAAGAATTGAGGACATTTTGGGAGTTTTTGACGGTGAATGAATTATCAGAGGAGTGTAGACTGATTTATCTGCTAATAAATAGATTATGGAGTAGATTAGACTATAGTTCGTAACCGTAAACTGAGCATTTTTTTGGTTTTTCAATGGCGGTGGAGGGTGAATTGATGATGGGATTTGAATTGAAGGTCCTTCCGAATTCCCAAACACGTTGCAGCACGTCTTGTAACGAAAAAGGTTAGACGTGAGAGACCATGATGAGTTTACTCCAGATCTTAAATTACAAACCATTAGCACGGGCAATAATTTGGGTTCGGCTAAATTAAATAAATCCCGCTTGCTTTTCATCGCCCACCTTTTTACTATTGTCGCCCACCTTTCGCATAATATTTCCAACCCACGCCCTTGAACCTCATAACTTCACTCTCCACTATCTCTCTAGTTTATCTCTCTAAAAAAACGCTCTCAACCATCAATCACCACAAACCCTCTCATACCGGGATTCAATCGACGAATTTGAGGTATGTTTCGAATTTGTAATTTGAATTTATGGTTTTATGTTTTGTAAATTTTAATTTTGAACGAAAAAACAAAAAAAAAATAAAAAAAAGGTGACGGCACGGGCCAAGCAGACGACGGCAAGCCGCCACGCATTGTGGCCGTCTTGGATACGGGCATGCGGCGCGCTTGCCGTCGTCTGCGAGGCAACCGTGCGGTTATTTTTTTCGTTTTTTTGTTTTATTTATTAATATTAATTGTTATTATTGTTATATTTATTAATATTGTTATTGTTATGTTTATTAATATTGTTATTGTTATTTTTATTAATATTGTTATTGATAATAATTGCTATTAATATTATTATTGTTAATAATTGTTATTAGATTATTGTTAAATAATAAATAAAAATTAAATATTATATTTATTAAAGTTAATATTGTTATTATTAAATATGAAAATTATTAATATTGTTATTATGAATATTATAGTTAATTATGTGTTAATTTGATAATTATTAGTGATTAATTGTATTATTTTATTAATATTGTGTTATGAAAATTAATATTGTTAATATCAATATTAATGTTATGCATGTGTTAATATGACAATTAGTAGTGATTAATATCGGTGATATTGATTCGTTGTTAATATTTAATGCGTTAATATTATTTAGTGATTAAGCATGTGTTAATGTTAGTGATTAATTGGCTTAGAAAAAATGGTAATTGTGATGTAGGGCTAAGTTTACGGGTTAGTGTATATTAGAATAGTTTATATGTAGTTGTGTTAGAAGGATGTTGAGTTTGGATGATTTTGGTTGTTATTTGTAAGTAAGTTGGCGTATATAGTTGGTATGGGTAATTTACTCATAATCCAACTTAATTGTCAATTTATGTACTAATAACTCCAAATGATGACATAATAGTTATGTCACATCCATTTAATAACTAGTCTTCAACAACCAGTTGATACGTAAGTGGATATATAGGTTATTTTGTGATGATGCGTTAGGATAATAATTATGTTAATGTATAGTTATTGTATGTTAGTTGTATACGTGAAAGAAAGAGGTTGAGTTTTGGGTCATATTAGTGTCAGGAGAGTGTGTGTTATGCACGATAATGTATGGTTGAGAAGGTTAATCAATGCCCGCATCAACTCTTGTTTATCTGTTTGGTCCCCAAAGTAGCCCATGTCTGCGGTGAAATTCGGTAGTCTGCGGTGGTGCAGGAGTTAGAGCGTGTCAGATCGATTGATGCAATGTTTCTATTGTGCGACTGGTGGGACAACAAGAAACATTACATTGTATCGAACTGATATGCTTCTAACTCCCGAGCATCAGAGACTCGCGCAATTTCATCACGATGCTATTTTTTGGGAACCAAACAATTAAACGAAAGTCGATACGGTGACGAAAGTCTTTTCAACCATATATTAACAGCTAAACAACACACTCTCCTCGACAATAACATGATCCTCTTGCCTCGTGACACGACTTAGGTAACCAACACACGCTAACCCATTTGCGCGTATTCTTGCGACTTAAATGATTTTGGTTGTTATGTATGTCTTCATTTTGCAGTGATCTAAAATGGTAGGAAGGGCAAGGGCCGCGGGTTTCGGGCCGGCGAATCGACTTGTGAGTGGTTGAGGGGGTGAGTCCGGGACCCCACAGACGCAATGTGATCGTCGACTCGCCCGTCTTTGGTCGTGGTGCGGATGCAGTGATGCGTGGGGACCACCGAGGACACGGGTAGTCAGGCCATGGATTTCGTTGACCATCTCAACCAGGCCATGGATGAGTCTAGCGGCTCTACAACATCGGAGTCGGGGGACGATGAGACAGGGGAGCCCGAGATGCAGATGATCCCGATCTCCATCGCCAATTTTTCGACCTCTTGGGGCGTTACAGCCATCGGTTTCATCGGATGAGGATGCATCCGCAAGTTTGCCCCAATTCGGTCGAAGGGTGGGCGGGAAGCGATTACATCGCGACGCTGGGTCCAGGTCGATGAGCGATATCGAAGAGGAAGCGTAAGCGGCGACAATTCTGGAAGATTGGTGGTAACGTTCGGGGACTGCGATTCCCTCATTGATACCGAGCTTTGGAGGTCACATTGCTCGGGTAATATGGGAGGGTCGCGAGCGTTCACCTCGTGTTGTCCTTGATTGCTGACGAAGAAGAATGCGTTGAGGGAGTTGTGGTCGATGACACGCAGATTGGAACACGAATGCCAGCCGCAGGAAGAATCCAAATAACCAACTGCCGGAGTGATGTGCGATCACATCGACTCGACGTTGATCTCGGCGTTCGTTGAGAGGTGGCAACCCGACACAAACACATTTCACCTTCCCTTTGGTGAAATGACGATCATGTTGCATGATGTGCAACATATATTGGGTCTTGCAGTTGATGGCTTGATGCCTGAAGGACTTCCTCGGGAAGTCGTTAACCAGTACGTGCCCGTGATTTTTGAAAAAGCAATGGCGGAGTTGAAGGCTGATAGCACTTATGACAAGGGTGGCATAGCTGACTCTCATTTGAGACGATCAGTTTAACGACCAGTTTTCCCATTCCCCATAGGATACGGGCGTGGTTGTTGAGCATGCTCGGTAACACTATCCTTGTGGACAAATCGAGGGATAGAATTAGGCCGCATCCGTGGCCTAGCACTGATGTTATCGTTGATCGCATTGCTTGGGGGACGGTGACCTTGGCCTTTCGCCGATTAGGGATGGCGGCGGTAGGGCGACCAAGATGGCGGGTGTTTGACCCTGCTGCGAGCTGGATCTACGAGTACTTTCACGATTTTAGGCCACGCGCGGGCGGCTTGTTAATGGGCCTCGGCGGCGGTGGTCCCCATCCGCCAGAAGTTCGGGCGGCGCTGCGGCGATTGAGGGCCTCCTTGGATGCGTTGGCCGGATCGTGAGTTGGGCCGTCGGTCTGCCGTACAAGTCATGTACGGGGCGTTGTCTGATGAGGCATTCGTGCATACGACATCACTGAGCTGTACATGCCCGATCGCGTCGTTCGGCAGTTAGGGCACCTACAAAATATCCCACGGCGATTATCAGTCCCAAATAGCGCTGAACGACCGGCTAAGGGCCCCTACAAATTGGAATTCGTGGAGGCTAACGTCGGCGATCGGGCGGGTTTCCAATCAACAAAATGTCGGTCGTGATGTGCCCGACGAAACAAGTGCGTGGAGTCGGATGTCGCCTACAACGGCGGTATGCGGCCCATTCACACAAATTTTGAACAACAATGCCTCCGCAAGCCAATCGATGGAGGACCTTCCGACCTACGAGCAGTACACTTAAACACTCATCATAATTAATTATTTTTTGTTTTATTTTTAGTTGTATTTTTTATTGATCTGACCGATTTTTTTTGTAATTTTTTTTTTTATAAAAGTGGGCCTATACATGGGCTTCATTAGTTCAACGGGGGAGGCATCAGTTCCAAGCGGACGATGAGACAGCGACAATTAATCGTGCTTGGTACGATGAGATGGTCGATTTGCACGGGCGTTGGTGCCATCAGATGCACATTGAAGTCCCCCAGGAGGAAGATGATGAGGAGGAGGAGTAGATGGTGTTGTTTAATTTCATTGTTTTTATTGTACCCTAAACTAAGTGTGGCTTTGTGTTGAACTAACTACCTGATTATGCGGTCAGTTTTCAAATTTGTGTTTTTATTGTTTTTTTAATGGGTATATGTATACAACGGTACAACTACAACAATCATTGGCGTTGAGCGGCCCTAATAGCCTGCCATCTATCAATACGAGCCTGGAAAGGCTCATCCCAACCCTGAACAGTTATGTCTCTAGCTGCTCGCCATCCAATATGAATCGACGGTAGAGGGCAGTCATCCCGTAAATGTATAAGCATGAAGTGGTTATTGTATCGCACAATTCCCTGAACTTTCGCAGGTCCCATAAGTCTAGGCCCTCCTCTTATGGGTAATATTGATATGCATAGTTCAGCTGTCTGCGATCGTGGACCAGGAGGTGTTGACAAGAAGACCCACATCATATTCATCGTTGTCGCAGCTGGAAATAAGTCATTTGGAGCCGACATCCAATGTTCGAACGGGGCTGGCCCAGCCAAGTGGCCGTAAATCCGTGTGTGTGTCTCAAGGAAAATCTCCTTGCTGTTAGAAAACGCAGAAACATATGCATTTTCACTCGCCCGCAACTCAGTGCTCATTGAGACCCTAGCGATTGACCACTTTTCCTGATCCCCGTAACCTGCCTCGGCCACGCATCTGAACCCACAGTTGCCATCAGCTTCCACATCCGTCCATCCAACGACGTATGGCAGAATGAAATGTGGCAAAGCGTCCTCGAACGGGAACGGTTCTTGACGCATCCGGTTGATACCTGCGAATCATATTAACTTAAGTTATAAACAACAATATATGGTCACTATTGAAACCAAACAAGTACTATAAATATACGCAAACTCGCTGAATTATCCCAACTGATGAAGAACTGGTTCCCTTTTTCCTTGACGAATTCGTCGTTGTCTTGCTACCCTGTCTCGATGATCGTCCGTACTCAAACGCACTGGGATTGTGTCGCGTTGATTTTGATGTCTTCGGTCTGCCGGGCCGTGGGGGGCTTGTCTGCGGATCAGGAATATACTCATTGTCGGGATTCAACTTTCCATTGAGGACACTGTTTACGTGTCGTACAACTGCTGGGTCACTTTCCAACTCGTTAGCCGCCTCAAAATGTTCTAAGTCTGCACTGTGGAAAATCATTTGAGCATGCAGCTTCACCATCGCCAATCACTGTCAGTTGTCTCCAAAACACATTTATCCGTGTCAGCGGAATTGGCTCTCCAGATGCGTAAACTTCCATCATAGAACACGCGCACGGGAGAAGGTGGGTCCTCGACACCAGGTGATCGCATAAGTAGCATTCATTTTCATACCTCATCGCCAGCATCTTATTGAGCTCATACGACATAAGGTCCAACGCATGATGAGATACTCTTCCGAGCAAATTCTTAAAGAAATGAGATCGACCTAATTCCCTGTGCGTGCTCCTTGACTGTTCAAGCTCCCTCTTAATCTCCGTATGTTGATTCTCCAAGTGAAAGTGAATCTTCGCAAACACACGATCGAAGGTGCCTCTGGAACTGCCGATATAATACTTTAGTGATGAATGCTGGCTCTCAACTCTTGAAGTGGCTGTGTTCCCCATATGAGGTACGTTGTCGGTCCAAGCACAAACAAATTTTTCCTTATGACTCAGCCATGTTCCCGTAAGATAATCAATTATCGGTTTGTTTTGCCCGATCCACGCGTTAACAACCTCTTTCCACTTGACATTGAAATCTCCAACAGTCTTCGCATGTACAAGGCCGTTCCAGAAATGATGTCTGAAATGAAGCCCGAGTCCGAGCTTCTTGCCCGATGGACGTTCACTTTGTTCTCCACATCATTCGCAATATGCCACACGACAAAAGATGATGCACATTTGGGTAAACTCGCGACAATTTCAACAAAGCATCCTGCTTGTCCGTCACAAACATGGATGGAATTACATCGGTACCCAACAATTCATAAACTCTCCACAATAGCCACTCATAAGATTCCATCTTCTCGTCCCGCATGAACGAGTAAGCTATCCGAAGTTGCGGTTCGTGTCATGCCTACGAGCTCACATAAAGGTCACTTTGCCTTGTTTGTCTTGTACGTTGTGTCAATGAGAATGACATTTGGGTACGTACGTAGCAACTTCAACGAGTAAGGATGACATAAAAACACCTGACGAAGCTCGCCGTCGTCATCATAATCGACAAAAGAGACGTACCCGCCGAGTTTCGCCATGCGCAAGCATTGTCCCGCACCGCCTTACCATCCAATTCCTCGCGCATCTTTGCCCGCCGTTGTAAACTTGCTTCACGCTTATCGCATCTGGGAACCTAATCTTCAACGACGTTTGTATCGTCGCCGCACCGCGTGTTGGTCATATCCCGGACATGTTCTTTCATTTGAGGTTAATGGATGTCCGTGACGATGCCCTTCCTCGCACACGATGAAGGCATGATTGTGCTTCCCGGCCACCGTCGCACTCTAACTCGCCATTCCGCTTTCGAGTCCACGCAACAATGGCGAATTTACATTTGCACGCCTTCGTTGACGCCCTCCGACGAGCCGCATCATCTAGATCGTTCAATTTGCCACGATACTTTCCGCACTCCAAAGACTTCAAATAACACCTTAACGGACTATCGGCATCTTTTCTCTTAGACGGCCCTGCATAAACCTAAACCGATTGTCGCAGCTACTCCATTGGCCCAATCTTGCAACGCTCAATACTTCAACACATTTTGCGTTACAAAATGTGAGGAGTAATCAACGCCGTCCCCGCCAAAGTCCTCCAAAAAAACCTACAAACAATAAAAACAATTATTATTAATATACTAATAATAACTGGTATACTAATTCGTAATAATAATGTTAGTAGCTTCAACATTAATAAATAACAAACAATTCTAATATTAATTATCATAATAATAATATTATTAAAAAAAAACATTGTAACATAATTAACATAATAATAACAATTAACAACATTATTTACCATAATGATATTATTTTAAATAAATAAATAATACTTTTAACAACATTTACTAATATTGTTAATAATATCAACAACACTTATAAACAACTTGTTTTAATAATATTAATTAACATAATTTAGACATAATAATTATAATTAATAACATTAAATATTAATAAAATTTTTATTTAAATAACAATATTAACAATAAAAATTAGCATAATTAACATAATATAATAATAATAACAACACTTCTAAATAACTTATTTATAATAATATGTTTTAACAAAATTTACATATCAATTATAATTAACGACATTTATTACCTTAATAATATTAACATAAATAAATAAATAATATTTTTTACATAAACAATAATATTAACATTTTATAAAAATTTAAAAAAAAAATAAAACGAAATTTTTTTCCGGAAAAACACCGGTGCCGCGCTTAACCGTATACCCATTGGCCAAGTGCGCACGATCATACGTGCGGCACGCGCCGCTGTTCCGCGAGGATCCAAGCGCGGAACAGTGCATTTCCGGAAAAAAATTTCGTTTTATTTTTTTTTTTAGAATTTAAATTTTACAAACTAACCTCTTGTTCTTCACTTGAATTACCACCTTCTATTGACATTTTAGGTTGAATTTCTAAAAGAAATCAAAATTTTAGAGAGAGAAAGAGAGGAGAGAGAGAGAGAGAGTTTTAGAGAGAAGGTGAGTTGAATTATATAAAGGGCAAAAACGTCTTTTGGGGGGCGACATTAGTAAAAAGGGGGGCGGCAAATAGCATTACCCAAATAAATTTGGATAATATCAAAATTTAAATGAAACTTTTATGTTTAGACCCGTTTTTATTTTGGATCGGGCTGGATTTAACAGTTCGAATGAAACTGAACTCGGGTCGAAATTGGGTTCGGACTATATAAAAAGAGAAATTTTATGTCTGAACATTCGGTTATTATCAAAACTCGGACGAAAAATATACGTCCAAACCCAATCTTTTTCAAGTCGGACAAAATTTTAGCAGCTCTACACACAATACATGATGCATATGGTGATATGTATAATCCTTAACAAAGTAAAAGGGAATGTCGCCGGAACTTTGTTTGAATTGTTGTGTGTTCATTAATCTGTTTTGATTGTTTATCTATTTGACTGTTGACATACGAGTTTACTATTACGCTCTTAAATATAATAATAAATCAGCAGTTTGATAGCTTGTGTTCATATGTGAAATTACTTTTTTGTCATCAAGTACAATAACTAAAGATTCTATACACAAATTTACTTTTTTGTCTTCGAGTATAACAACCAAAGATGCTAACATCAAATGAAATTAAGTTACTAAATCTATCGATTTGGACAACGGGTTAAATACATGTCACATATCTCTTGGCTAAGATAAATACATGTCAGGTGTATTTTGAATACAAACAAATTTGACATTAAAACAGTGATTTAGGTGTACATCGAATTCAGGTAAATACTTATTCTTTTTGTTCACACATGAATTTAATTTTTGTACTTGAATACAACAACCAAGAATCATAACATTCAACGAAAATTAAGCTATTAGACTTATCAATTCGGATGGGTAGCTTAAATATAATTGGATCATATATTTTGTTAGAACAAATACAGTCAGATACATTTCAGGCTCATACAAATTTGATGTTAACCTACCTACTTGGCTGATTATGTTTTGCAGCTTGTTTGTTTGCCTGCTTGTTAGTTTATCTTCACACACGAATTATTATTTTGCCCTCGGAAATAATAAATTAATCAACAATTTGTCTAGCTTATATTCTATATTCACATAAAAATTTACTATTTTGCCATCGATTACAATAACCAAGGGGTTGGAAGAGAGATAATACAAATGAGGATGGTGAGGTGGCAAGTCAAAGTTGACTCGACAACTAATAAAAGTCAATAAATACTCCCCCGCCACCACGTCAAGCGCCGCCGAGTTGTTTAGTTCTTAATTCGGTGACGTGCTACAGAAATCTAAGAGGTTCAAAGTTCAGATTATTGAGAAACAAATCTAAAGTTCATATTATTAAGTCAATTATGGCTAAAATTCAGATTATTTAAATCAAATTTCTTTAAAAAAATTAATAAAATTATTAAGGTGCATATATTATTCAACAATTCAGGTTGAAATCATGTAATTTTACAAGGACCATGATACACATCATGGTTAATAATCATCTTGTATTGTCCATATTTCACATTTTTGTAACTTTTAACAATATTTTCTCTAATAATTATACGTAGTATATATTTATCAATTATAAGAGCATAATACTTATTAACAATGTCAAAAAATATAGATAATAGACTAATTTTATCAATTATATTATAGTTTTATATTTATAAAAAAATACTAATAAATAATTAATTTTATATTATTTATAAATTATAACAACTCTAAAGATATTTATCATTTTTTATTTTACAATTGGCAAATATCCCGACTAAAAGGAATCGAATAAGTTTCCTAATTTTAACACTGGTACTCGAAACACATAAGTCAGAGGAAGAGCTGATAAGTCAAACACTAATCTTTTCGATTTGATCTCCAAACTCAGGAATGGAGAGAAACATTAGAGGCGACAGAAAAATGGGCATGGGGAAGCTAATCGTATCAGCTGCGCTATTCTGGATTCTAGCTCTATTCGGAACCCTATTTTTCGTTCTGGTACCTTCTTACACATTTTTCGATCCTTATTCGCTGTTAATTCGCATGAGCCATTCCTTATTTTTGCTATTAATTTCGCCAATTAGTGTTTTCTTCCCCGGGGAATTTTACCATGATCCAATGTTCATAAAGTGAAGTTATGGTTGTATTGGGTTGCTGGGAAATTGTTCCTTTTAGTTGTTGGGTTGAAGAGAGAAATGGGTTGAGTTATGATTGTTAAGTTTCTTCAAATAATTTGGGGAGAGAATTCATGCAGATGGGTGAAATTTAGGTTAGATTCCTTCTGGGAAGAGTTTTAGCATTTTAATGGAGTTATGGGGTTGGACTATGATGTAAGTCTTTATACTTTGTGAGGTTTGAGCTCAAAGTTGGCTGTTGGAAAGGATTTACTCCAAATTTTCATTGCATTTGAATATATACCAATACAACTCATTTGTTGGATTTGTTTTGGGGATAAAATAGTTTCGAAAAGGGGTCTTAGCTTGTTTAATTCAAAGTTTGGAACTTTGAGTTTGTCCTGATTCATGAACCTCTCTTATTTTTTCAATATCTACCATATGCAGAACCATTTAAGTGATTCTAAGTCATCCCATGTGCAAAAAGTTGGTGTTTTGCATGGGCAGGATGACGATCTACTGAGAGGCACTGAGGTGAGTTACTTGTCGATGTTATTGATTGTTATGGGTTTGCTGGCCTTTGAATTCCAGCAGCTTTTTTGGCTTTAATTGGTAATAAATGCGCTGGTAATTTCATTACAGGTGAAGATGACAGATGATCTGAAGAAAGTCACTCATCAGGTTTACTTTGATATTGAGATTGATGGGAAACATGCTGGTATGTAACGCATCTTGTTCATACTTTGGCTTCATGCTGTTGCTTCTGTATGCAACTTAAAGAAATGTATGTGGAATGCAAGAAATATACAGCAGTATGTAGCTATGGCCTGTGGGCTTATCTTGTCACGCATTTAGGTTGTTGGTTATCTAAGACATCTAGTCTTGGACCTTAGAGAGGGCAGTACTCTAGTTGGGGTTGTGGGAGGGGCCTATTCAATGTGCAGTGAGCCCCTTTAATTACAAGAGAAACGGCTAATGTGAGTAGAGCTGCCACTATTGTCACAACCACAACCATCTTCATGCAAGAGGGCTGCTAAATGTATCATCAGATCCTAGATTATTTGGAGGGTGCATGGGAGTTTTGGGTTAGTGATTTATTATTTGGAGGAATTGCTTCAACCATTCAGCATATTGTGATGAATGTTATCTAAGTAACAAGAGAGATAGAAAGCAAATTGTTTTGAAGAATATAGAGAGTTATGTCGTCATATCCTGTATATACAGCTCATAGTATGCTATATACATGCAAGTATGAAGCTTGAGTTACATGTTTCTGAAACGAATTAGCTAGTATGTTGATGTTCATAGCACAATATGATACTGGATGTGATTCTTAGGATGACTAACTTTGGAAGTCATTGATCATGTGATCGAGAAGATGTAACATCATACTATTACCGAAAGAGGGGCCCTCAAATCTGGCTATGTGGGTGTTTGAGATTCTCGGATAGGGATGGGGTCAAAGCTAGAGGGGTACACACTGTCTGGTGTTGCTTCTGTGAGAGGCTTTCTTTTCTCTGTTTTGGGTGGGTGGAGGAAGCGGGGGGTAGTTGTGATGAGGTGGAGGCCAGAGAGAATGCTATGTGGGAGAAAGCAATGACTTAAAGAATGAGGTGGTTATTTTCAATCATATATAGGTTACCTTGACAACAGATATGTTCAGTTTATTTTAACTTTATGTTACAAATCCATTGATTTGCCCAAAAGGACGCGGTTAGAATGTAACATATGTTTTTGTGTTTTTCAGGACGAATTGTTATGGGCCTCTATGGGAAAACAGTTCCCAAAACTGTAGGTACAACATTGCGCTACCCTTGAAACGCCACTTGTGCTGGGACATTTTTTTTTGGAAATACAAGAGTTTTTCTTTCTATTGATGAATAAAATTGTCTTTGATTGCAGAGAATTTTCGAGCACTATGCACGGGTTAGCCAAGTAACTTTTGCTTCTTCCCAGTACTTCTTTGCTTCTATCCATATTATTCTATGCATATTTTGTTCATGAGGGGATATAGATTACTCTTGAATGATAGTCTGTGGTCACATAAATTTTATGTTTTTCCTCAGCAGAAGAATGCCTATAGCTGAAACACCAAAAAACCCTCTAATTCACTATAAGTAGAATTCTTCCTTAGCTAAGTACAAATTTGTTTTGAAAAAGCTCTCAACTGTCCTGTGGTAATTGGTACATTAGTGTAGTCTAGTTCAAGGTGAAGAGGTTAGCTTGTTTAGCAGAAAAGTGCATTAGCATTGTTTGTGGTTCTTTTCCCTTTTTCATAGCTTTCCACTTTACTTGGGGCATTAGGCACTTGGTTTGCCTTTGCCTAGAATATAAACTTGGCAATAACTTTTGGAGATATGTTGTCTTTGGTAGGTGAAGGATCTTCTCTAGCAGCTTCTATCATACTTTTCTAGTTTTCTTCATAATCTCTATTCTTCCTTTCTTTTTTTCGTCTCTCCTTTAAAATTATTGTTTTTACATACCATATGCTTTCTTGTTCCTGGGATTGACTAAATGATGTAAATTGAGTTTAGTGCTTGGGATTATATACTTCATCAAATCTCAAGAATAGATGCACAATAGTTTTGGTCACAACTGATGCCTTTTATGCATAGGGTTTCCTCAGCAACCACAGTTGAGGTGTTTGACCCGACTGGAATCCCTGATAATTTGTCTCATTTACAACACTCATATGTCAGGGGAAAAAGGTATTGGAAAGAGCGGGAAGCCCCTTCACTATAAGGGTAGCAAATTCCACCGGGTCATTCCTAGCTTTATGATCCAAGGGGGTGATTTCACTGTTGGCGATGGCCGTGGTGGAGAATCAATCTATGGTGAAAGATTTGCAGATGAGAACTTCAAACTGAAGCACACTGGCCCAGGTACATTGACCCACAATAATTTGGACTGTTTTCTGCTATGATTAATAGTTATTCAGTTACAAGGCGTTTTGTTGATTACTTGGCGCTTGTTAGTTGCTAGATATATTTTGGCAATCATTTCTGAAAATGGCACAAATGACAGTCCCTTAAACTTTCCAACCATAGTTACCTGTAATGCTTTCCAGGTCATTTGGTCCAAACGTGAATTGTTAACTTTTGCGCAAATTTAGTCTAGTTTGGCTTCGGAATACCTATTCCCGGAATGGAAATCGTAGGGGTATGTAGGGATCCCAGTAACTATGTTTCCAACTTTACTTATTATGGGACGGTCCCAATTTATTAAAACTTTCCAGTTTCGTAATTTTTTCAATTTTAATTGCATTTTACTTATGTATCTAATTGTCAAATACGTGAGTAGGACTGCTGTCAATGGCGAATGCTGGGCCGGACACCAATGGATCACAATTTTTCATTACTACAGTTACAACAAGCTGGTAATTAGTTATGAGCTTATGATGGTTTCTGTTGGTGATTGTATGATCATTTTGTAAGTTGGTTCCAGTAGAAATGGCATCTGTTAGAATCATGTAGGTAATTGAGATTTTTCTATCATTCGTCAACCCAAAGCATCAAAACAATGTAGGCATTGGTACATCATTTGTCGGGTCCAAGTCTTATCGTATTCGGTCAAGTCGGGTGTCCAACCCTGACTGAATTTTATTTCGGACAAAATACCCAGACCCGAACCCAAATGACCAAATTTGACCGAATAACAGAATTGAAATTGTTGTCAAAAGTAAAAATTAACTAATTGTTAGATTTTTGGATCAAATCTGACCAGTTGATTGAATTCGATCGAGTGTAAAAATTGACTAATTGAGCTTCTTAATGTGAGCCATTAACGCACTTTCCCCTAAATCGGATTCGGTCAACCTGATCCTAACTGATCAAATTTGACCAAATCTAAATTTCAACCGAAACTCGGTCAACCTGATTCTGAATACCAAAACCTGAACCCAACCCAAATTTTAATTCGGTCATGGCCGAATTTCAAATTGGTCAGAAAACCATGTCCAAAACCCCTTTTTTTTGGGTCGATCAAATGGGGTCATTTAGGTTGGTCAAATTTTTGCCACTTCTACCCAAAAATAACTCTGCATATGAGTGGCAAAGAATTGTATGGATGGCCAACTACAGTAAATGATTAGTGCTCCCGGATCTTCTCTGATTGGTTATCCAGAGAGGAAAACCAATCTCAGAAGCACCCCTCCATGCCAAATAACTCTGCATGTGAATTTTCATCTGATTTCAAATTTGGATGTGGTATTTCTTTTGGCTTATACTTTATTCTCCGCATCCATTTTTAACCCTTGTTTTGTTTTATTTGATTTGCCAAACCTTTATAATTTGAAAGTGGAAAATTAACCACTTGGGGCATGTCCTTTTTTCAAATCCTGTTTTTTCTAGTTTTCAGGGTCAAGTTGTACTTGGAGAGATGGGTCACAAGTACAACATTGTCATGGTTCTCAATTTTTGATATCAGAAATTTGGGAGGGGAACTTGAGGGAAACATGGTTCTTTACTTGCTTCAGTAGCCCCTTTGTAAAGAACAGATTCTTGACTCCCTACTCTTTAGTCTTTACATATGTACTTGGATTTTGAAGGTTGGACGGGCGACATGTTGTATTTGGTGAGGTGTTGTCTGGCATGGATATTGTTCGCATGATTGAGGCACAGGGCACTGATAGTGGAACCCCAAAAAGCAAAGTCATAGTATCTGACTCTGGGGAAATGGCTTCCTGATTTCCGTAGCAGGTGCAGGTGATCCTTTCTTACAGTGTTGGCTTGGCGTAATTGTTAATATATGCCCATATTTAGTCTTTATTGAATTGCCAACTACAAACTTGAGGTGAAGTGAGTGCCATTGATTAGTGCAGTATAATTCTGAATCAACCTAGAAATGTTTTTAGCATACATGTAAGTTGGTTGTGGGCCAAACAGGTCTCAGGTTGCTGCTGTCTGAAGTAACTTTCATCGAATTGGTCTTGAGATCAAATTTTACTGTACATTTTCCTCCTAGTTAGGAAATTTGAAGTAAAAGATTGGGCGGAGTCCTAGGTGTCTCCCTTTTCTCTCTCTTTTTATAAATTGTACCTTATTTTGGTTAGTTCGTTGAACTTTCCTTAGAACTTAGTGTTGCTATACCCTTATGTTTCGTTGTTCCATGAATGCAACACTCCCACAAAATGTTACGTATCTTCTGGGTGTGGGTAAAAAATGAGTCACAGTAGTGTGTAAAAAAACTTGTATGAAAAACAGCATTTCCTGCCTATAGACATGATAGTGATGTAATAATAATTTCTGTTTAAATTTACGACTCGTAAACATAGGTCTACAAATTTGTAACATACTTTCTGTATATTACGCAGTATCAAAGATAGTAAGCCTGTCTTTGTAAAACCTACTAGATTGAACGTTTTACTTGTTAGGTTAGTAAGACATAACAAACTCAACCTGAGATTTAACAAATTCGAGATCAGATCAGAATGGGACTAGTCAAAAGAATAGATAGAATAGACTGAACTATTTCGTCCCATTGTCCTGCACAATGTTGTGAAAAGGTACTTAGCCAATCTTCATTTGATTCATTTCTTCCTGCTCTTCACTTGTGCCTTTTGAATGTGCTATGAATGCCTTCCCTGCCTAGTGTTTCTTTGCTATAGATTGCTTGCTGATCTCCAGTTCTCAACTTTTTATGCATATTTTGCAGAAAGGAAAGGAGCATCTCCTGCTCGACAAGTCCCAGCTTTGTCACCTATTTGGGATCACTCTCAGCGGCACTAATATTGCACTAACACATGACAGGATAAGAAAAACTATGCTTGTTTGCTTATAGTTTGTTGTTTTAGGGGAGTTTTTTTCCTTTCCAGAATAACTTCAATTTTGAAAAATGGGTTTCCTTTTGGAGAAACAGAAAGGTTGTCATAAATAAGTTAAGAAAATAGTATAGCAGTTACTCGACTAGAAGTTGTCTTCACTCATGAAAATCATAGCACTTGATAAATGAATCGTTAGGTCTAACTGCGTCTTGATATGGCAGGTCCTATTTTTACGAGTTTGGAATGATTTAAGTGTATGCAAGTTTACATGTTCGCATTGTACCTATGATCGGTCAAAGAGTTCACATTTCTATACTAATGAACAAGAGCACTGGCAATAACTTGAGTTGTGGGTGTTCATGTGGATTTAAAGAGGTGTGAAATTTGTTGTTCAAGGAGTTCTAAAGTGCATGGAATTTATCATTTAAGGAATTCAAAAGTCTTCACAAAGATGTACTACTTGGTGGAAAGTATCTTCAACACTCATGATTCATCTGATAACCTTGAATGTATGGGGCTTGTGATTCATATTAACCTGAACGTTTGGAGTGAAAAATTCCGGGTAAAAAGCAATTGGGTAAAAGTTAAATTTTGATAACTTTTGTCAAATTTACGTTAAGATATCAAAATTAATTTTTTTTTGTTTTTTAACTAATAATTTTTAGTAAAATTTGGTAATTGAGGTAAAAACTGGTAAATTTTAATAAAATAGAGTTACCCATGAATTTGATAGGTTACTATCTTCAACATGCATAAATTTTGACCACCATTATAAAACTGAGTACAATTCTTTAGAATAAGATGGAGCTGCTGTACTAAAACTAAAAGTACCCAATTACACAATCACAAACTCTAAATCAAAGTCGAATAAAACTAGCTTATACCAAGTAAAATACATATGGACTTCAATGTGCATTCGGAAAGAAAAGAAAAGAAAAAACGCCAACACTGTTGTATCTTGAAATCATGCAATGCAGTTTAATCTTTATGTTCGTTAATAAATACAATTACAGACTATATAATTGGTGTTCCCATCTAATACTAGTGGATCAAACATCTGGCCCAATTTCTATACAATCTTCCCCAAACTAATCCCCTTGTTTCGGGATGGAAGCAAAATACATCTGTACTCCATCGAACTTCCCATAGGAAGCTTCATTCTAGAGAGAAAAGTATAAGCAAACTATGAAGCGCACCAATGGATGTTACAAAATATGTATGCGAGTTCTTGCTGCTATAACCACCTTATTCTCCATTTCTGAAGAAAATAGAGATAAAATAGGTCATCGATCGACTCTGGCTCTGCTAAAAAGAAGAGAGCATGTAAAAGACTTGCGAAAACCAGTCCTTCGATGCCAGTGTACAACATACCACCAAACCTCTCCCTGCCTCAACACGGAGGGTCAAACATACCCAGGCATTCTTCGACGTACATGATTGCAAGTGAGAGTGGTCCAGAAGAGTGTAGATTGGAGGAGGCACCTGACCATATGGAAGATGATGTGAGGCTCTTGGACATCTGTACCATCAACCTGACACGAATGACATTTGGTGACCACCTACCTATCAGTGTCGATTCTCCCTAAATTTTGAAGGCAAGCAAGGACAGCATGACAACAGAGCTTGACCTCCTACCGACGTTTTGATTTCCTACGTTTTCCAAGTAGCTTGAGCATGTTGTCGGTGACATCTGGTGGAGAATTATCATCTTCATCCCCAGATTTAGTGTCAGTGTGAGTCAACCATGCCAAAGCTTCTATAGCTGCATCCTTTTCAGCAAGTTGCTTGTTTCTTTGGGGTTTTCCCACAAACTGCATCCCTTTGAATTCCACTAATGCCCTGAACTCATTGGTTTTCAGGTGTTTAGTTTTGTAGTTGGGAGGAGAGTGTCCAGCTCTCATCAATAAAGTCTGCAGAAGGCTCTTTGGATTTGTTCCATCTTTTGAGAACTTATTAGGGTCTGCGGAATCTTTAGGTTTCCTACTTTGACGGCCAAAAACAAACCTTCCTTCACATTGATCTCCTAAAACAATTTCCTTGATAGCAGATATTAGGTACTTGGCTTGTTCAAGGACATCCATGGCAGGATCTTCAAGCTACATTTTAAGAAAAGCATCACTTCAGAGCAATATAGAGAAAAACAACTATAGATTAGAAAGGTCTACCAAGTATCAACGGGAAGTGTTCTCCATATAGCTCGACATTGGATTAGTGAAACTATAATGTCACAAAGGTCTCATTACGAAGCTCAAAGTTGGATTTCAATAATGAAAACACAGTGCCACAAAGACCTGGTCAAATTTAAGATGCCAATATTGGGTAAAATTACACGCCTCCTCTAGCTAGTTTCTCTCCGATATTCTTTCTATTCTGAAGGGGAGGGGGGGATTCTGTCTATATATGCAACGCACTTCCTTTCTCCTGCACATGATGGCTACGAGTATGCCACACCTCATATAAGGGTACAGTCAAACTAAGTGTCTTATCTCATCTTCAAACAAAACAAACAAACAAACAAAAAGAGAAAATGCTGGTTAAATGTGGCTAAAATTGGAAGTCTTAAGAGTATAACACCTTCACATTTTAGTTTTTTGACAATAGATTCTTCAGGATTCAAGCAGTTCCAACATTCAATTCATTGACTAATGAAACTTAGCAATTGATCTAAATGAGAACATGATAAGTTTGCATTCGAAATAATGAATCAAGTTCATAAAACAAAATTCACCTAGGATTTCCAAAAAAAAAAAAACAAATAGGGGAAAAATTTCACCTGACCAGTGACCACAACTTTCAATCACAAAAGTGCAATGCAACAGAATTTTCACTTGCTACACTCCCTTACATCTCAAACATATTGTCCATCAACATTGCCAATGGTTAGGGAAAAACAAGTAAGGTCCTCATTGTGAAGTAAGAAACCATAGCAGAGATGACACAGGACATGTTGTGCGCAACCAAATTTGCCCATCTCAATAGCGAAAAGACAAGGACCTTTCAGAATGGACGTAGCACCAGAACACCAATCCCCAATAGATTCCTTGCTGCCTATATGAGCTGACAAGACAAATTCTATTTTTCGCCTCATGTTCATTAATCATATGGATGTGCTTTTTTTTGGCGGCAGATCAGATAGGGTACATGTGTATATGTACACATGACTACATACATGCATTTCAATGCAATTACTAATATGAAATTATTAGAATAAAACAACTGCGGACTCCGGACTGACACCGTTGTGGATCACACCTAATCATCATCTAATTATCCAGAATTTTGTACTAAAATCAACAAACTCGTATCCTATGTCAATTAGCACAAACATGGTCACTTTATTTAATTTTGTTTTTGGAAATGAAAAAACAAATTTATCAGGGTTGACGAATTGTAGCATACCTTCCTCTGTAGAAGCCTATCAAGTTCCTCCTTGAGTTTGCAGTAACACTCAGCCAAGTTAGGATCCATGAAGAACTCAACATAGCCATCCAACATAACCAAGTGCCCCGGCTAAATGGATAAGAGCAAATAAATTAAAAGGCTTGATTCCAAACAATGGAAACTTATAAGGGCATAAATTTTCATGATATGGAGAACATTTTTTTCTTTTGGGGATTGGGGGTGTTCACAACAACTACCTGTGGCCCATGGCTTAAAGCACCACCAAAGAGCATCAATATTGAATCTGATACACCAGTAGAATCACGTATGAAAACAGTGTTGACCTTTACTTTCTCACCAAAAACCAGCCAAGGATACGGAATTGTCTGGTAGCGTGTATTCACGGAATTCTGAAACAAAATAGGCACCATTGTAGGATATGAGGAATGAAAAAGACCACATCATGATCACACTTAATACATAACTATACAAATTCATCAAGTAGTGAAACAGAAGCCTCATTATAACAAATGTGTATTGGTGCAATTGGAATGGGGGAAAAAAACAATGCATCCAACCCAAACAACCTTTTAGGTAGAACCAAAGAGGTGGGAGCCAAGTTGGCAACCACAATTCCAAGGCCCCAACTACGGTCAGTTCTTGGTGGACGCAAAAACAAATTTCATGAGTGACAAACAATTTCCACAAAGCTCTCCAGAAATGACTCATGAATTTCACATCCTTATTAGACTCAATAGAAGTCTGCAAACCATAGAGACAAACAATTTCTCTGAAGAAGATTCTAGCAACATCAAATGCATCTACGGTTATAGTAGAAGAGATAAAATGTTCCTTCTTAGGAAAGCTATCCACCACAACAAGATTAACAGAACTTACTGCATAGAGTAGAACTTGTCCATCATCCTTAGTTTTGAATGACATTGATGTCTCTCTGTGCTGCATGGACCAACGATAGTAGATGTCAATTTTACCTAAATAATGGTTAAGACCAAGAAATATGCATGAAGTGGGAATAACTCACAACAACAGATGCAATTCCAGGAAAAAGGCCAGAACATATCACAGCGCGGACCAAAGACTGATGAGAACTTAATTTATTATTTGAGCTCGCATTGTCATCAATTAGACCAGCATCTTTTAGAATGGAACTAAATTGCTTGCGAATTGAATGGATAGCTTGAAGAGTTTGGGCAGAGAGGAAATTATCCCAGCAGTACTTATCAGCTAATCCTTCCCGCTCAGCCTTTTTCCATCCTTCATATGCTCGGACAAGAGCCATATGATCGCTATAATCCTTGGCAGAGAACTTGGCTTTTGCAATTCCAGCTAACTGAACAAAAGAGATATAGCAATAATCAGCAACTACAATTCTAAAAGACTCCAATTTTACTCAATTCAAACTTCAGTTAGAGCATGAGTTCAAAATACTAATACAAAAGAATATCAGGCAAATTTGCTGAAATAAATTTCTTGTACTCATCACCCCCACACCTTACTATCATTCCATGCTAAATCAAGTCTATAGTTTGTCCAACAAGCAAAAACATATTGAGATAAAAATATGAATTTGTCGTTGCTTGTGCACCTGAGCCATTATGTCGTTCAATATCATCCATGTGTTTTTAACACACCAAATGTGCCCTCAATTGTGCAAATTGTGTTAAAATTTTACTGATTGAGATAAAAATTTATAAAATTTATAAAAGTTAATACTTGTCAACATAATTATTTTTAAATTGGGTGCAGGTAAGCTATGTGCGGGTATCCGCGGCAAGGCACAGGTTAGGGCGGGTAAGTGCAAGTTGACAAACGGCCTAAAGAATAGGCCCTTTAGCAAGCATCATATGTACATCCAAAATACAAACTATCCTCAAAATTTACACAATCATTGTTAATTCAACTCTTATGCAAAAGTAAAGAGAAGCAGTAGGTAAGAGCACGAAGTGCTTACATCCTTTTTGTCCTGGGGTAAAAGAAATGGGTCCTTGACACTAAGACCTGCTACTATCGTTAGGATGGGATCAAAGCAGCGGAAGATAGCTCCCATGATAAGCATCTTCCCAAGCTTCGGATCCACTGGAAGCATTGCCAGGTATTTCCCTAACAAACCAGAATAGCAACCAGTAAGGCGAGTTCATCTCAAAGAAAACTTATTCATCCATAGTACAGTTTCGACCAACTAACCAAGATTCGTCAAATGTTCATCATCATCTAAAGCACCGATCATTTTCAGAAGACCAATGGCATTTTGAACCTGTAAAGCATATGGTGGCAGTAAATACCAATACTGATGAAGGAAGCACCGTGAATGAAGAAAACATCAATATCCTATCCCCAAAACAAATTGCCATAAGAAAAGAACTAAAGGAAAGGTGAGAGCTACGAAAGAAATACAACATTAATCCAAAAAAAAGTACAATGAGTGGGAAAGACCATTCGTCAAAAGACCAGGAAGAAGAAGCAGACAGAGAGGGGACTGAAAACTGTAACTTTTATAGCAAAACAGAAAACTTGCATCTCATTTATCAATGGCCTTTCCCATTACTGGGGTATAGAGGACAATACAGTTTTGCACATCTAACACAAACATTAACCTCAAACTGACTTGTCCAGCCGAATGCTCATATTTCTACCCATATGTTTTTTTCACAGGGACAAAGAACTAGTCTATCAGATACTTAGAAAGCTAATGTTATGAAACAGCTCTTCACAGTACAGGAGCAACCCTCAGTAACTTAACAACTAAATAAAACTAATAAAATACACAGAAATACCTCAAAAAATAACTTACAGCCAATGGCTCTGGCGGTTGCAAAGCTGCCGAGAGAAATTCTGCAATGCTGCCAATTTGCAGACTTTTAATTTGCAGACAAAGAGAATTCAATGGAGTTCTCAGGAGCTCAGGAAGCTGGTAATCAGGAAACGCTTCATATACACATCTAGGATATAAATGATAGCATTCCCCTGGTTGAACACGACCAGCACGGCCCCTTCTCTGCAATCCGAATAGATATCAGAGATCTCGAACACTATAAGACTGGACAAATGGTCCAAAATGTGCAAACTTGCTATTGAAAAATACCACGGAAAAATTTATTTCTGCTAAATTTGCCTCCTCGCCACCAGGGAGGTTAAAACACCAGCATGTAATATCAAACTGACTTACCTTAAATAAATAAACGTAGCCCGAAAATGCTATGCTAGCTTTCAAAGGAAAAATAGACATATAAGAAGAGCATAATCATAATTCATGAATCCTAGATCTACACAAAATCCTATCAACTCCAACTTCCTCAAAGAGTTTCCAGCCATCATCAAAGAAGCCCAGTTAGGCAACTATGTTTAGTA
This sequence comes from Portulaca oleracea, assembly GCA_029582165.1. Classification (NCBI taxonomy): domain Eukaryota; kingdom Viridiplantae; phylum Streptophyta; class Magnoliopsida; order Caryophyllales; family Portulacaceae; genus Portulaca; species Portulaca oleracea. The sequence continues at coordinate 1,707,203 of CM055872.1, forward strand.
AACCCATTGCTCACCCAGTTTCCCATCCCTGTGTCTCCATCTGGTCACAGTAGTGACAAAGATCCAAGCAAAGGCACAATTATGCTTTCTCCCGACATGCTTTAACCATCTAACTCTTTGTTTCAGCAGTTTCTCATCAGTAAGGCACCCCTAAAATGCTCTGACCAGCACACGCTTTCTTCTTATAAACCTAACAATCTCGTAAGCCGTTCTCAACTTGATGAACAACAAGTGCAAGTCCTTTGTATGCCTCCATTGAACTCTACACCTCAGTGGGCATATGCTTTGAGCTTGAAATGAAAATGAATTTATTCTCAGATATTGTTATTTCCTTATAAGTTGTTTTTTAATCACTTTCTCCTACAAATTCATCAGCTATATTTTGAGGTCATGCAGCTTAGCACCCTTATTGTCCTTTTGTATGTCACCTTTTTCTTTTAAGCCATAACAGCCTCCACTCTGCCGAAGCCTTGTTAAGTTTGGGAATAAATATCATTTGGCCCACCAAGTCATACCATTTTCATCAAGTACATTCCATGATTTTACCAGAAGTTTACCCACACTTTTTTCTTCCTCCTTGAGCTTGTACTCATCCAATAGATTTTAAGTTGTGGTGGGCCACCATATAATACAGCCTACAGCCCTCTCAACCATGCCCCTCCCTTCTACTTCCTACTTCCTAGGTAATAAGGCTTTGAAAAGGAAACTCTTTGATATATCTTTCGTCGACTTATTCACATGCTACATAGTGTACATATGAAGGACAAACATAAACCTTCAAGACAAGCCTGTAATGATTTATGCATTTCTCATGGCTGTCTAGGTTCATCATTGTAAAACTTGGCTAATGCTCTACTAAAGCATTCCCACCGTTTGATGCAATGACCATCACTTCGCCTCTTTCTTGATTGGAATGTACTCAACTCCGTTCCCCTCAAAAGCAAACCTGTGGAGGACTTATAGCCTAGGAGTGTATAACTCGTTTTGCCTTTATCTAGTCTCCAATATCATTATTCCACCATATCTCCTTGGAGGTGATGTATTATTATGAGTACTCAAATATATTAAAGGACACCAACAAGATGTCACCCATTCACAAAAGGAGGGTAAATGCTAACCACAATGCCTCAAGGCTTAAGGCTCTCCACAACAATCTGATCCACAAAATTCGAAGAGGTAACCTCTGTACTATGATTAAAAACTTGACAACAACTATACCAGGTTCTCAAAAAATAAAGTTTGATATCATTAAGCAAGCATTGTCCTAAAATATGCAATGATTTTTTTCCTTTCAAGTGCACCACCAAATAGCTATCAATTCCAAAACTAACAATTCAACTTTTCAATTTGCTCCACAATACAAGCACATATCTTAACCCTTGAAGATGCACCCAACTAACCCTCACAAAGCACACGCTAATAGTCACACATCAAATTCCCAACAAACATAAATAATAAGGTTGTTAGTGGACTCTTCCTCTCTCAAACACACAGAACACCAACTAGCCGACAAAAAGTTACTTATTTTAAGCATGGCTTCACTCGGTATCTTTCCTTTGATGGCCAACCAAGCAAGAAAAAGAAGCTTTGGTCGTGGGTTTAGACTTCCAAACAGCTATCTGAGGAAATTCTCTCTCATGTAACTCCTTAAATCTCTTTACAGAAACTACTTGACAGTAATTGGCCAGTAGTGCTTGGAGATCAAAGAATATCATAATTGCCTTCAAGAGCAACTTTTATATTAGAGAGCAAAGTCAATAGACTCAAAGCACTTTCCACTCCCCGGTCATTCATGCTTCTTGAGAAAGTTAAATTCCAATGGTTTTGATCATCATTCCAAGATACCACAGTTGAATATAAGTACCTTTGACGTCCACATCCTATCATGCCAAAAGGAGACCCCAGCCCCATTTTCCACTTTAAAGTGCACAGTAGACCAAAACTTACCAAAAAGGCCCATAATTGATTTCCCACAACCCGCCCCATGTGCAAGAGACGACTTCTTACTCCACATACCATACCAATCAACTCCATCCTTAGGCCCAACCACTCTTCCCCATAAAGCACCCCTTAGCAAACCTCCTTAGCCACTTAGCTTTAAGTGCTTCATTCACTTTGCAAAGATGTCCAATACCAAGGCCACCTTTAATTTTGGGATGGCACACGTCCTTCCTCTTAACCCAGTGAAGGCCCTTATTAGAATCCCCATGACAGTCAAGAAAGTCCCTCATGATTTTCTCTAATTTACAGGCTATAATTTCCCAAATGGTGACAAGGGATATAAAGTAGATGGGTCAATTCCTTAACATGCTTTGCGATAAAGTTAGTTTGTCGCCTTCGTTAGCTAAGCTCTTGTGAAATCTTTCCACCATAGGGTCCCATACATCTTTGCATTTAAGAGGAACTGCTAATGGAAGGTCAAGGTAGGAAGAAGGAAGATGTTGCACCACACAACCAATACGTTGGGCTAAATGATGAATCATAGTCTCTTCTCCACTACGAATAAGAAACTTTGGACAGATCAACTTTAAGGGCAGAAATTGCCTCAAAAAAATTCTCAAATAGCCTAAATTACTTTTAAAAGGCTTAAAAAAGGATTGTTGGCAAAAGATAGGTGAAAAAACACTAAACTCCGTGACTGGGATTAGAAAAGAGAAGTCTCCATCATTAGAATAAAAGGCTTAAAAAAGGATTGTTGGCAATAGATAGGTGAAAAAACACTAAACTCCGTGACTGGGATTAGAAAAGAGAAGACCCTCCATAAGGCCCACAACAACAGTTTCATTCACCAGCTTGCTGAAAGTCTCCATCATTAGAATAAAAAGCAAAGGGGAAAGAGATCCTTCCGACAAAGAACCCTCGAATATGAGAAAAAACTAAGTGGTTCACCATTGATTAGCATTGAGGTTGAGATGCAAAAGAAAATCAATTTCCTGCATGTGATGTGGAAACCTATTTTGTTGAGTGTGGCCCTCAGAAAGTCCCAAGGCACATAGTCAACGGCTTTCTCAACATCAAGCTTGCACAACACACTTTCAGCAAGCTTGTGGGGTTCTTTCCGACTAATAAACCCAATACCTTTAATCAGTGAAACGCAGTCCTTTCCAATTCCCCACCTTATCCGGGGTTGGTCCTCTCATCTAGACCTTGAATCTCACATCTACATCTATTGGGTCATGAGTAACTTATTTGGGATAACCTTATAGGCCTTCCATGTAGCTATCAAATCTCTACCCACAAAAACATAGTAGTTGTATATGATATTGGGGCCCCATTGTCATAAGTAACCAGGATGACACCAACACTCAGGCAATAGCAGACCCCTATCGTTTCCCTATCCAGTTCTCTTTCTTTTATGATGAGAGCGGTGTGCCACTATGATTAAGCGTATGTACAAAGTATTGTCTATGTAATAAAGTAGAATTGTCTATGTAATAAAGTAGATGGTATTATGAGCAAGAAATCAGCCACTCACTTGCCGAGCAGATGCTTTGGATATCCAAGAAGGCAACAAACAAGGAGTGTTATTCAAAGCATCATACGTTGTCTCCTTAGCTTTTCCACAATCAACCACAAAGACTACATCATTGATTGTAATGCTAGCCTCCGCCATGTTTGTAGCCAAAACAATTTTGCGCACATTGGGAGGTGGTCGTACAAATATCAATCGCTGCACATAGTAGAAGTTCTCATATCAACATACTAGCAAATAAGTTAGAAAGGAAAAGCGCAAAATTGAAATAATCCATCCCGTGTTAAAGGGAAAAGAAATTGAAATGCAAACCATACAGTAGACATATACTAAAACATATATGTAAATATAAGTGGAGTATGCACCAAGAAGAGGGGAAAAGGGGAAAACAAAAGCCACATGGACCTGCTCAGATGTAGCCATTGAACCATGACAGGTAAGAAGTAGAACCCTGTTAGGGTCTCCTAGCAAAGGATGAGCCTTAAGTTGATCCCTCAAGGAACTAATATCTTCCCATCCAGTCATGAAAACCAAAACAGCACCGGGCCGTTCCTTTCGACATATATGACACAAGACTGCTTCAATCAGATTGAACCCAATAGAATCAGGTGACCAACACGACAGAGAAGCTTGAGCACGAGGACTGTAATTCTCAAAGCTTGAGTTTTTTAGAGCATCCTGTATGACACAAGCAACTGTGAGAAACCTGAAATCTCAATATTCTCCCATGGATAATCTGATCCAATAACAGAACTAATAGATGTAAAGGGTTTCAAAATGTTCGCCATATAGAAACTAAAATATAAGAGACGCAAATGGCTTTCCAAGTAGAAACGTACACACACCACACAGTAACCCCCCCCCCCCCCTTTTTCTTTCTCCTCATTGTTAAAAGTTCTACATCGTAACTAATTTAGATTGTTTGCTCTCTAAAGACTTGCCTTCAGTGTTCCACAGAAATCATTTCAAAAGTACCTACAAGACGTCTTCATGAGATGGAAACAAAGAAACAGGATCAGTACTAGCTACAAGAGTTTAATGATCACAAGATATGTTCATAAAAAAAATACATTCCAACGTTGCAGAGGTGCATCATCATAACTCGAAAAGTTAAGTACAGCACTAAATGAGTCATAAACGTTCTCAACCGATTATGTTATGCAATGTGAAACTATACCTATCTTTATAAACGACTAAGCAAACATCAGATGAACATCAGTAGAATTGCTAAAGTCATCATTCCGCTGCTTCCTAGGAAGCATCATCAGAATGCAACTCTGAGCCACAAAAACCAAAAGATAGTACCAAACATCTAAACTTGCTAACCTAGAAAGATGATGTGGTAATCAAGCAGAAATTCAAGTTCACAGTACAAACCTCAACCAGTGTGGTAATCTGATTCTTTTTTTTCCTTGGAACCAATTGTTTTTGTGTCTTCCAAACTTTTTCTTGGCCATAATCATTCACTTGGTTGAATGACGTCAACTTGTACCTAGTCATCTCTAGTACATCTTCCAGGAAATGTGCTCTGACAGGATATGTGAATCCCTGCATCAAAATACAGACACGCAGAACAGCAATTCGATTACTGAACATAAAATTTCTCTTCTATTTCTCAGTAGAACATATAAAAATATCAAATACTGTTCGTTATTATGAACATGGCTCAGAGTCCTTTTTCCATTTAGGTCGGTCAATTCTTTTGCTTTCTTCATTTTGCCCCAACAAATTCCATGAAATGTCTCAGCCATCAAAAGTAACGTGAAAAGAGATGTACGCAAGTAAGAAAAATGCTTCTCATGAAATCTTGGCTGACAAACGCAAGTAAATGATAGCATTCCAAAACCGAGGGCCTGTTTGGTGAACAAACCTGGAACTGAATAAGAGCCTTCATAGTTACAATTCCTGACTTTTGAGCTTGGTGACTAACTTTTAGAGTGGAATTGGAGACCCTAAGGGTTTTCATTTGCCCCTAAATGAGGGGGAATAGAACCCACCAATTTCAAAAGAGACAAGAACTTCACCCTAAAGAACTCAAACAACAACAACAATTTTATGATTTTTACTCAATATACAAACTTTGTCCCAAATTTTTCAATTTTTTCTAATTTTTATGATTTTCCCCTTTTTATTCCTAAAAAAATCACAGTAATTAAACGGATTCTCAAAAAAAATCCTAGGATTTCTTTTAATAACTACACTTCATAGCCTTTCTGGGTGCAAGAATGGAAAAAAAATTAGAAAAATCTGAAAATTTTTTAAACCCCCAAAGTAAAACTATGGGGGTAGATTTGGTAACAAAAAAATACAATTTTATTCTTTTTGATACTACTGGCATACAAAAATAAAGTTCAAATTATTATAGTCCAATTGCCAAAAGTTGGGATTATTAGAATCTAATTTTCCTTTTCATTTTATAGTATTCGATATATTCTGGTTTCCTTATTGTGTTAGGACCCTTAGCTATATAAATTCCTTGTTTATTAGGGATAAGGTAGACTTTGATTATTATTGAATTGAAATTTGAGAAAATTGTGATTTTCTCTCGATGTGGGAATTGCTATTTGAGAGTCCTACATCAGAACAGCCTTGAGCTTAAAGTTGGTGACAAACTCAAAATCTCTTCTCTAGCTACTCTGCCCGAGGCATGGCTGCTTTAGTGGAGAAAGCTAGGCCTTGCAAATCAAGGTTTGTGGAGCCCTGGAGTCCTTTTGATTGTGCTGCTTCTGTATCAATCAAAAGCCTCTCGGTTCATTCCTTGAGTCCATATTTCAACTGTTGCTCTTTTACATTCTAATCGTAATGCTTAGAATTAGTTTGTCATTCTCAAATAGGGTGTGTATCTCAGCTGTATGCTGGCCCGTTGTTTGCACACTGATTCTTCAGCCCGTTGGCGGTCATGCATACATCACCTACATTGATAGGCCCGAAAGAATCTGGGACATTGACCCCGGAACAGTAATCCAAGCATCCACAAGCCAAGCTACATGGAGGCAGATCATACATTCTTGACGGTCTAAAAGACCAAAAGTAATGAAACATAGAATTCACAAACGGGGAACAATAGAAAAGAAAATGAGTAGTCAAGCAAGATCTTTCAGGATGATCAAAAATTCAGTCAATAAGCATGTTCATGTTTTCCAGGCCTTAAAAAGCTCATATTTCAACACGAAAGAAAGATCCTATAACAGCAGTATACTTTCTTACCGGTATGTGAATCATAGGAGCTCCTCCATAGTAATTTGAAAATAACTCAGCATTTAATGTTGCACTCATTAAAATCAATCTCAAATCTTGACGCCGTGGGAGAAGATCCTTTAAGACAATCAACAGGAAGTCTATAAAATTCAAAACAACAAAAGTTTAGGGTAAAACAACACAGCTTTCAAACAAACACATTAAGACAAGCCACAGAAATATACCTTCATTCATTCCTCGCTCATGGATTTCATCCACAAAGACGTGAGTTACTCCATTCAAATTACGATCACTCAGCAATCTTCGCAACAAAATACCGCTAGTACAGAAAAGTAGATGGGTATTTTTCCCTTTCACTCCTTCGAGTCGGACTTTGTAGCCAACCTAACAAAAACTCTGTGATGTGGTGCAGAAGATTGAACAAAAGCCTTTAACATGAAAAACTTCTTAATCTAAGCAACTTAAGGTCAGAAAGAATGTATGACAACATCCATCTCAAAATAAAAAGGTTTCTGAATAGGGGAAAAGGGACCTACAGACAGCATCCACACAATAACTCAGGATGAGATGACTTACAGTTTCACCAAGAGGTTCTCCTCTTTCTGCGGAGACTCTTTCCGCAACAGCCATGGCAGATATTCTTCGAGGTTGGGTACAGATTATGTTACAAAAAGCACCACGCCCAGATTCTATCTCTGACTCCAATATATACTGAGGAAGTTGAGTGGTTTTACCACACCCAGTCTCTCCAGAAATTACAATGACCTGTTATTTGACATATTTACAGCAAGTGAAACCATTGGTGTTTGGAGAACAAATTATAGAATACGCAGGAAAAGAACAATTGCAAAAAATCCCATTTTTAATCCATACCCCTGTATCCCCTGGACTCAATAGGGCAAGATCAAACTATTTTGGAGTTTATTTGCTCAAAAGATAATAAGATTTTGATGTTTGACAGCTCTACCCCTGGCTCTCTTTGCTATAATGTATCTTGATCATTAGCAACAGCATCATATATCGAATGTAATCCTAGTGGAACCACATCAAGTAACAATATGCATGTTGCCCGCCCATGGTGAGGGAGGTGAACTTTCTACATAACCAAATCCTTTATGATGTCCTTTTCACCTTGATCCAACAAAGTTGAGTTAAGCAGCCCCTCTGTCTATAGCCTAACAATCAGTCTAGATTGCTCGAAACATTGTTGCAGAGCCCGCCCATTCAGACTTAGGCTATATGTATGCCACGTTACTAGGACTCTTCGTTTTAACGTAGTGGTTCTATGTCAGACACAGCACTCAGAATAAGTGTTTCACACAGATGCTTTAGATTAGGCTAAAGCCACCCAACGTTCATCCAAAACATCCAAGTTCAATACTTGACATACAATCATATTGCACCTAATCCAAGTTCAAGGGCTAAGCTGATTGCAGAACATTTTCTACAAACCAAATTGATTTTTGGGTTACTCAACCACTTCTCTGCAATGAAGTGTAATCCATCAGGCACTCATCTGTGGGGCAATTTGCATATTACCTCCTTCATGTTTATGAAATTTATAAATCCAACTTTGGCATTTTGAAGTTAATATTTACCCACCCTAAGCTTTTGAACCAATTTCATATAGCTACTTCTCCAGTGAATATAGCAACTTTTCCGGTGAATGTGTGATTTGTGATGAAATTTGTTTGCTGAAATGACAATAATTGTAGCAAATAAATTCCATCACATATCACACATTCACCGGAAAAGTTGTTAAATTTACTGGAAAGTAACTGAATTGGTTCAAAAGCTTAGGTGTGTAAATATTAACTCAAAAACATCAGGGTTGAATTTATAAATGTCATAAACCTGAAGGGGGTATATGCAAATTTACCCATTTCATCTGTGTTCCAAATTCCAAACATCATGTGCTAAACTGAAATAAATAAGATAGCATATTACGGCAGTGGTGCAGGGACCCAACCAACAAGAGGGCGTAGTGTGGACAAAGAAAGTAGCATGTATATAACAGGGGAGGCGGCCAACCTCCCTCCCTCCCTCAAGCAGGGTTGGCTGGGGGTTGGTTAAGTGCCCTATGATATGACATAACAAGAAAAAGGATCTGAAAACACCAGACAACTAGCCGGAAACTTTATACTTTGAGTATCGTGGGTGTTGACAGATTTGAGGAAAGAGGAATGGTGGACGAAGTCGAAAATGAGAGCTTCAGATTGTGAAATTATTCATAAATGTCTTTTTTTATAGGAAAAAGATATATATTGATAATAGGATAAGAACTGATGCTCAACTAGCACCTTACAAAGTTATGTACAACCAAAAAAACAAATTGTCTACAAAGCTACCACATCAAAAGAGGAACAGCTAACCTCCCATTCACCCAAAAGAAGATAAACTTGACAAAATTGTCTTTCAAAATTATTTATAAATGTCTATATACGGCTGCTTAGAAATAACATTCCATCAGCACTTGGATTCATCTAGTATCAATTTGCTAGTAGGCATATACGGACAACTTCTAGGTCCATTTTGGAGGAAGCAGAAACTGAAATAACGGGATAGAATAGGAACATAGACATTTATGCCTTGGGCAACCCAGAACAGGAATGTCGCATTGTTCCTTGCCTTTATTAATAATCTCCACCCGAACCAATGGAAAGTGCAAACTAGAAATCCTTTGTCGTCAATGCTGAAGTCCATCATTTTCGTAAAACACCAATAGCCTTAAATTCATACATTTGTCTAAAAGTATCGCACAGATTAAAGTATCATTAAACAAATAAGAGAGCGAGCCAGGGGCATCATCATAATATCCAAAGAAACCTGATTTTTTGCGATGGCTTGAAGCAGCCTCTCCTTCTCACTGAAAGCAGGCAGTGATTTCCTGAATTCCAGCATCTTTCTACCTTCAGGTGATTCCTGAAAAGGGAGACACAATTAGGAAGGGGAAAGGACCACAAACCATAATAGCACAGTCAAATTTTCAATTTGATAGTGATTAATGAGTTTAAAAAATACAAGAATTGAAGTGAAAGAGACGAAATAACACATCTGAGAGAGAGGCAACACAAAATTTGTACTAACGCTTTGTTTAATTTTCTTTACTTTATCATTTCTCATATTACTCCCTTTCTTTCATATTATTTGTCACTTAGTTGACTTTTGTAGCCTTGAATGTCACTCTTTAAGTGACAATTTCTCATGTAATACTTTATTAACTATTGCAATGTTATACCTTTTGCCAAAGGCAACATGTGATTATTTGTCACTTAGTTGACTTTCTGCCAGAGGTTGAACAAGGTGGAGATGAGGATGGTTTGATGGATTTGCGGTTATACTGAGTTGGATAGGATTAGGAATGACATTTCCCAAGCTAAACTAGAGGTAGCACCAATCAAGGGTAAGGCGAGACACCGGCCTGAGATGGTTTGGGCATGTCCTCAGGAGAAGTGAGGATGTCCCTGTTAGGAGGTGTCAAGGGATTAGGATACTCCTTGGGTGTCGGGGACACGTAAGACCTAAAAGGTCCATGAGAGAGGTGATTAGAGCATACCTAAAGCACCTAGGCTTAGTGGGGGACATGGCACAAGATAGGGGCACTTGGAGGGTTAGCATTAAGGTACCAAGGTAAGG